>BPLT01000151.1:0-552500 GCA_019656295.1 Rhododendron mucronatum var. ripense | reverse complement strand
GCTGTAGCTGATGATTGCTCAAGCGGAAACCGTGTTGAGAAAATTAGCCCTAGTGAGTCCACTTCAGATGGTGCGGATGTATTGACAGGGAGGCCAATGTCTCCCAGAACTCAGGCATTGTGGTGTGACGAACAAGATACATTTATGGCTGCTGCTTCTCCGAAAGGGTTAATGGGCAGTGATCCTAATACATCTTCACATTTGCCGCACGGGAAAGGCATGACAGAAGTTTATGTGGAGCAAGAAAGGGTAATTTTGACAAAGTTTCGAGATTGTCTTAACCGGCTTATCACTTTTGGAGAAATAAAAGGAGGTACGGTTCTATCTGTGCTCAGTCGTTATTCAAAATTTGAAACAGGTTCTCTCTCTCCTCAGTCCTAATACAAATTCTGGAAAAGAGGTGATGGGGTATTTAAGATGAGTATGACAAGCTAGAACTGCCATTGAAAAGAGAGAATATCATTTGCTACCAAATTCTTTCAGTTGGCCTGCTAATAAATGCCAAAAAAGGAAAATCTGAACGGTACAATCCCTTTGTGGAAGGAAAGGAATGCTAGAAAGTGAGGTGAGAGCGAAAAGGGGAAGGAAACTTTATTGACTAAGATGAAAAGTATTCAAGAAAAGTTTGAAGATTTATACTATTTGCCTAAACTAACCTTACTCGTCTGACAACCCCCACAACCCAGTAGTCCCTAAAGCTTAAGTTCTCTTCAATCTCTCTGGGATGAATGTTTGTCAATTAAGTTTTGGGGATACAATAGGAAGGTAGTTCAGCAGATTGTTAGACGTATGACTATGTGATTTGATTGATTACTGAATCTCTCAAGAGTGTTGTGTTTTACAGAAACAAAGTATTCCCCATTGGCCAGAACCGATCCAGGAGTTCTAAAAGACCCATTAAGCAATGGCACTCCAAATGCCGGAACAGAAACAAGAAATCAACAGGAACCCTTCAGCAACGGTGTTGCGAAAATTGCTCTTCCGCCGATGCCCATGGCATCCCAAGTAATTACTTCACCAACAATTGATTCAAAGAATGACCCGCTTTCAAAGATCCCGTTCCCCGCAAAAATGGGGAGCTAAAATTGGTCCGGTGATACGGAGATGTAAAAAGGTTTAGGAGAGAGAAGATTCAACCGCAGGTATGATGCTCTCAGTCTCTGTAACTTGAGGCCATTGTTGGCGTTTTATTGATGCAGCAGCAGCAAGGGTGTAGCGGCTGATCCTTTTCTTTTACTGTCCATTAGCTTTTTATTTATGTAGATTTTCAGTTATCTATTGTTACCATCTTAGCTTGTATCACTAGAATGTAGGGTACCTTTATCCAATTACATTGCTGACAAACAAAGAGCAGTTTTCTTATATCTATGGTCTCATAACTTAGAATTACCTATCCAATAAAGATACAAGTATTTCATATCTGAATTTCTTCGTCTTATTTTGGATGCTGATAGGTTCTCTATAACCCTTGTTTAATTTTACGTAAAATTGTCTTTCACCACTGGTCAGAGACTGATGTCCCTCGTATACACTCGTCGAAGCTCTACAACGAATGGTGTCCTAGCTTACTACAGCTGAGTTTATTGTGCTATTTTCATTTCATTTTTCTTGTCACTGTCTTCACGAAAAGAATATTGACGATTGTTTTTCAGATTTCAGGGGTTGAAGTTTTCTCGATTTATTGTCATCATACTTTCAAACAATAAAAAAGCACTAATTTGGTCGATGGATTTCAGAAGTTATTTGCGAGAATTACTTGGAGAAGAAATCATGGAGAGAGAGAGAGAGAGAGAGAGAGAGATGTGGACTGCAACTGGTGAATACTCCAAATAAGTGCCCTTTAATGATCATTCTTTCAGTTCTGTACTTGCTATAGAGTATAGAACTACAGATCCAAATTCCACAAATTGAGATAAAGAGAACATCAACTTGGAATTTAAACGAATTTCCACGCTAGCTGATTAATTTGATGGCTCAAACTTGAAAGGGAGACATCTTTACATCGTTAACGATACGACTTGCCCAGTACAATGCCTCACTCCTGAAAATTTGCTTCCAACAAGCTAGGGTGACGCAATGCTAGTTTCGGTAGCAAAGGTGTTTGCTATAACTGTGAAAATGAATTTCAACTCATAACTTACGATTCTACTTTTGGTTGTGAGTTCTGAATCCTAATTGTGACTGTTCACTGCAATAAGCATTTAAGTTGCTCAAAAAACTCTATGGATCACCTAGAACGAGAAATACAGTAAGAGAAATTTTTGGCACACCCCAAACTGCTCCGGAAAAGCTAAAACCCAATACAAACATTGCCTCTAATTCGAATCAAACCTTAACGACTAGCTTGCAGGGGAGGGCGCCTAATGACTTGTGTGTAAAACATATCTTTTGGTCAAGGATGAGCATAACTGATGCGGAACATTTGTAACCATAACATCAAAGGCAGAAAGACTACAACATCGTCCTTGAAATCAGGATCTAACAAAGGCAAAACTTTATTTCCCCGAGAACAGCATATTTATCGTTTGAGGAAGAGTTGAGAGCTGGGCAATCCGAATCGCCGATGGGTCTCTTCAAAAAAATAACTATTACAGCAGGTATGACTCCACAACCGTTCGGCCAAACTTCTCTTGAACATCTTTCGGAGTTTCAATCTGAAATATACAATGACAATCACTACGCAAGAACGACAATAAATTAGGAAAAGAGAGAATTCGAATTTATGGATGAAACATCTCACCGCATTTAAAGCCTTAAAAAGAGCCTTAACGGTGTTGTGAGGATTCCTAGAGCCAACAACCTACAGCATAAAAGAGGTTCGTTCAGCGTTTAGAAAATGACTGCACGGATATCTTAGGAACCACCGTCTCAATGCAGCGGATTCAATCTGGCAAATTACCTTGGACTTCACATTTTTAAAACCAGCTAAATGTAAAATAGTTTGGACAGTTCTGCCTGCTTTCATCCCCGTTGCAGTTGATGCAGGCCAAAGATACACCTACAGCAAAGACAGAAGCCCGGGTTAAACCGAATACACAAAACAGATGAAGAGAACACTTCTGACAAACAAAATTAGACAAACCAATAGAACGCATTGGGTACCTTGGTTTTCTTATATGAAGTCTGAACTGCATGCGCAATTGTATGCTCTTCGTGTCGCTCCACATAATGAAGATTCTGAAAGCATTTCTCATATGCCTGTTTGGATAAAATCTATCAGTGAAGAGGGAAATCTGAAGGCTTCTGGGGTTTCCAACAAGAACCTAGCTACGATACATAACAGCAATTTGAAATAGACTTGGTGAAAAATCCATCTTCAGGGTATAACACCAAGTCCTTTGCGAATATGGTTTAAGCTTTTCGAAATTAGGTTAACTGGAACCAAGTTGAAGTTAGACATATTTATGAATAATTTTTCATCTGGTATGTATTAGACTATTAGTTTTTGAAACTTCACAAGCGGTAGAAGAAAAAGTTGATGTCTCCAGCCTCCACACACTAGGTATTTGTAAACCAAGGATGAAATTGTTTTTGACACGGCTTAACAGAATACAAACAGCATACAGACTCGAAACAACAGCACGTGATACCGCACGGAAAGAAAAAGTAGATCACCTATTGCACGCTTGGGTCCTTTTCTAAAATACACTTGTAAAAACGATCCAACCACCAGATGGGCCGTCATAGAGCCAGTCAATAATCTTGAAAGAAACATTTAAAAAAACCTACAATACACTACACATATCCAAATATACCTTTTGAAGGGCAATCGGAACTGCTGGGCCTTTTGCTTTTGCGAAACCAACAATACCATGGTAGTTCCCGCAAGCCAACATAGCAGTGTACTTGATCACTTGGCCACCCTACGTATTAGATACGACAAAAATTATGAAGCAGTTCATCTAAAAGGAAAAAAGAGAAGAAATTCAAAGAGGCTTAGGTACCTTAGTAACTTTACAAGTTCGGTTAACATCAATTAGTTTCACATCAAAACCCTGCATATTTAACGTAGCGAGTTACAAAGTAAATCTGATGTAAAAGAGAAATTCATGTCACATGCAAAAGATAACAAGCAAATGCAACTGATGGACAGACCAAAATAAGGGCAATCAAAATGCACTACCACCTGATTGGTCCAGAAGATAAAAACTAAAAATTACATATACAGTCCCATGATCACATTCTATAGAACAAGAAGGATAAAGAACAACCATTGTAAATGGCAGGAATATATCTTGAAGAGTTGAAGTATTGGATGGTTTATCAAGCAATGTGCAAATTAAATTGGATAACAAAATGTTATATCCACCATGGAAAGAAGTGAGAACAGTTGGTTAGACCCCAATTAGCAGCCTAAGATAACATCTCACCAAGAACATCAACAAAACAGGTGATAGGAAAAAAAAAATGTAGATGCTGATCCAAAAGAAGGTAGAAGAAAAGATGTAGATTTACAAGCTGCAACTCAACATTCAGGAATTAGAAATACAGGAAATGTATCAACCGATAACAGCAAGCTAGAAACACACACACACTCTCTCTCTCTCTCTCTCTCTCTCTCTCTCTCTCTCTCTCTCTCTCATATATGTCTCTGTGTGTGTGTGTGTGTGTTTGTGCAGTTTCAACAATTTTTCATGTTCCCTTAATAAATTTCCAACCAAGTTTGATCAAAATTTGAAGAAACACTACGGATGAGGTATAGAAAGAAAAAGAATCACCAAAAAAGCCATGACAATGCAAATGCTTTTAGGAAGTTTCACAAGAAGATAAATACAAAAATGGCATGCCATGTGCTAAATCAAGAAAGAAAAGCATATACTTACTTTCCTGTAAAGAGGTCTTCTCTTCTTCTCTGTCAATTCATTCCTCTCCTCGGCCAGATCTCTGATCTCCTCTTCCAGAACCTTTCCCTTCTTTCCAAATGTATGATCCAACTCTGCAAGCTTCTCTTCAAGTATCTTGTCTATACCATTAAGCTTCTCTAACAACATATCATCCTTCTCTTTCATATCGTCAAACTCATCATTGTCATCCTCATCCAATCCCCCTTGTATGATTTGTTTTTCCTTTTCGAATCCAGCATGTTCAAGGAGATCGACAGAGGGCCCCCCTTGCTCGTGCTGAATGACTCCATAATTGGCGGCATTATTAGGATCATAAGCTTCCTTCCATTCGACTAACCTAATGGCCCTATTTAGTTTATGTTGGAGAAGAAATCTGTTCTTGCCCGAGGATTCTTTCATTCGGTTCATCAACTCACCGATAACCCGATACTCTGGGCGTAGCGGGAAATGCTTTTGCTCGAACTTATCAATTCTGTTCATCCACTTGTAAGCTTCATCAATTGTCTCTGCCCAAAATTGGGGTATAAAAAATTCCTTATGGCAGTGAAATACAAGATAACTACTAATGATAATCTGAATCAAATTGTTTAAATGCACATTTCTCACTAATTTTTTCCTCATATCGAAAAGGAGAACATATCCTGATCTGATCATTTGGCGTTGAAAATACGAATTAAGCTCCATGAGATAAATGTGGAAATCTAGTTAAGGGATTGAATGTTCGATTCCAACAACATAAGAGATTTTGCTATAGGCGGCTTACGAAACTAGGGTGGAAGAGGAATCAGAGGTAAAAGATTTATATCTGATTCTGATCTTCCTACAATTGCACTCCTTAAAATGAGGAAATGCAAAAACCCCAAAGCGTTATTTCGAATCCCTCATATTATAGCTCCCAAGCTCATAGTCCAAACCCATATATGAAATTAGTATCAAATCTAAATACCATCTATCCAAATAGAGCCTAGGGGTATACATACATAATGGGAATACCTTTACAACTACAATCCTGCACAAAGATTTCCAATTTCTTCTGTATAATGTCATTTCAAACCATCATGATTTAGCTCCCAAACTGATTGTCTCATTGTCCAAGTCCATATGCAACCATCAAATGTAACAACCTCTTTGGATTGTGAGAAAGGGTGCGATAAGAAAAGGGAGCCCTTTCTAAATGTAGAGATTTGGTAAGGAAAGGGAAGCAGTGAATCAAAAAATATCATTTTTGTACTTGTCTCCATTTCTCACCAAAATACTCAATCCAAATGAGTGATTTGGCAAGTCCCTTTTTTCTTCTCTTATCAAATTCCTCAATCAAAAAGGTAAATTTCAGCTAGAATGATAATGTCAAATCCCTAAATCAATAGTGTTGTTGTTGTAATAGTGTAGGCTACCAAGACCTTGCTTCCAATTCACTAATCCTCAAACTCTAAAGCATTCCAATGACGACTAGCCATATATCTATTGGTATACGACTAATACTCTTATATACATTCCCGTCGTACAATCCTGCAAAGATTTCCAATTACTTCAAGTAAAAAGTCATTTCCAATCATCATGATATAGCTCCCAAAACTGATTGTCCGTACTTGGTCCAAATTCATATGCAACTAGCAAATCTTAATTTTAAGCTCGAATGATAACGTCAACCCCCTAATTCAAAAGTATATATATACCAGCTTCGATCATGTTCTGGAGGAGGTCCTCATGCCGCTTAAACTTCTTCTCAAACAACTCATCCCGCTTCCTCAAAGCATCCGGGGTAAACCTCTCGTCGTCCTCGCTCTCAGAATCCGTAGGCTCCTCGTACATGTTAAGGAGGTCATCTGAAACGTTCTTCAGCTTCTCCTTCTCCAGCTTCTCGATCAGCGGGCCCACTCCCAAGTAATCCTCCTCATCCTCGGCGTCGATGTACGATGTATCTAACCCCGCCCTCTTCTTCTCCTCTCTCTCCTTGTTCTTCTCTCTCTCCACGTCGGCCAGTAGCTGGTAGATCGTTTGATCCGTGGAGAAGGACCGGTTAAATCCGGAAATGGAAGAGGAAAAAAGAGTTGTTTTGGTCGGTGCGTGAGGGTGTGGGGAAGGGAGCTGTTTGGTGGTGGGGATTAGGGTTGTCTGTAATTGGTTGAGGATGAGACGGGAAAATGCCGATGCTTGGGATTTTCTCATCATTGTGGTTTGTGAAGAAGGAGTTATTAGTCACAATGCTTCTGAACAGAGATCACGGCTTGAGTAACCATTGATTGATTGAGAGAGAGAGAGAGAGAGAGAGAGAGAGAGAGAGATTTTCGAAGAAGAAGATCAAACCAGGTAGGAAGACAACCACTGAAGGAAGACTAGGGTTTTTTTCTGGCCCCGTTGGAAGGTTGAGATTTTACGAGGGTTTACGAATTACGATCTCCTCAAGTCTCAAACCCCGGCATTTGCTTAGGTTCGAGCTCGGCTTTTTTTAATATTTATTTTGAGTTTGAGTCGAGTCCAACTAATTGAGCTCAAGCTTGGCTCGTTTAGGATCCAAACGGTCGAGCTCAATTACAAACAAGCCGGACTTTTATAATCAAGTTGAGTTGTATTTAGCATGAGCTCGGTTCATTTTCTAAATAGGTTTTTATATTTGAGCTTGAGTTCGACTCATTTATCAATTACTCTCGAACTGCAGAATTGGGTTGTGGAAATTTATTAGAATTAAGAAATTTAGTAAGAAAGAAGGTGAATTTTCTAAAAAAATATAATTATGTTTTGATCCATTCCTTCCCGTTGATTTTGAGGAAGAGCTTCACTCTTTAACTAGAACCTTTCTCACAATTCAAATCAAATCGACAGTAACTTTTAGCGTATTTTCAATTATTCTTCATATTTGAATTACCAAACTTCGTTCTCGAATGCGTAATATCGAATGTGATACTAGTATTTATAAATGTAAACAAAATACAAGCTGTTTTTTGTGCTTATTGATATTCGATGAAGTTTCTTTTTATAAAAATATAAAGAGAGAAAAGATGCTCTTACTTCTTACTGCTGGATTAATCCCCGCAAAATGAATGAAAATGGCAAAACATACGCAAAATTCATCACGACCACGGGCCAAAAGTATCGAACCATGTCAACCAACCAATGCAAACGACGTCGTCTTAGCAACTCTTTGTACGTCGATGTGGGGGAGGTAAACTCGTCATTCAGCTAATGCCTTACCAACTTCGTCTCAGTACACCCACCGCAGTGTTTGAGTGAGAAAACATTTGCCGGAGAAGAATCGTCGGTGATCGTTAACATTCATGATTCATCCATATCTCTCTCTCTCTCTCTCTCTCTCTCTCATGAAAAAACATTCATCTTGCTTGAGGTCGATCTTTCCCATAGCGTTTACCGAGTGTTGGGGTTCAATTTCTCAACGTGCTCGCTCGATCTCTAGCTATTTTTACATTGTGATATAAAGCTCTTACTCTTGTTTTGTGTATTTTATGCATTGCATATTTTGAACGTGCTTAGATATACAATTGGTCAAACGTGCTTTGTATTTTGAAAAGATTCGCGCTTTCTCTTTTTTTGTTCAATCAAATTCTGTGGCTCGGTGAGGTTTTGCGAAGTTTGTATTATGGTTTTTGGGAAGAAAGGAACAGAATATAAAATCAGGAAACCAATTTACAATACGGTTTTTTCTTTATTTTCGCTGAACATCTTTTGATTTCTAAGGAGAGATTCATTGGTTTATCGCTGTTCCTTTAAGTTGGTGAAAAAGCATGAGGGTCCCCTTTTGCAGCGAAAGAAGTATGATGGGACAGTGGGATTTTACATTTAGTGGTGATTAACCGAACGAGCCGAGGAGTTAGTTGTTCAAACTTGGTTTGAAATTTTAACGAGCTTCAAAACATGTTCAAGCCTAGCTTGTTTACGAGAAACTTGTTATCAAACCCTTAAACCATCGAATTTGAAGCAATTCAATTTTTACGCACCTGTGTTTTCTTTTTCATGCATTGAAGAACCTAAATGTCGGAAATTAATCTGAAAAAGAACTGGTTAAATGTATCAAATCCCGTGGGTGATTACTCATACTTCCCTATCCAAAACCGGATGGAAGCACAACAAAAGGGAATACTAACTGTATAGACTCCTTAGTGGGTCTGGATATTTACATTTAGTCATTAAAGCTAAAGGTCTGTCTTTTGCCATTGCTCATCTTTCCCTCTTTAGCTCTCGACTCTGTGTTTCTCATTTCCTCCTTTTCTTATACAGTTAGCACTATCAGAACCGGGCCGTACTTCTTAGCCCACCCAAGGTCTCAAGCTTTTCCATGTAAGAAAATTTTTTGTTGGTGCAGACTTCATTACTTTTGCTCAACTTGTCGCTCTCATCCTTGAAGTAGCATTCCAAGTTCCCTGTTGAGTTATTTTTCTTCATATCGGTTGACTCGCCTTGATCCAAACTCCATCCCATGAAATCGGAGAGTGTTTTTGAATTTGGCGTCTCTGCAGTACTTGGTGTTTCAATACATTCCGTGGAATGGCATGAGGAGCTCCGCGGCCCTTCCGTCAGTGTGGGTTCAGTTGAAAGCTTCCGTTCGCATACTGCGAGTGATGGATCTTGAGTGAGAGAATCTGCATATAAGACATCTTCAATGCGAGACATGACCGTGTAGGCCAAGCTTTCTAGTACCCTCGAGTAGCTCTCTAAAATAGCATATCCAACATCCTGGAATTTTTTTAAGAGAAATGCAGATCTACTGGGTTAGCTAAGCTTTAAAGAAACATACCAATCTTAAAAGATGCAAATTCAAGGTTTAAATTGTTCTTACCTTGTTATATTGTATTTTGCTTATATCAAGTGAGGATTGAGGAAGTCCAGGGAACCGATGCTTGAGTAGGAGCAAGATTGTCTCTGCTCTCTCTTCAAATAGCTCTCTCTTCTCTGAACTTATAGCTGAACCCCAAGAAGACTTTGAATCCTTGTGGTGCATTTTCCTCTTCCAAATCACAATGGAAGCCTCAATCCTGTTCTTTAGGTCAAGAACTTTGTGCTCTGTTGACATGTCCATGTTCGACAGGAAATCCTCCGGGTCAAAGAACTCAACTGTAATGCTCTTGTATATTGATTCACCAAGGCTTGATCTACCGTTCTATCAAGTGGGAAAAAAATGGAGAAAATGAGCCGACTTTGAGTGCTAGCCTTGTGGAATAATACTATCTTGAAGAAGCAAGAGCAGGAGGTGCTGCACAAAATACAGTCCTGTCTATGCCCTCAGATGATGAGAAATTGTGTTTTGCAGATGTTATTTAGTGTTCCGGGAGCATTGCAGCCAATGTCCTAAGGAGCCATACGATCACGTAGGTTCTGTTGTTTTTGGTTATAAAGGACTAACTATCGTGAAGTCTTTTACCTTTGGGAGGGATTCAATGTAGTTTTCAGGGATATCCATTTCCGATAGCGTTTGAGCATTTATGGCCATTGATGCTTTGAGTACTTGGTTCACAGAGTCCTTTTGAAATTGCATCCACTTTCTTGATCCATCTGATAGCCCTTCCGGTGGTACTTTGACGGTAGGTAGCCACCATTTGTCGTCTCTCTGGATCCCTTGCTCCGATTCATCAGCATCTTTCGAGACATACCAGAATTCGCTCTGGTCTCTGAAGTTATTTAGGCAATCCTGGTGATTACAATCTTGGCATGGTCAGGATGTTAAACAAAGTTGTACCTAGAATTAAAGAAGCAGACCAACACTCTTATATGTGGAAACCAATCCCGACACATCTTGTGAGTTTACTATGCACTTTCCTGTTGTTGATTTATTGGTTTAAGTTCGTCCATTACACTTGAAGGGGTCCGACTTCCCTCCATTCTGATGCATAATGAAAAGATTATATTATTTAAAAAAAGAATATAAAGTTCCTTATTTTTGTTTTATTTATTTTCTTCGGAACTTGCAATTATAGAAATAAGTGCCTACATTATTAAGTTTTTCAATTTAGTTTATTTAGTTTCCTTAGAATTATTTGATTACGAAGACTCGATTCTAACTTTGGTAGTTTCCTTTTTCTTTATTTCCTAGTGTGTAGGATTTCTCCGGCTATAAATTGAGTTGTAAGCCTTAGTGCTATTTAGTTTTTGATGATTAATGAAATTGTAAAAAGTGTTCTCTTTTATGCCAAAATCTTTGGTATTCTACGGAATCAATAAAATGTCTAATGCCTTTATTCTTGAGTATTCTCCGACTAAACAGATTTAGAGAAGGATTTCGATTTTTGGATATTTGTTACGAATCAACGGATTCAGACTCGATTTAGTAGTTCGCGTTTTCATTAGCTTCCGCTGCATCACATTCCGGGCATGGATTGGAGGGTGGAGTAATCATCATGGGGTTGTGCTATTTTGGCACTTTTTTGGTAAATGAAACGTCGAATGTCACCTTTTCAAGTAGACAAAATCAGGTCTTCTCGTTTATAGAAAAAGTAATGACGCGGCACAGTCTGTGTCGGGGACTATACCCTGAGCGGAGAGAAACCGAACTCCTTTTGGAACTCAGCAGTCCATCCAGGGACAACAGTTGTCTCTCTCACAATTTCTGTTGTGCCTAGCTACATCGTCACTTTTATATTCTCCCCTCTAGACACTCGATAAGTTGTTTTTTTTTGGCTTATTTCGGTTTTGAAAAGCTGGACAAGGTTGGTTTTCTTACAATGAGCATCGCGTCAAGCTTGCGCAGGGCTGGGATATTCATGAGCAGATCTTTTCTTTGTTGCGTCACCATTATCTGCAAAATCAGGCTCTTGTTTAAGGACCAGGATGTGAGAGAATTTAACAGAGAGAGAGAGAGAGAGAGAGAGAGAGAGTTTACCTCCATGTTTGTTCCGTCTTTCGCTTTCTGTTGAGAAGGGACAAACTCAACTATGTAATCAGTCACGGATAAAAGCAAATCTATTTCCTTTTTCCACTTTGCCTTCCTGTCTTCGGACATGGGTTCCAACTTCCGTTGTTCTCCGAAAACAGAAGCTGTCAAAAACCAGGGAAAAAAAAAAGGAGAAACCGTTTTAGTCAGAATCTTGATTGTTTCCAGAGTTTCCCTGATAATCAAGCATCAATGCGTCACCATCAACGGACTCTCAATCTGGTTTTAAAGAATTGATGATGAGATCTTGATCCATATGATTTAACGCGTTTGGTATTCTTTGCACTCTCTCTCTCTCTCTCTCTCCAACAGAATACACATTCTGAATCCACCAAATTAGCGGGGGGAAAAGAATTGAGGGATGAAACTCACCAGCAAGATTTGTAATAGCATTAGACAAAGCCAGAGCTGATGAAACACCCTTCCCACCACCTGACATATCCTCTCCTAGAAGAAGCTTAACAAACCTTTCTTTCATCAATTCGACATCTGAGTGAAACAGAACAAGAAAATCCAATCCATAATCAACCAAACTACTATTAATATAATTACCGCGAAAAAAAACTGCTGTGAATATCCAGACATCAGAAAAGAATCCAAACCTTTGTCAATGAAAATAAAAACATTTGAACTCGTTCGGACAAAAGTAAAAGCGATATGAAAAACAATGAATGTTCATGGACTCTTCATTGAAAAACCAAAGCGAAAACAAATACACCATCAACTACCGGAATGTGTACCTGAAGTCTGCCGGTCCATGCTTTGTGGATTCGTTCCTCCTCCTCCTCCTCCCTCCTTGCTCAACCTCGAAATAGGACCCTTTTCGCTAGACCGATCAAACACGGATCCTATTGGCTCTATTGCTGCAGGTGTAGCACCTTCGCTCTTATATTGCTTCCCCTCAATGGGATTTCCAATCCCACAGTTTGTTTCTTCGGAATCCAAACCCTGCGCTTGTCTTCCTGGAATCTCAAAGATCCTCTTGAAATTGAAAGACCGCGATAATTGAATTCCACTTTGCTCTCTAACCATATTCTAACTGAAATGATACCTAACTAATTTTCATGGACGTGGGTGATGATGTGTTTTTTCCTTCTAAAATCCATAACCTGGCTTTTGGAAAGGAGATTGTAAGGAAAATACGAGGAAAAACCCTTTTCCTGAAGGAGGATGGAGAGGGAAATGGAAAAGGGTTTTTCTGAATTTCCTTGAGGTGAAAGAAGGTGGGGAGGTTAGTCTGATGCATGAGGAGTTGTTTTTTTTGCAGTTTACTTGATTTAGCATTGGGAATGTAGGGTGCATGTTTGATTAGGAGAAAGGGAGGTTGGTATGGAGAGAGAGAGAGAGAGAGAGAGAGAGAGAGGACCTTAAACAAAAACAGATGGGGAGCTTCTTTTGTTGGATGTGTTGTTCTGAGGAAATTAGTGGTTAGTTTATCATTGCTTGCAAATTTTGCGGGAAGGAGGAATCCCGATATGATTGGGTTTTTTGAGCAACAGGCAATTTCGTTTCTTAAGCCCGAAGAAGGCAGAGAATCATCACAATAGATATAATTGGTTAGTACAATGGAAATGTTTATTTATTTACCGACGGAGTGTTTGTTAGGTGAGTCATCAAAATTGCAAAAAATGCAAACGAAATTAACAAGGATCATTGAGATTCAAGATTAAGGCCAAGGATATGAAGGATATTATCAATAAGATCACAAATCCAATGGAAAACAGGCAAAATCTCAGTACCAGGCCTTAATAATTACGAGTACTATTGTTTTGGATTACTATGGCATCAAAATCAGGAAAAACCATTTCGGTTATCTAAACACGTTGGACCGTCTTGACTTTAGGCCCTCCCGTTCCGATAGAAACGGTACCTTGACTGGGCTGGGCCGATTTAATGACATCAAGCCATAGATACGGATTGGCTATTTGGGCTTCGTTTGTTTTAGGGAAAATGACGGGTCAATTACGTGTTTTAATAATTAATACCCGTCAAAGACATTTTCAGTATTAATAAATATTCTCAGCATATCCTTGACGGGTATTAATTATCAAAACACGTCCTGAGCCGTTATTTTTTCTTTGTTTTATTTGAATTTTTTAGGTCATCACGTGTACTGGGCTTTGCCCATGTTTGGGCTTTTAGGCCGTCATTTTTCTTTGGTTTGGGCTTTTGTCCCATCTGAATATATTTCTTGGTTGGAATCTATTTTTCCCCTTAATGAAATGTTATTTTTGTCGATTAAAAAAAAAAAGATTTTCACTCGCCGAACCGGATTGCAAGTAGATTATTCGTGAAGATGTGTCAAATTGATTTGATTACAATAGCCATATGACGACTAGATTTATTTTCATAAAACAAAAAATAGGGGTTTTGGTTTTAAAATTGAATTTTTCCGACCAAACAATGTAGTTAGCATGAATTTATATATAGGAGATTGATTTTCACACTATCTTTTTTTATATTCACACTATCTTTTTTGTCCGTCGTCTTCTTTTTTATCCATATATTCCTCATCTGTCCATATCACTAAAAATTCTGTTTACTCATAAGTACAATTATGGCTAATAACAAATACTCCGTAGGTAACAATAACCAAATACGTGGCTTTTTATATTATATATATAATATAATAATAATCTCGTGAAACAACCCATTGTCTAGGGTTTTCAACTACAGATTATCCCTTGTATACTAGGCTACTCAAGGTATTTTTTAACTGACTAAAGACATTATGCCTTAAAGAAAGACAATAAAAGCAAAATATTGGGATTTTTTTGCATTAATTGAAACGAACTGAAACATAAATACACTCATTGAAAGAATCATGCCAACTCCATTTGACAGTGACCTCAATTGTTTAATTATTCGACGGCGACGAGTTCAAATTTTCTTTACTCAAATTATTCAAATGATCTCAATTCAAGTAAGCGAAAATCTATTTATCATTCAATATTTTCTTGCAATTGAAGGGCTAAAAATAAAGACTGATACATTTACACGAGTATAGAAGATTTTCTGAGGGAATTTTAATTAAGGGGTTGTTCAGATAAATAAGGCAAAGTGACTTATTTTTTTGTCATTATTCAAAATTTTTTTCGTATTACTTGGCTTATTGTCAATTTTTTGAGGATTATTGCATCTTCATGACAAGAGGAATCTAAAAAGTAAATTTTTTTTACCGAAATCCAATTATTTATTTTTTTTGAATAAAGACGAAACAAGTGGCTTATTTTCGTTTTTTTTGTGGCTTTATTTGGCTTATTTTTGGAGGGAAAGCCAATGACTTTTTAAGCCGAACAAGCCCTAATTATATATACGTTAGGTAGAATTGCTAGTAATACTGTAGATCTATTGGTGGAATATTCCCAACGAAGTAGTCCCAAAAAAGTAGTGAACGTAAAAAAAGTTAGAGAGAGAGAGAGAGAGAGAGTTTGGGTCGTTTGGGAGAGTAGTTGGCCTGATTCTCATGGTCGTTGAATTGAATCGATAGCGGGCGTCCGATGGGCGATGACAAGTCATCGAAGCTAATGGCGAGCAGAGATCGAGAGCTCCTCATACCAGTCGCTGACTCCGATGGCGAAGCCTCTTCCAAGCCTTCCTCCTCCTCCTCCGCCCCGCCTCCTCTTCCTCCTCTCACCACTCCGGCCGCGAGGTCTCCCCACTCTCTCTCTCTCTCTCTCTCTCTCTCTCTATATATATATATATATATATACACACACACACACACACACATACACGCATATTTATATGCATATATATGATCATGCGATACAATCTTAGGGTTTTGGTATTCTAGTCTAGTTGATTTGGTTTGTGAAATAATTGCGAATTCTCGATGAGGATGTAATGGATCGTAGTTTACTGACCTAATCTGGCGCAGACTTGACTTTTTTTAGTCAAGTCAAAACTCCTGACTCAGTTTTTGCGAATTCTCGATGAGGATGTTCTGTTGCTTGAAGTCTGTTTGGTTATTGTGGAGAATGTAATGAACTAAATGATTGGGAAAAATACAGCGTGCAAAACTTTTGTATGGGAGCCAGTATCCATCCTTGTTACTCCATATCTCAAACAAAGTCACATAAGCCGCGCGCAGCACAAGCAGGAGCACAAGCGCGGGATTTCAAAAACTTGTCAAACTACTAAAATTAGTGAGAGCGAGGACTGAGAGAGCGAGTACACAGCAAGGATTGAGAGCTCGAGCGGAGGGTCCTACCGAAGGATTATGGGACTAAGATCTTACCTTTTAGTGCTGACTTCTGAGAATATAGCAAACTAGCCAATACCATTTTTGTTCTATATCACCCATTAATGCTTAGTATACAACTAACCTTAGTGTCTGCGAAATTCAGGGGACGATTGTTTTATTATTTATGCTTTTAGCATTCCCACTCACGTGTGGCGGGACAAACATGTTTAAGTTTGATAATTATGAGGTAAGCGGTGAGGTGGTAATCTATTATGTGCTCTGATACCAGATGGGTAAATTCATCATATATTCTCAAGTGCTTGATAAAATTGAACCCTTAGAAACTCTCAACACGAGTAAGTGGAGTAGTGTCCACCATTACAGAGGGGCGGATCAAACAGAATATATATCTCGTGCTGTGATGGAGGTGTAACTTAATAGTTTGCATTCTCAAATTTTCAACAAGATTGAACTTTTAGAACCCTCAACAGGAATGAATACCATCCACCATTACCCACCTTTAGCAGAGGGGTGGGTGGAACACGATATCTATTGCGTGCTGTGATAGAGGGGTAACTTTTTAGGTTCTATTCTAAAAGTTATAAGGAGATTGAACTCTTAGAACTGTCAACAGGAGTGAATGCCATCCACCATTACCACACATAACTTGTTATCTGCCTAAATCTCATTCTTTAGATAAACTCAAAGACAGAATATTACGTGGGTGGTTCATTTCCTTTACCTAAGCCAGACTTGTGGCAATCGATGCAAGCATGACCAGCAATACTCATAATTCATGTCAACTAATGATGGAAAGATGTGCCCGCACTCAACCCAGTGCATAATTGCATTCAGATATTAGGTATTTTACTGTTATGCCACATTGCCACTAGGTGGTAAGCACTGTACAGCTTCTACGTTTTTGGCATCGGATAATTTTTTAATGCTACCGCTATGACCATTGCGCTGGCCTTTTCGTGGAGAACTCCGTTGCATAAGTTTTTCTTTTAGTATTATTGTGCATTTATGCCTGTGTTTCTCTTGTATTGTCTGACAACTATTCTATGCTATGTTGTTACCATGTAGACTTTCTATAAAGTTTTCAGGAGCTGGGCTTCCAAAAAGTTTATGACAGGATGGTGCGTCTCTCTCTCTCTCTCTCTCTCTCTCTCTCTCTCTCTCTCTCTCAGTGTGGTGTGTGGGTTATATATGTTCTCTTGTTGTTTCTCATTGGGTCATTTTGTGATGTATATCGTCTTTGTCGTTCTTTCTGAAATGTCAAACTTTTGACCTATGTCTTGTTCGCCAATCTTGATAGTTGGTGTCATCATTGTGCGAAGAGATGTAGGAAGTACTAGTCGAGGAGACATCACTAACACTGAAAGTTCAACTTTAATTGCACCTTAGTCATATCTTTAGTCTGTGTGCCTTATTGAGAGTTTACTGTTCTTTGAATACTCTGGTGTGGCCTCTCCAAAAAGTCTTGTAGTCGGGATTAGCTGGAACTACATGGGAAAAAGCGAGAAGTTGGAACTAGGTCTGATGCGGGGTGTTATCATGGGAGTTGGAGAAGTCAGTGATACTATTGGAGTTTTACATACTCATGTGGCCAAAGGAAAAATAAGAACTGATTTGGCAATTGTTAAGGGTTATCATGTGTGGATTCTATGTACATCAGATCGGGGATTTTTCATAGGATTTGGGAGGCACTGAGGTATGGGTATGGGTGTCGGGAATTCTGATAGGATAGGGATCTAAAGGCTGGGTGGATATTCCCTTAATCCAAGTGCCGTTCCAAACCCAGGTTGGCAACTGTTTACCCACTAAAACATCCACCATACCATGTTGAATCGCTCCCCAAACCTCTTCCATGACTGCAGGCAGTAGCCGCAGTACTGCCAGGAAAATTTCCTTTGAAGTTCGGGTAAATTGCTATCCATAGTTGACGTTGACCTTGCAGAATCAGCAAAACATACAAACAGGGATGGGAATTAGTCCAAGTTCCTATTCAAGACCTGTATTGCCATCGCTGACTCCAAAATTAAATCTTGACGCAGCATTTGCCTCTTTTGTCCTTCTAATTTGTAGCAGTTGGCAAATCTCAGATGATAATGAGAGTGTGTTTCGCAAATCATGCGTATGATTTCTTGAAATTAGTCCATGATATGGTTGTCCAATGAGCTGAAATCGTGATATTGATTTCTTAAAACTTCACTATATGGTTGTCCAATGAGCTGAAATCGTGATATTCATTTCTTAAAACTACTTCACTAGATGGTTGTCCAATGAGCTGAAATCGTGATATTGATTTCTTAAAACTACTTCACTATATGGTTGTCCAATGATATGAAGTTTGATGTTGACAAGTACTCGAAGTTCCTCATTTTTAGTTAAGCATGTTATTCGTGGTTATAATTGTTTCTTACTCTTGGCCCCTCCGCAGTGTCATCCTGTTTCCAATAGCAGTCACTTTCTACATAACATGGTGGTTTATCCGTTTTGTGGATGGCTTTTTCTCTCCAATTTATGCTCAGCTGGGCATCAATATATTTGGTAAGAATATCCAGTCTTTCTTTGCATGAGGATCCCTTCTTTACTTGTACGTTTTGCTGGTACGGCTTATATATGTTGAATCAGCATGATGGAAGTTGTGAAAACTGGTCAAAGTTTCCAGTACTAGGTGACTTTGCTAGCTTGTTGCATCTAGATTGCTTTGGTCCTTAACCCAAATTGTTAACTGCTTTTAGATGAGTAACTGCTGGAAGCTTTTGATTTACTGAACTGCCCTGAGAATATTTCTTTTTCTTTTTTTTTTTGTGGGGGGGGGGGGGGGGGGGGGGGGGGGGGGGAAGTACGTGATTTATTGAACAATTTTTTCGGTAGCACTGTTTTACATTAACATTCATCACCAACCCCCCCGTTAGTGTGCTAAATGCTAAATGAGTAAGATTTAAACATGAGTAAGGACAAAAAGTAAGGACAAAAAGCAAGGAGGGCATTGCCTCTTGTATAAGGTAAAGTTTTCACTCAAAGGACATCTTAGACTGAGACTAGGGAATTAATGCTGCTTAGATACAAGGGCAGGAGTTGGCCAGTTTTACAGGAGTAAGGGATCAAGCCTAGAAGTGGTAATAGAATGGAGCTTGAGCTTTAGTCCTAACATCATGGGGCTTCTAGAGGACTCCCCATATGCTTTTGTATGATCCACTAGACTCCACAAAATGTCCAAGAAAATTTAGCGAAAGTTTGTTTTGTCTTTTTCATCTCACTCATGTGTAAGTTTGTGAAGTTAACCTTTCTCAGAAATTGTCGCATCCAAATACTGTACTAAATAATTTGGCTTTTATTTTCTCACATCGACACGAAGTTATCAATATTCTTCTGTAGGCATTTCAGTACTTGTGAGAGGCATCTCTGTGGAATAATACTTATGCTTTTCTCATTTACTTTGTATATTCGCTTTTGCTTCTTGGCTAGGTCTTGGATTTGTAACTTCGATCACATTCATCTTCTTGGTCGGCGTGTTCATGTCGTCGTGGTTGGGGACATCAGTTTTGAGTCTTGGAGAATGGTTCATCAAGCGGATGCCCTTTGTTCGTCATATTTACAGTGCTTCAAAGCAAATTAGTGCTGCCATATCTCCAGGTCTGACTTCTGTTTGTCAGCTTCCCTGTCTTCTTTTGCAACTTTAATGGATGGATGGATGCATAATTAGTGTTCTTCGTTTGCCATTGTTGCAGATCAAAACTCGCAGGCCTTCAAGGAGGTTGCTATCATAAGGCATCCACGTATTGGTGAATATGCATTTGGGTTCATCACTTCATCTGTTGTCCTTCAGGTCTGCAACTTACTTTTGATGTTCCGGTATTTTCATTAGCTCACTTAGACAATGCCCTGCCACTTGTATTTTTTATGGAAGCATAATAATCTTGTGTATATTCTGAAGCTTCTTGGCTTGGTTCATTGAATCCAATAACGTGTTGAGGACCTTTTCCCTTTCACCCAAACAGATGCATTATTCTTCATTCCCCACCAGTTATATTACGCAAGGAGTTTACCCTTAATGCCTTCTTTTAATATAATTATTTAAATATAAAAAAAATAAAATTACGCATTACAATTGGAAATTGGTACCATATTTGTGGTTATGCTTGTGGATATAGCTCTATTTTCTTTTTTGGTACTATATATCTGTCTTCACATTGCTCAATTGGTTTTCCAACTTCTCACTACCTCGAGATATGTTTTGATGTATCAAAAGATATGCTTTATGTGATCTTACGCTTTGTTTAGTATATATGATTATTTGGCTGCATACATGCCTCTGTGTCCTGAAAGGCAGTTTGCTATTCAGTTTGTTGAAATCTTTGACAAGCCAGAAAACCAATTTTTGTTGATATTTGTCTGGATGCTAATTTCCTTGCATTCAAACCCCTAACTTTGGTATTTTAAATTTCAGAACTATGCGGGTGATGAAGAGCTATGCTGTGTATATGTTCCCACCAACCATCTTTATATTGGTGATATATTCCTCGTCAACTCCAAGGACGTTATTAGGCCAAACTTATCTGTTCGGGAAGGAATTGGTAAGTCTTCTGTTCTTGTCACTCTCACGCTAGATAAAATTACAAGTGGCTGTGGTAACCAGGTACTTGTATGGGATATTAACGAGCGTAGAACATGAGAAGAGAACAGCATCTCCCATCACGAATTAAGACAATTCTTCTACAGTTCTCTTGAATCCTAAGATTATTGAAGCACAGGAGAATAAGAGATACTCTCTCAATAAACTCAATATTATCGCTCACCTAAACAAAACTCCCCATAGCCAAGAGGCTTACATTGTTATGTATAATAGTAAAACTCAAATACCTAGCTAGCATTCCTTAAATACTAAAAAGAAAAATAAATATAAGGAAACAAAATCAACCATAATTCTTCTCTGACCAAAGCAATTTACAAAATAGGAATACTAAATCAAAAGAAACTAGGAAACTAAGTACTTCTAGGAAATTGTTACTAAATTCAAGCATACTAAAAGGGAAATAATATTAGCACTCCAAAAATTGATGCAGGCACTCCAAAATTAGTGTATCTCCAAAGCCATTTTCCTTTGTTTTTTGGAGTGCCTATATCAACTTTTGGAGTGCCAATATCATTTCCCTACTAAAAAATACTAATCCTAAGTTAATAGAACATAAATGTGATACCTTAGTTCACCCCGAAAATACTAAATAAAATACTAATCCTAAATTAATAGTAGAACATAAATGTGATGCTTGGAAAGTTGGAGTACACCCTGCATGGAATATGCTCATTGCTTTCCTTTGTTTTCACTTGCAGAAATTGTTATCTCTGGGGGTATGTCAATGCCACAGATCTTATCGACACTGGATCCTAGTATCATTCAAGTGGATAGAAGTGGGCCTGTCAGAAAGTGAAAATTACGACGGTAGATGTAGTTTGAGTTTTATTTATCGCCTTCTACTTTTGGTTAAGTCATCAGAATGACCCACGATTGGTACCCATCAGCGTCATGAATCTGTTCTGATGGTGAATATAACTGTTGGCGACATGTACAATCTTAGGGAGGTAGTGTTTGCTGGGCTATATATTTGTGTGTTTGGACTTTGGATTGTCACTCATCTCTCTTTTGATGACTCTTTTGAATGTTTAACTTCCAGAATCCAGTCACTATTTCAGTTTTGTTGATAGAATGTGACATTATTCGGTTGGAAGGTAGCATCGGTGAATTTTCGATTGTGATTCTGGACTTTTGTACTCCATTATTTCCTTTTCTCTTGCACATTCGATGGTCAAACTTATTAGGTCTTTATGTCGGTATTGTTACAGGTTCATCCCAGCAACATCTTATTTTAGTTTCGACACCAAAAATGCAGAAACTAATCTGAAAATTTTGTATCTCTTGTGTTGCATTCAAGCCTAATCTCTCGAATAATATAGATTGAATCACTTCTCGGATTGTAATGTGTTCATGTTCGTAGCAAAATGGTGTGAACTGTTAACTCGTCGCTGAATTTGTTCATAACCATATACCAACTGGTATTTGAAGCTGGTTGTTTGACATTTGAAGAGGATTACCACTACTTGATTTTGTTGTATACTTTTTTCGCCTTTTCTTCGCAAAGCAGATAATGGAAGAGAGTGTTTTTCTAATTTTATTTCTCTTCCCTTTCCTCTCCTTAGCTTCCAACCAAACCTTAGGTACTGAGGGGAGGTGGTAGCAAAATTAAAATCAAACGAGCCATGTCAGCAAAAAGTACTTCAAGGGAGGTAGTAAATTTGATACACCATTTTGGTGTGGCTTTCGCTCTTTCTTCAAGTTTGGAAAATGAGAAATGACTGTTTTAATTGTCGTCAGCTCGTATCATTGTAGTATTTATGATTTGTAAACTAATCGATTAGTTTTGACAAACTGGGTCATTTTCATGTCAAGAAGTAATATAAGGTTTAAACATTTAAAGGATTCCTCAAAATACACTTGCTACAAGTAGTTATTCAGCTAATATATGTGTCACCAAATCTAATTTGATGTCAACTTTTGCTATGCTAAAGTATGGATACTCTCAGAAATTTGTGGACGTTGTTTTGGTTTTTTAGTTGACCATTTCCCCTACATTCTTTTGGTATTTTTGTTCATTTTTTTTAAAATTTTTGTTAAGTTTAAGTGTTTTTTTTTTTTTTTTATGTATCATTCATCTTGATGAGAGAAGTCTAAAAAATAAAAAAGTTATGACTAAAAGCATAAAACATTTTCTAAGAACAGAAAAATACCAAACATCTAGTGTCTATTGTGTTTTATATGGAATTTTTTTGATTTTGATCTACATTTCTACACTTTTTTGATTCTTCCCATTGCGAAGCCGAAAAGTTAACAAAAGAAAAATTATGAAAAATAAAAAATACTCCTATCGAAAATAGGAAAAATAACCCGCATTGATTTCGCTTTATAGCGCAGGAAATAACATGCGCTCGGCGCATGATAGTAAAAACCAGTACAATTGATAAACCCTAGCTCCTCGCCCTATAAGTAGAATCGAACAAACCCCAAAGGCCAGGGCGTCCCCCCCCCCCCCCCCCCCCCCCCCCCCCCCCCCCCCCCCCCCCCCCCCCTCTCTCTCTCTCTCTCTCTCTCTCTCTCTCTCTCTCTATAGTTGTGTATGCGTGTAATGGCGGATCCGTGTAGATAGCACTAGAGACTGCACAGAGTGCACAGTAATTGATATGTCCAGTGATCTTCTTCCTTGAAGTGAAGGACTACAAAAGCTTCAAAGGCTTTGTTCTAATTTTGAGTTTGTTTAATTATTGATTTTGTGAAGGTTCTTTACGATTGATTAACTGGATTCATTGTGTGTACTTAGTTTGTTTATAAAGAGCGCCGAGGGACTGTGATGACTACATGTGATTGGTCTCGTTCGTCGTAATGGCTTTTTTGCCTTGCCGACCATCCTGATATATCACCACCCATAAACTGAGTCCCCTTAAACGCTAGTAAAATTTATTTATTTAATTTTTTTTTTGGGTTTTGTTTTGGTTATTTTATGGTTTTGTGGTTTGAATATCTTTCAGTTACAAAACGGGGTCAGATGATGATCAAAAGCATAGTTCAGATGATATTACTATGTGATTATGCATTTCAAAAGTCTTTCGCTCCTATCTGATGACCCCCGTTTTTAACTATGATTTCATAGAAATTTGAGATTTATCATGGGTTTAGATTTTCCTTTACTTGATTATGTTTATCTTAGGTTTTTTTTTTTTTTCGTTCTTTGTAATTCTCTTTTGGTTTCTACATTCGATTAGGCCGATGATTAACCAAACTTTACAAGACAAGCATATGTCTGAAACAACTAATGTTGACAACTAATCTTCTCTATGAGGCCTATCTTGTACTCCTTACTTTTGTTGGCATGTTTTGTGTTAAGCTCAGACAGCATAAACATTTTATTTTGAGCAATCATACAAGTTGAATCTGTAATGTTGAACACCGTCAAAGGTTTAGATTGGACATAGATGGAGCAGGCTTTGATACTATACTAGATTGATACTAATAGATACCTTCTCATGGTGGGAGAATTGGTATTCATAATAGATTCAGAGATGGTGTGGTTTATGACTTTGGTGGATCCCCTTATCCTAAATAGCTTAGAAACTGGGTTAGTCAATGAATTATATCCAAAATAATTGTATGAAAGATTCTATTGCATGGCCGGACATGTTGATCTAGAAGTGTATAATGTCTAAATTCCAGTTCAGAGTTGAATTTTTGTGGTTTGGTTCAGCAAGGATGTTCCTTTAAGGCCTTGAATCTTTGGTTGGCTGTGCAACAAAGGAAACCTAACAACGAGGGTTTGCCAATCAGGGGATAATAGTGTATTCAAGCTGTTCTGTTATCTAACAGTGGCAAAGAAACCAATATGCACCTCTGAATGTTCATTTCAAAAGCCACTGGAGTATTTGGCAAGAGGCGTGGATTAGTGGATAGAGATAGCAGTCCCGGTATCCCTTGCAAGTTAAGGGCTTGTTTGGATGTGGAAGAAGAATTGAGGGTATTATTTATGAATGAGATAAAATAGTGGGGGATATTAGTTGATAAGAGATAGATCACACGATGTTTATGGAGGGGAATTAATGAGGTATCAGAAAGGTGGGATAAAATTGTAATTGGTCTGGATGGAGGATAAATTAGAGGTATAAGGAATGATGAGTATGTAAAAAGCTGTCAAAGGATTTTTTTTGCCCTTGTGCAGTTTTAAACTTAATTATGTATTACGTTATATATGTAATTGCAAATATAATTAATCTTCCATAATTTAAGCCGTAATATTTAATTTTATTAACAAATTAGCTAATTTAATAATATAAAAATAAAAAATTGGTTTTTATTTAAAAAATTCGGTTATTTAGAAAAATTGGTTATTTTTTTAAAAAAATTACAATGTTTGGTAGTTCAAAATGTGTCCAACAAACTTGTTAGGTGATTTCATGTGTCCAACAAATTTGTTAGATGAAATGTCTCTAACACATATATTTGGTAAAAAAATTTCTTATAAATAGCAAGGTAGCTTTTCTTCCCATCTCACATCTCATATTCAATCACAAAATTAGTTCTTTCTTTCCGAGGCGGAGGAGGAGGAGATGTTACTAATAAACTTGACGACCCTTGTAGACGAGGGGATTTGGCAAGGCGAGCATGGTGGGTGGCATTCTGCTTACTTGAAATATTTTAAAAATCAGATGCGAGCTTCTTTTCTCGAAGCAGGTATCTAAGGAAATCGTATCGTAGGGAAGAAGAAGAAATGAAAGCGGGATTATTATTATGTAGTCGATATGCTTCGCTGTTCTGAGTTTGGCTATATAGTAATAATTCCGCTTCCATTTCTTGATCTTCGTAACGATATGATTTCTTTAGATACCTGTTTCGGGAAAAGAAGCTCGCATATGATTTTCAAGATATTCCAAGTAGGTAGAATGCCATCTACCATTCTCGCCTTGCCAAATTCCCTCATCTACAAGGATCGTCAGGTTTTTTAGTAAGTTCTTCTCCTCCGTCTTGGTCCAAGCCCGGCATGCCATGCAAATGATTCAAAAATAAAAGAAAGAACTAATTTTGTGAATAAAGATGAGATGAGAAGAAGAGCTACCTTACTATTTATAAGAAAAAAGGTTTACCAAATAAATGTTTTGGACACAATTCACCTAACAAATTTATTGGACACATGGAAATTCACCTAACAAATTTGTTGAACACATTTTGAACTACCAAACAATGTAGTTTTTTTATAAAAAAAAAAAAAACTGAATTTTTTTAAATAATCGAATTTTTTAAAATAAAAACCAATTTTTATTTTTTCATATTAGTTAATTTGTTAGTAAAATTAAATATTATGTCTTAAATTGTGAAAGATTAATTATATTTGCAATTATATATGTAACGTAATACATAATTAAGTTTGAGACTGCAAAGGGCAAAAGGATTATTTGACAGTTTTTTACATCATCCATCATTTCTTATACCAATCCATCTAGACCAAGTACTATTTTATCACACCTTTCTAATATCTCATCCAAACTAAGTACTATTTAATTTCCCTCCATAAACAATCATTCCTTATTAACCAATACCCTACCCTATTTTATCTCCCCTTTATGAATAATACCCCTAATCCTTATCTCGCATCCAAACAAGCCCTAAAAGT
The DNA here is from genome assembly GCA_019656295.1 of Rhododendron mucronatum var. ripense. Classification (NCBI taxonomy): domain Eukaryota; kingdom Viridiplantae; phylum Streptophyta; class Magnoliopsida; order Ericales; family Ericaceae; genus Rhododendron; species Rhododendron mucronatum. Next base: position 526,370 of record BPLT01000151.1, on the reverse strand, counting down.
ACTTGCAAAAAAGATAAACTTGGGGATTTTCTATTATTCTTACAGTTTCGTTTTGATTATGCTCTGATGAATTCCCGAATTCTTCTATTTCTTCATGTTGGATCTTTGATTTGTGGGGGGAAAAAAAACCTCCACAAATCTATTCTATTTCTCTTACTCCCTCCGTCTCTTTTTTTAAGTCCAGTATTTCATTTTGGGTTTTTTCTTAATAAGTATTCATTTTGTAAAGTTAGTGAGTAAAAGTTGATGCATTTTCTATTTTGCCCCTGAAAGTAGATTCCATTTTGAAACTCCATAGAAGGTAAAAGTAGGAAAGTGAATGCGTAATGATAATGTCTCCTTAATAGGTTGGAGTTACAAAACACGGAGGGAGTATAATTTATACTTTTGAAACAAATTGCCTACTTGAATTGTGAATCCAAACATCCTAGGTGATATCAATCTAACCTACCCACTCCAAGTCCAACCCAGGGTATCTCATCCCGCTCAGTCCAGTCTTCTTAGCGATTCCCAGGAAAGGATGGGATGCGGGGAAGTCGGGTGAAAGCCCCAGTCGACCGACGGGCTAAATTCAACAGAATGCTTGATCTTGTAAACTTGTCCAATCTGCCCTCTGCTATGTATGTGTGGTAAACCTAGAAATTTTTCACCATTAAACGTTTATCCATGGAGAACATAGACGGGAAAATATGTCATTTCAGATTCATTACAGAGCTCATGTCCACCCTAATGGAAAATATATGCAACTGGCCAACTGCCCTGAATCCAAAGAGTAATGCCGCTAAATGATCAGTTACCATTTTTGTCCACACCCACCATATTCAAACCACAAGGTAGACGTCTCTTCTATTTTTTGTCAAAAAAGTTAGATGTCTCCAGAGAGAGACTTCTCGGTAGTACAGTAGATGGAAGGTAAACAAAACGGTAAATGTACAATTTATTACACGACCAAACGGGACATCAATAAATTGAGCCGTCTCCAAAAATGTTCTCTATCGGTCTCTGTTACATAAATAGATTTTACAGGAGCAATGTGAGCTTTTTCCCAATGAACGAAAAGAGAGAGAGGACCAACTGAAAACTAAAAATGGTCAAGAAAGAGGAATCACGATGTTGGGTTTGATTCGGATGCTAAACTGCTCTCCACCAGCTTGTCAACAGCACAGCCATTTGGAAGAACAGTTCCGCCAATCCTGTCTGGTGGCCAATACCGAAATAACGATCTTCCTATTATATTCTTGGCCGGAAGGGGACCCCTACAAACGAACAAGTTGTAAACTCAGCAAGGTGGAGGAAACAGGAAACAATGCCAACAAAGAAGAGGAAGATGAACAAGAAAAATAATTTCACACGTGGATTGACGAATAGAAGAATCTTACCATACGTGTGAATCGTAGCTGTTATTACGATTATCACCCATCACAAAAACTGAATTCTCTGGAACACGCTGCATCACGACAAACAATGTCATTTTTGCAGTTTATTACGTCTGTGCTACTATACTAAGAAGCTAGTGGAGATGGAGCTTGAAAGTTATGCTGCCAGGGGTCAAATCTTTGGATTTTGAATCCTTGGCCTCCCACCAATATGAGATGATTACAGTGTGTGTACCACCTTTAAATTAAAAAAGAAGAAGTAATCGTAGAGGAGGAGAGAACTTACAATTGGTTTCATCTCATAATTAGGTGATTCAAGGATGAAGCCTTCATTTCTTACGACCCCGTTTACAATTAGCTTACCTCCACGAACCTGCAGTGGGTAAATTTCCACATAAATTTGGGGGAAAAAAACCGGAGAACGGTAGAAAATTGACGTGTTTCCGCGACTTTAGCACAGCAATTTAGATAGATGGAACGAAAAACATAGTTATCTGACAAAAAAACAAATTCGTGATCGCATATTTCCAGGAATAAAGTTAGATAGGATGCCAGTGATCAGACATTAGGACATAGAAAATTAGTGCTGACAAGAATTTCCTTTTCGATCTCTTCTTTTAATTCGTTCAATCAGAAATGGTTCATAAAAGTTCTGTTTTAGTTGCACAAATGTCTACATTCACTACTAAAGGTAAAAGCAACATGATCTTCGCATGTTAGGCACAACGCTGACTATTCCAATTTGCATAGCTCTATCAATGCGCAAGGGAACTTAGGGAACTTGCCGATCGAAAACAAAAAATAAGGAAGGGAACTGCCCAAATTTGTCCGTGTGTATTGTATCACCAAAGACTTTTGAGTTGTGCAAACACGAAATTAAGAGAAGAAACAAGGTTATATAGTTACAAACGTACGCAAACTTGGTAGTATTGAATATCAGAAATCTATCATCTTCACAAATCATTGATTTCAGATTACTAAGGTACTAGCAAAGTTTCGGTAGCACTGCCTAGTGCCAACTACGAAAGCTACTTGGGTCATAAGAAATGCTCAAGGAAGGGTACTAATAGCAACACACGAGGATCTGGATGAGCCATCTACTCACACAGGACGACCAGTTTAGTATCCATTAATGGGGGTAAAAGGGGTGATTGGGTACAAACCTAATCGTTGGCATTGTTGCTTAACGTTTGTGGCTAATCAAAGGCATTTGTTGATTTCAGATTAATAGCCAAGGATGCACAGGGCAGGGAGACTCGGAAGCAGTTCAGCGATCATGACCAGGGTAGTGATAAGGAAATCCATAACTTCTCAGGGGAACCATTCAAAGAATTCAGAACTTGCCACTGATTCGCCGTTCTTAGAAATCATTCCAGTTTACCATTACATGGCAAGCAAGTAGAGATGCACATGACTCGGTGTTTACAGGTCATATAACCCTGCCTACTCCGTTCTGTTCTAAAGCTTTCCACTTCTGTCGGGAGAGTTGAATTGAAATAAACGAACTAGCTCTCACCCAAATGTATATATTTATCCAGTTAATTTTCTGGTTTTACTGAGCCCAAAAACTGTCCTAGTTATATCAGTACAGAAACAACCATAAAAGAACAACCCCTAATAGAAAAAAACACGCTCTATACATCCAGGTCCACTAGCCCCTTATGATCAACAAAAAGCCTTAACAGTACAAGCTTAATACATCATGAAAGGCAGACATCATGTTATTTGCTTTCGCCTTCTTATTATCTCATAATCCCACTGACAAGTATCACTTTTGCTAAACTGTGATAATTGAAAATTGGAAGCAAACAGAATTAAAAAAAATCTGAACTAAGCATCAATAATCTCGTTATGCACTATACAAAGAAATGCATTTACTAAGTTTAGCAATCTGACCTCCACAACATCACCTTCCTTTGCAACTACTCTTTTGATGAAGACATCCTCATCAGTGTATCCTACTTCCTGCAGAACTGGAGGGCTCTTGAAAATCACAATGTCATTTGGGCATGGCTTTCTAAAATAGTAAGTTACCTGAAAGACAAAGACAAACATCAGTTAAGAAATGTAATGGTGCAGTACATTGCTTACACATGACCAGTCTTATCAGCAAAGAAGAAACAAAACTCATAACGTGAAAGTTCAATCATAGAGATCAATAAGACAACAAGTAAACGCGATCCTTGACCATTAACCCATTGTTACTCCTCTTTCCTGCTCTACTTTTAGGGAGAGAGAGAGAGCGAGAGAGTTATTTTTGGTTGATAGAACGTTCTTCATTTTATCGCCCTTGGGCTCTTATCTTGAGCATTTTACAGTTATCATCTTCTTTCAAGTACAGCCCAAGGCTCATTCTTTCCAGTACTTCTCATACTTCACTTAGACTTTGAATTGTGAGAAAGGGAGAGAAAAGAAAGGGTTTTGGTTCCTCATCAATTTTCACTAAAATTCGTGATTTGGGAAACAAAATGGACCATAAAATCCGCCCCCCCCACCCAATTCCTCACCTCTTTTTGCTATCCAAACAAGTGGTAGGATTCTCTTTTCTTTTCTAATTCCCACCCTCTTGTGCAATCCAAAGGGGCTAGCCTTTACAGGTCGATTTACTCAAGAAACACACAACTTGAACTAAGTCTTAAGATTGAAAGGCAGAAAACCAAAGAGAACATGAAAACATATGAATTATGGAAAAATAAAATAGACAAAAGAACAGTTTAAGATCCATTCTCATTCTATGCTTGACCGAGAATTCAAAAACCTTCAACATAAAGCCAAATAATGGAAAACAAATTCCACATTCAAGCAAATCAAACATAAAGCATCACCTTTTCTGCAACAAGTCGGTCCCCAACATCAAACGTGGGATACATAGACAACGAAGGAATATATCTAGGCTCAGCCACAAACGACCTAAACGCAAGTGACACCGCAATCGCTGCGAGAACCGTTTTCGCATCGTCCGAATTGAAGTCCAACCATTCCGGCAACAACCCATTTCTCTTCTCCTCCTCCGCCTTTCCATCATCACCTCCACCTCCGTCGCCGCCGTCATCGGTGCCGCCTTTTACGTCCAAAACGGCCTTGGTTTCTTCGGCTGAGTCTTTGAATCCTTTGCAATTCAGTCTACTGGAAGGCTTGAGAATGATAGAGTTGGGGTTTCTGAAGGTGGGTTTGAAGTGGGTGTGGCTTAATTGAAGTGGTTTTGATAGAGGGGTGGAATTGAGGGATAGGAAAGAAGGGTTTCTGGTGGGTGTGAAGCATTGGGGGAAGGTGGAAGTGGGATTAGGAAGGGAGAGGGATGGAGGGACCAGTTGTAGAGATATCTTCGTCATCCTCAACTCTTTCCTCCAGCGTTTTCCAGGGGAAGTGCAAGGGACAGTGAGAGAAGAGGGGGAAACGAAAAGGTGTGGCGCGAGACTTGTTAATGTACCTATGCCATGATTCCATGAGAGTTACTGTAAATTGGGAGAAACCTGGCCGCAAACCTTTACCTTCTAGCCGTAAACTTTAATGCTATTCCCACCAACTTTTAACATTATGGCAGCAAAGTTTTCCGTTCCGGCAGTAAAATGAGGTCTTAAAATTAATACTCCATCCGAGCCCCCTTGGATGGCGAGAATTGGTGAGATGAGAAAGGGAAGCCATTTGTTACAAAATCACGTATTTTTTGTGAGATTGGGTGAGCAAGAAGAGGAACCAATCAAAATATTTTCTTTTGTACTTTTCCTTTCATTTCTCACCTAAATAGTTAATCCAAATGAGTGATTTGGTTAGAAATCAAAATCTTTTTTTTCTTTTCTCTTGAAATTGCACCATCCAAAGGGGCTGTAAATGAATATCCGTTAAGCAAATATAGACTTTTAAAAAGATAAATTTTTTCGTAAAAAAAATTAATTTTTTTTCACAAATCAATAGATACCAATGATTATTTTTTTGAATTTTTATTAAAAAATACATATTTTTAAAGGCAAAATTTTGCGCGCTAGTATTTAGAAACGAAGTACATTTTTTCCAAATGATAAAACTCAAACTTTTTTGAAGTATATTATTTCCAAATTATAAAATTCAAACTTTTCCCTCTAGTTACTACAGAATAAAAATGTAATTTTTGAAGTTTTCGTTTAATCAGACGGAACAATATTGAAATGAAAACAATTTTCTATGTGTTAAACATGTGTTACATGTCTTGAAAAGTGTTACAGTAATATCCGAAATTGTGTTTTTTTATGGGAAATGATATTGGCACTCCAAAAATTGATGCAGACACTCCAAAAAACAAAGGAAAATGGCTTTAGAGTTACACTAATTTTTTGAGTGCCTACATCAATTTTTGGAGTGCTAATATCATTTTTCTTTTTTATTCTTCTTGCCCTATTATCAACACAATGCTCCGTGAATAGCATTACCGTTTGAAAATATCTCTCTTTTTAGTACGGAGTATTTCTTTTCCCTCTAGCAAACAAAAGCCTGCGGATATTCTTCATGTAATTTTCTCTGACTACTGAACGATTAAAACCGCCGCTTCTCCTTCTTTCTCTCAAAATTCTTCCTTGCATATCTACCGAAAATTGGTGAGGAACATAGGAATCTGTTTAAATGATGCTGGTGCTGTGGAATTGGTATCAGAATTGCTTGTCTGCTCATCCAGTGAAGACCCAAGTCATCAGCTCCGGATTTCTTTGGGGTTTTGGCGATATCGTTGCCCAATCCATCACTCACTCTCTTTCCCAGAAGAAACTTCCATTGTCTGTGAGTACTGATAACAACCCTTACTTTTTAAGGCTAAAAGTTTATTTAGTTGTGCTTATCTCAAATCCCAAATCCATAGGTAGCCATCTACAGTGTGTATGTATTTATGTAACTATTTGGGGCATTAGGTATTGCACTTACCTTGAGCTGGATTCTGGTCCTATTTCATGGGAGTATTGGAATTTGGACTTACTGAATTTTCATTGTTGTATGGGGGATTCAAAAGGCATTACTCCTGTTAAAATTTGTTATTATCTTTTTCTCAGTTGAGCAAGTCTTTGCAGTAATGTGTTGTTGCCCCTAGTTCCTTTGAAAATTTTGTCGAGAATTCGCTGTGAATATGTTATTTACGGCAGCGCACAATCTCACCCGTCTGTCTCGGCAATCAATAGTCTGGAATTTAAATAAACTCTTCAAGGGCTTGAAGAGTTCTTTTAAAATCCAGATCGTCCAAAACACTTTTGGACGTGCGAGTTTGGGCGCCGTAAAAACTTATTTACGGAGCCTCCGTATGTTAGTTTTTCTCTTCTTCTTTGTCTTTACCAGCTTTGACAATTGGGTGACAATACGAAAGACATCGAATGGGAAGTAGAAGAATGAAATAAGTACCGAAGCAATATCTACAGAGCAATTGTTTTGAAAGAAGACCAAGTGGAACGAATCTACATAAATGGATATAACAGAGTTTCTCTTATTCATATTGATGCCGCTAAGGAAGTTGCTATTTGCAATTCTTAATGTCATAATGCTTTGTAAAATTGTTTCAGTTACCTTTTGGTTGTCCCCATAGTTATGGATCGGGTGATCTAGAATAAAGTCATTCACCAATTAGATTAGCAGATGTGTTTGGTTGTATATAGAAATTTACTAAAACAATAATGACAAATCCTATTTTCCATGACGATTTGGATTTGTTCAAATATTGGATAACATGCTCTATCAATACACCCCCAAAAATTTTGGGCATTGTGGCTTGGAACTGAATTGACCCGAGCCTGAATTATTTTCCTCAGACTTGAGGGACATGTCAAATAGCGTATATTTTTGTGTTGTTTTGTGACTCTTTGATTATAAAAATAGAGTTTATGTTCGCCTGTTCTCGGCTTTCCTATCCAATATGATGTTCTACTGGTTTTTTGGTTGATGCTGCTGCGAATTCTACTGGACAAGGACTAAGAATTTCATTCATGAATCAGGTTGAAAATGAGGAGGTCAAGGTTGACTGGAAAAGGGTAGCCATCACGTGTATGTTTGGAGTTGGCTTCGTTGGACCAATTGGCCACTTCTGGTTTGTTATTTCTTGCATTTCATTTGTTTGGATCTTTTACCTCAAACTTTCCTTTTAATGGCTTAGCATGCCTTCTAGCGCTTCTACGGTTTGCAGAATAATTTGTCATTTCCGATAACTTTCTATTGAAACCCATGGTTCGAATGAGTAGTGACAGAAATTTGGTAAGAGTTTAGATCCTTGGGCTGTAGTTCAGTCAAATGACTTTGTTCATGAACGGTTGCACGGGCGATGCACAGATTGAATAAGGCCATCGAATTGCCTCAAAGGATTGGGTTGATGGCATGAGTGTGAAGCGTGAACCTACTTTCCAAGGGTTTTTTTCTGGTAGAGGCAGATTTTAGAACTAATTAAACTTAGGACTCCTAAGTTCCTCTGGGCCTCTACTCCACTTATGAAATTCAAGAGTAATTCTGGAAAGCAAGAAAAATAGAAAATCAGTGGCCAGGGCTTGTTTGCATTACAAGCCTAGTTTTAATGCATTTTGCTCATTGTGGAACTTGACTCCTATCAGCCAGTAAAATTATTACATTGAATGGATTTCTGAATTTGAGGGTGGGTATAAGATTAGTACAAAGGGGAAAGATTAACATCTGCTTAAACCTTTAGCTGGGCAACATTGAAAAATTCTTGTAAAACTAGAGGTAGATGTGTATTAGGTAGACCCTCCAATTGTTTCCACCCTTGTTCTAGCACAATCCCTTGACAGAAGTTAAAATGGTAGGCTAGTTGTTCATCAGCCACCAGGTTTACTATTGTGGAATGGGTGAATATTGCCTTAGCCCCTGAGTGGTAAACTAGTATGTTTTGGATCTGTTCCACTGACTTTGCTAGCTCAAAATCAAGTAAGAGTGAGAGAATTTCATAATGGATTTCAGTATAGATTTTTGTTTGCAGCTAGTTTGTGCTGATAGTACAATAATTGGTTCTACCTAACCTACACCGTGTGTCCGTGTTCTAGACACTTTAAAAAGTTCTAGATTACCAGCTTTGTGGTAGTGTCTTGTTCTCGATTTACCAGCTTTGTTGTAGTGGCTTTTGGACATAGCAATGCCAATAGTTCTAGGAGCTGGAATATTGGATGTTCTTGGGCCTCCCTGGCTCCATTTGAAGCAATAGAACAACCTTTCTGCATTGAGATTGGCACTTATGGATCTTTTATCTTTTCTTATCATGAGCTATGTTTTGAAAGTTCCAACGCTTTTCTGAGGCAACTATTAAAAGAAGTGAGACCAGCACATTGACAAGTAATCCTTTTCAATCACTGTAGGTATGAAGGTTTGGATCGATTCATGATGCTAAGACTTCAACTCCAGCCAAAATCTCTACGGTTTGTCGGTACTAAAGTGGCCATGGATACTCTTATATTCGGCCCCGTCCATTTGCTTGTGTTTTTATCATACATGGGATTTTCCAGCGGCAAAAGTGCTAGCCAAGTTAAGGAAATTGTGAAGAGGGATTTCTTTCCGGCCTTGATTGTGGAGGGCGGTGTTTGGCCTTTGGCTCAGGCTGTGAACTTCCGGTTTGTTCCAGTGAGGTACCAACTTCTGTACGTGAACTTGTTCTGCCTGTTGGATAGCGCATTCTTGTCATGGATGGAGCAACAGAAGGATGCAGCTTGGAAGAAGCAGTGGCTCACTGCCTTTACGCCACCTTCCAAGAAACAAGAACGTCGAGCGAGATAACATTGTTTTGCTCGACAACATTGTTTTCTGTCGTATACTTCCTCCTCGTCACTGATCTGAACATTTAATTTCGTATGAAGTTAGATTGCATAGACCTTCGTATCTTGAAACTATATTTTCTTCTAATGAAATTGAGGGTGCAAGTCCTAGACTTGTGCAAGGCGCGATCTTGTGTATGTGGATGAAGTTCTGCTACAGGTGGCCAGGAATAGTCAACTTGCATGCGTGAGTTTTTTCCGCCCAAAATAAGCCGTGCATATCCATAGAAAATTTTGATGTTCTTCCGAAGAGGGGGAAAAACAAAAAGATTCTGCGGGTTTTATCAGGTTAAAAGTTTTACGCAGAATTTTTTACCAATTTATGGGTATAAGTAGTGGTGGAGTCAGAATTTTATTCCGAAGGGAGCTGGAGTAATAGGTATGGAGTATTTTTTTTTATCGGAACGTATATTTATTATATCATAAAAATTTTATTTTTCAATACATTACATTTGTATATTGAAATGATTCTAGTTTGATGCAGTTAAAATACACCGATTTTTTTTTTTTTCTTCTTTAGGTAACTTCAACATTCATGTGATTATTTTTATTTATGAAAAAACTTGAGAAATGAGAATGTAAAAGAACCGATTTTTTATCAAATTAAATCAAAATTATTGAGATTATAAATAATAATTATCAATAATATTTAAAAATAGTTATATACAAAATAAAAAAATTCAAACTCAGAGGCTCGGAGGGGGTTGGGGGCCGGGGCCACCTCGGGCCCATGGTAGCTCGTCACTGGGTATAATTTTACTTGCTCATTATCACCGGATTAGAGTTTACAACACAAGTCTTTAGTAGAATCATTGCGCCATCGTTTGCAATTCTTTATTCCGTCCTTAGCCTTCTTAATTTTCACTTTTGCAAATTTAAAAGTTTGAGATATTTTTGCAAGACGTTTTTACTCTCGTGGACGCACATTATGTGACTTATTGTTCAGAAGAAACAAAATATTTAAAATTTTCCCTTGACTGGTTTCTCTTCCCTCCATGAACCCCACTTCTTTTTTTAAAAAAAAAACTGTCAACGCAAGAAAAAAGTTTTGATATAATGGTTACTTTTAACGCCCTCTTAAATAATATATGTCACGTATATATGTGGATCCTATCTCACCCATATAAGAAAAGTGTTACAAACTCCAGTACTATTTTCACTAAAAACATCTTCACTCCTTACTCAAATTTTAACTTAAATTTAAATTTGAGTAAAAATCACGCAAAACCCTCCTCAACTCCTCACCCAAATCGATACTTTACACTCAAATTTAGACTCAATTTTTTGAAGGCAAATTTTACACCTGCAAATTTACAATAGTGCTATTAATGAAGCTTTTACACAAATTTGTATATATTTGTGTTTGGATTTGAGTTTACCCATTTTATCCAAATTTTAAAAATTTGGGTAAAACTCTAAGTAAGGAGGGGAGATGGTCTAACAATTTTCTAGCCGAGATGACCCTCCACGTACCGAATACGGATACTTTCGTCAACCCAAAACGACCGGTTCACCACCATCACAACTCTCTCTCTCTCTCTCTCTCTCTCTCTCTACAAGGTTACGTCTCTCTCCTCCGATGTGGGGACTTTCGCGCCAAACCGATCAACTCTCACCATGACCCCTCCTCGCCTCCCCAGACTCACTCTCTCTCTCCTCGCCCTCCTCGTCTCCATCTCTCTCCTCCATTTCAAACCCCCGCCCCAAAACCGAACCCTAGAAAGATCCGAGCCCCACGTCACTCCCACGAACTACATCGTTCGATTTCGCGAGTACAAGAGAGCCGAAAACCACAGGAACTACCTCGAACGGAGCGTGAAATCCCGCGGATGGAAATGGATCGAGCGACGAAACGACGCCGTAACCAAGTTCCCGACTGATTTCGGGCTGGTGGCGGTCGAAGACGCGGCTAGGGTTTCGGTGATCGAGGAGTTGGAAGGGTTGGAGCTGGTCAAGGATGTTAATCCCGATCGCATCTACCAAAGGAGCTTGCTTGGGGAGGACAAAATGGGGAAAGTCGGGGCTTTTGTGGACGGGAAGAAGCGGCCAGGGAAAATTTTTACGGCCATGTCATTCGGGGAAGGCGAAAACGACACTGTGCCTGCTGCTGCTTGTAATTTGAGCAGTAGCTGGAAACGCCAGCTCCTGATGCAGGTGGTTTGTTAATAGTCGCTGAGAGTTGCTATTTTTTTCTTTTCATTGTTTTTGTTGTTCTTTTGGTAATGCAGAGTGTCCCGGGCCAGCTTGCGCCCACCTCGGACTAATCTCTATAACCCCTCCCACAACTGTTTCACACACTTACGTGTGGGTCAGAGTTGCCAGGTGAGGTGGCCCGAGGGTTGTTGGCAAGGGGAATCGAACCTAAGACCTTAGGAAGGAGCAAACTTCTATGTACCAGGCCAAGACCACTTGGCCAACCCCCTGGGGTTTTTATTTGATTGTTTTGTTTGGTGTCATGTTAGATGTTGCTTATGAAAGTCGAAACTTAGGTTTATGTTTTGAGTTATGGGACTGATAAGTATGGAAGTCAACCCAGTGCACTTTTTTTTTTTTTTGTATGACATTTTTAGTGGAATTGTTAATTTATCCAGTAGGAGTATGCAAATCAGTCGATTAACTGTCTTGTTGCATTTATAATGCTGGAGATGACCTCCATAGGAAACAGCAGTTAATGAGTGTGGTTTTGTTCTATACGTACTGTGCTTGGCTTCTGAGAAAGCTGGGTAAGAGAAAGGTTAAGGTAAACCTTGATGAGTCCAGTTTTACATTTTTTGTTAATGTTCTGTTTCTGAAGAACTAAAGAAATTGGAGCTTGCATTAGTCATATAGTTCAAGCGATCTGAATTGAGTGAGTTTGTTGCCGATGTGTTCCGGAGAATTAGTGTTATTGTAGATCTTGTAGGTCTGAGGTTTTGTTTAACTCTAGGGAATCTGCATTTTTTTTCTTTTCTCTTGGTATATGTGGTGTGATGTTGATGACTTCATTGCAGAAATCTCAAGTTACGTCATTGTTTGGGGCAGATGTGCTTTGGTCGAAAGGGTATACTGGTGCGAAAGTCAAAATGGCCATATTTGATACTGGGATTCGAGCAAATCACCCACATTTTCGGAATATCAAGGTATCCGTTCGGCTAGATATTGGATATGTGCTTATCGTTTACAATGGGTATTTGGTTTCCGTATCCTAGTTATGGTTGTTTTAGCTACTAACCCTTAATGCATAGAAGACGTTGTTAAGACACGTTTTACTGGATAGACTTGTCTACATCTGGTTTAAAGCAATTAGAGCATCTATAATGTAATAATCAAAATTGGATAACCAAAAGTTGTCATATCATCTTTTGATTATCCATTTAGAGATTGTTAAAATTAGCAATGTCAAGTCCCACATTATTTACTTTTTGCCCATAATCAAACTGGGTTGGCAAAAATTTAAATCTAACAATCAGTTTTTTTTCTCTCAATCTAATGGTCTACATTGAATGACATTCTAGTAAAATAAGTGAAAGTGGAGATCATTTGTTATGATTCATAAAGTGATCAATATTGTTAAATGCACAACCACTTGCCAAAGTGGAGAGTAAGTTTCACCTACCAATAAAGCATTGGCTTTATGGAGAGTGAGTTTTACTCTCCCATGATGGGTGTACTTGATTGAGAAGATATGGGGTCCAATAAATTTGGTTATTGGCAAAAGGTTGCTAGTTTTGATTATCCAAAGGCCAAAATTTGATGAGTTGCTAAGAGGTTGCTATGTTTGGTTATTACAATGTGAGCACTTTTTGAGCACACATTGCTAATTTTAGCAACCTTTTGGTTTTGATTATTACATTGTGGATGCTCTTAGACAACAATTAACCGAGATGGACCTTTTAGTTTGGGTTGACATCCTATCGAATCATGTCTCAGGAGCGGACAAACTGGACCAATGAGGATACCTTAAATGACAATCTCGGGCATGGAACATTTGTTGCTGGTGTTATTGCTGGTGAAGATTCAGAGTGTCTTGGTTTTGCACCAGACACTGAGATTTATGCATTTCGCGTCTTTACTGATGCACAGGTAATGTATATTGCATTTCCAAGCGTTGTATTCGCGAAATGTGTAGATGCCATTTACTTCATATGTCAGTAAAGATGTTTCAGTGCTTTGTTCACTTTGAAAAATTAGTGTAGTAAAATTTTATTCTTCTCTTATTTGCTCCATTTATGAGGAAGCACAAGTTGATAGCTTTTGTCGAATTTAGTTTCAGCACCATTCCCTTTCACATATCCTTTTTCTTGAATCTGGTTGTGATGCTGTTGGTGTTGTGAGGAAGTTTATCATATGGCATCTTGAGGGTAACATCTCTACAAGGGTGACTTTAAGCTTTCATCTCTTGTAATCTGAAATTTAGTGGCTTTTTAACTAACGAAAAGGACCTGGACATCAGAATATGAGTTTCCTCTGCAACGAATGGGAAGAACCTGAAATTCCAAATAAAATATGACTTTTCAGATTATACCAAATGTATGTTCCAATAAGCTGAGTTGGTATGCAAACTAAATAGCATCCTGCTAAGAAGGAAGGGTAGGAGACTAGGAGTTAAATGATGAGAATTTTGTATTCAATCTGTTAACTATGATGTATTTACTCCTATTTTGTCGTTCACACAATCTAGTCTGGGCAAGATTATGAAAAGCTTGTGTTCAGCTTATTGCAGGTATCATACACTTCATGGTTCCTTGATGCCTTCAACTACGCAATTGCGACAAATATGGATGTGCTAAACTTAAGTATAGGTGGACCTGATTACTTGGATCTCCCTTTTGTGGAGAAGGTAAGACTTCCCTTGGCCTTGGTGATGAAGTTTATTTAGTTCTCAAGTCTCTAATTGTGGATGTTGTAAACCTTTAAATTTTGTTATGTTAATTCAGTATCTTATACATGTTTGCACTGTGTGCTTGTTTGCCACACGGTTGGTATACACAGTGCTTGAGGTGGAGGTCTAGGATTGGGTGTTGTCTCTTGCCTTGGAATAACATAGGCATTTGGAGATCTTTAATATGCACACGATGCCTCATGCTTTGCAGACACCCGCTTGGTTCCATTGAATGACGTTAACCTTAATACTCTGTTCTGCGATTTCCACCAGGTCTGGGAACTGACAGCAAATAATATTATCATGGTTTCAGCAATTGGAAATGATGGACCACTTTATGGTACTCTAAACAATCCTGCAGATCAAAGTGATGTTATTGGTGTTGGTGGTATTGACTACAATGATCACATAGCGTCTTTCTCCTCGCGTGGCATGAGTACTTGGGAGATCCCTCATGGGTAGTGTATTTGAATTCCTTTCACCAATTGGTTATCCTCGTCTTACTATTTGCCAGTTTAATTTCGGGTGGTTTGCTTTTGGTTGTTAAAGATGAAGACATAGGAACAAATGCATGATAACAAGAACAGGGAATTGTATAAGTCACACAGTTATGCTGATAAAATGCCTTCTGTAACAATAGAAGTTTGCGTTTGCAGTTATGGACGTGTGAAGCCAGATGTTGTTGCATATGGTCGGGAAATTATGGGACCAAAGATCAGTACTGGTTGCAAAAGTTTATCAGGCACTAGCGTGGCAAGTCCTGTGGTTGCTGGGGTAGTATGCCTTCTTGTTAGTGTCATTGCTGAAGGCAACCGAAAAGCCATTTTAAACCCAGCAAGCATGAAGCAAGCGCTGGTTGAGGGTGCTGCAAAGCTTTCTGGTCCCAATATGTATGAGCAGGGTGCTGGCAGGGTTGATCTGTGAGTTCTTCAAGTAACCAGGCACTTAATTTTATCTTCAGTCCTTTTTGAAATTTGAATTTGTTGTTGATATCTTAATTATGAGTTGATATTGTTTCCTTGTTAATTTTGTCATTCTATTTCCAGTGGTTGATTTCCGTTCTAAATTTTTACTTTTTGTCAGGCTAGAATCGTATGAAATCTTGAAGAGCTACCAACCTCGAGCAACCATCTTTCCAAGTATTCTTGATTATACTGATTGTCCTTACTCCTGGCCCTTTTGCCGTCAACCAGTTTATGCTGGTGCAATGCCTGTTATTTTTAATGTCACCATTCTGAATGGGATGGGTGTTATTGGCTATGTTGACAGCCCACCGACATGGCATCCTTCAGATGAGGAGGGCAATCTTCTGAGCATTCACTTTACTTATTCAGATGTCATTTGGCCTTGGACGGGGTATCTAGCACTGCACATGCAAATCAAAGAAGAAGGAGCTCAGTTTTCTGGGGTAATTGAAGGCAATGTAACTCTTAGTGTGTACAGCCCTCCAGCCCAAGGAGAGAAGAGCCGTCGAACTAGTACCTGCATGCTTCACTTGAAATTGAAAGTGGTTCCAACGCCTCCCAGATCAAACCGGGTTCTGTGGGATCAATTTCACAGTATAAAATACCCACCTGGTTATATTCCCAGAGACTCATTGGATGTTCGCAATGACATTCTTGACTGGCATGGGGATCATTTACATACAAATTTTCACATAATGTTCAACATGTTAAGAGATGCTGGATACTATGTTGAGACCCTTGGTTCACCTTTTACATGTTTTGATGCCCAACAGTATGGGACACTCCTGCTAGTGGATCTTGAAGACGAGTACTTTGATGAAGAGATTAAAAAGCTGAGGGATGACGTCATTAACACCGGACTTGGTCTGGCTGTGTTTTCTGAGTGGTATAATTTGGATACAATGGTGAAGATGAGGTTTTTTGATGATAACACAAGGAGCTGGTGGACCCCGATCACTGGAGGATCGAATGTTCCCGCATTGAATGATCTATTGGCCCCATTTGGGATTGCGTTCGGAGATAAGATATTGAATGGTGATTTTTCTATTGACGGTGAGCAGAGCCGATATGCATCTGGAACTGATATCGTGAAGTTTCCTAGTGGTGGGTACGTTCATAGCTTCCCTTTCATGGATAGCTCAGAGAGTGGAGCTACTCAGAACACTCTAAGCTCTGGCGTGGCCAAGGTGAGCCAATGAGTCCATTTCTCTTTGCTTTCTCCATGATGAAAACAATAATAAGCTGAATAAAACCTGATTTGATGGTAAAGGTTTATCTTTTGATCCTTTTATTACTGACCTTTGAAAAGACATTTTGAGCACTTCAGTACTTCATTAGCTAATATCGACGTATCCTTTATTTCGTTTTTAGAGTTGCAAAATGCTCTCAACAATGTTTGTAATAGGGTTTGAACTGTGAATAAACAAGGGTGAATCCCAGGCACACGTGAGTTGCTTTAAATGTGACATATGGTTTGTACTTGTTCTAGTACAATTCACTATCCCGAGGACAAGTACAAATTGTACAATCCATCCAACAAGATGACCATTCTTTTTTGATGTACTGTGAACTATAGTTTTGAAGGTGTGCATCGATATTTGCAGGCGGACTCCCCTATTCTTGGTCTTCTGGCAGTGGGTGGGGGTCGAATTGCAGTGTATGGGGACTCCAACTGTCTGGACAGCAGCCATATGGTTACCCATTGTTACTGGCTTCTGAAGAAAATATTGGATTTCACAAGTAACAACATTAGAGATCCTGTGCTCTTCTCAGATTCGGTCAGAACTGACAAACCCTTGTACATAGAAGACCATCAATTACCTTCCCGCAGAACTGATGTGAATTTTTCTACTTATTCTGTGGTTGTCGGAAAGGAATTGATCTGTAGAAGTGACTCCAGGTTTGAAGTATGGGGAACTAAGGGCTATGGTTTACAGGTCAGGGGAAGAAATCGCAGATTGCCAGGTTATCTGGCTATTGACAATGAAAGAGGTTTGAATTCTGCTACAGAGAATTCCAATACAAAGAGGTCCAAGTCATTGGAGAAGAGCAAGGACGAGTCTCTGGGAAACAAGTACTTGAGTTTACTCTACGGAGACGACGTAAGAATTTGATTTTTGTGGTATTGATTCTATTTTTATGCATGATTTTTTTAAGTACAACTAATTATTTCAGAGTAGTGAGGCTGAAATTATTCCCACTCTTGCAGCTTGATTTGCCCCTGGTAGTTGCTAGTCCTTGGCTTGTACCTGCTATTGTCACCATTTCTGGTTAGTTGAAGCTCATTTGTAGTTTCACAGAAAGCTGTGTTTGGGCTGAGAAAAAGAAGCCACTCCTTTTCCCTCTGCTTTTATTTTTCACCGACAAATCACTTCATAAATCCAGGATCGGCGGAAACGTTGAATTGCGTTAATATGATGGGTTGTTTTGCTGTTTCTCAGGCCTCTTACTTTTGTTGAGCTTTTGGCGGATTCGGCAGAAGCGGCGGCGGCGGAGGAAAGGATCTAGCTCCAGTCGTTTTGCCAATTTATAGCTACGGAGGAATTTTGTTTTACTGCCACTTCCTCCTGTGTACTTGCATCAGAAAAGTGCAGGAGTTTTCCTCGTCTAACACACGAGTCCATGACTGGGCTCGAGATTTCACATCGAGAATCCTCCTCGCAGGATTGAATTTTGTATTCATAATATAGGTTTGTGTAATCTTTTTTTGTTGTTGTTTTGAGTTCACTGTAAAAAACAGATTAGTAATGAGAGTTTTCTCTTGATTGTGCATTTCTTTGATTACCTATTGTTTGTTTGGTGTTGGAGTTTTTGTTTACGTGCACTTATGTTCTACGTCGGCCGGTCACAACCAGGTGAAGTCCCCGGGGCGACTCCACTAAGGTTTTAGGGGTTCAAGTGAATCTCTTGATTCAAAAAATGCACTAAAATTTTGTATTTCCTCCGTCTCTTTTTAAATGTTCTGCTTCGTAACTCCAATTTATTAAAGAGGTATCATAATTACATATTTCACATTAATTTTTATCTCCATTTTTTTTACTTATCGTTTATAGAGATATTATCATTACACTTTTACTCACTGATTTTTCAAAATGGAATCTACTTTTAAGGGCAAAATAGAAAATACATCAATTTTTATTCACTAATTTTACAAGATGGATATTTATTAAGGGACAGTTCAAACTTGAATACTGAACTCTAAAAAAGAGACGGAGGGAGTATATTTTTGCTAAATAATTTGATATTCCTTTTCCTATTGTTTGTATTAGTCGTACAAAGCTGGAGTAAGTGAAAATTCACTCAAATTTGTAAGGGAGTATATTTTTGCTAAATAATTTGATATTCCTTTCCTATTGTCTGTATTAGTCGTACTAAGCTGGAGTAAGTGAAAATTCACTCAAATTTTTAAGTAGATCATATGGATCAACAAAATGAATAACCTAGGGCCAATAAATTTTCGATCAAAATAAATGTTGACATCTCAGTATGGTATTTTGTATGCTGACTTTTTCCTAAACATTTTTGTCAATAATAATTGTCACCGTTGAATTAAAATCATTAAACTTTCCTGGTAGTCGCACCGTGTAAGACCATTCCTATACGATGGATGTGCCCTAATTGTTGGCAACTATAGGTTATTTGAAGGGGGTAAGAATCTTGGTGCACAGCACAACCTTGAAACTCTCTTTGATGCACAAAATTTTGGAACAAACACTGGGCAAGTAAGAAAACGTTTATATCATACCGACAGTTAGATTGAAGTGCTGCACAAACCAAATTTCAATACACACGGAATAGACTTCTAGCCAAAGGAGAAATGAGAAATCGTACAAGGGAAGGAACAATGAAGAAAACCCACTAAAACATCAACAAGATTTGTGTAAATAAATAGCTCTTTTGTCCAAGAATTCCTCAGAATATGTTACTGTGAGCTGATTGAAGGCGAGAATGATGGTCTTGTCCAGCTATAACAAAGTGACCCACCAAAAGCACTTCTAACAGCAGCCAGTAGATCGCTGTTGTCGTCCAGCCGCCACATCAATGGTGTCAGGAAGATATCTTCAACAACAAAGAAGGCATGTCGAAGACAACATATTAGCATTTTATACAGCACATTATATAAAGAGCAAGAGCAACAGATTTGAACGGGAAAAACTTAAGCAAGAAGGGCATGGCATAGTTTTCAAGCACTTCCCATGAATGTTTTCCCAAGAAGAAATGACAAAGTTTGAACATGATGGTACAGAAAATGAACTTTTTGGTACATTCGGGAAATGGGTACTTTTCATTCAGTTTTCTGAAAACAATTTCCAAAAACCACAAAGCAAAAGAATTTTCACCCTGAGAGAGAAAGGCCCAAATTCCAAGTATCACAACTATTCCAGTTGCATAATCAAGGACCATTGAATTTTTATGATATAATGGCCATGACCATGATACTAATATACTAAAGAATCTAATACTTCACAACAACAGCCACAGCATTAGTATTGTATTGGATCAGAGCTAAAAGTTAATTCAAACCCTAGACTAAAACCATACAATGCAGTCAAACTTTTGACAAGACTCACGGAATACTATATGTTACTGAAATCAGCTAGAACACAAATTGCAAAGGAAGATGTTAAGAATATCTTAACTGAAAGCAAACTTATAAGAATGCTTACATTTCTTCCTCGGGTTCATTTTTTAGAGCATTGCTGGCTATGCACTGGAAAGCAGCTTCTACATTGAAACCTTCTTTTGCAGAAGTTTCGAAGTAAGGAATGTTTCCTTTGGAAGCACACCATGCCCTTGCCTTCTTCTCAGAAACCTGAAATTTGGAAGTAAAAAAGCTCTTGTACAGATTTACATATTGACATGAAAAGAGAACACTAATACCACACAAACCCTACAGAATACCGCTTATTGCTACAAATTTTAAAGCAAAAACAAGCGGATAACCATGGATTTATGCACAAACAAGAACAACCAATCATCCTACAACTCCAACAATTATCAGCTTTAAGCTCACATAAACAGACCCCGTGGCGAAAAAAACCCTACTGTTCTATTCTTCTTCAATAAGCTCTCTTTGGGATGTATCTAAAACAATGCTTAATTATGAAGCGACTAGAAGAAAGAAAAGGTCATCTTACCACTCGGCTATTACCGCCATCAACATCAATCTTGTTCCCCAGTACGATAAATGGAAAGTTTTCCGGGTCAGATGGGCTGGCCTGGACAAATCCAGAAGGCATAGGATTTAGTTCTTTACATGCAAATGCAGCGAAAGAAAAATAAAAATAAGAGGTAGGCCTAGAGATCACCTGAATCAGAAACTCTTCCCTCCAGTGGTTGAGGTTCTCAAATGATTTCATGACGTTCACATCGTAAACAAGAACACAACAGTCTGCACCACGGTAAAAAGCAACACCAAGGCTCTGAAATCTTTCCTGTCCAGCTGTATCCCATATCTGAAAGTATGATAGTTGTCAGCCCCAGAGGGGCCACAGCTGAGGATGTCAATTTTAAATACCGCTACACTGAAGGAATAAAAATGTAAGATCTTCCAGCTTTCTTTAAAAATAAGTTGTCCATGACTCTGAATTAAATGGAATGGAGTTCTTGTTGGTTATTCTTTGATATTTTACCTCAAGTCTGAATGGCTGTGACAGAATGGAGTGGTATCTTCATTCTCCATGGACATTCTCTAACGAATCTTTCTCGACTAAGATCATCGACAATAATGGCGTTTCTCCTTTTTCTCATCATAAAAAATTAACAAAGCAGTTGGGCCTCTCAAGTAAAGTTTCTTTATGTGGTTTTCGGATAACAGTAATCACACAATAATGACAACTTCTAGAGGAAAAGACCTATTCACAATCTTCGTCCTCAAGGGTGTAGTGTGTACCATGTGTAAGAGAAATCTTTGGAGCACATATACAGTCATAGTTGCATTTGTGTGTTTTTTCTAGTTAGAGGCTTTGTTTAATTTTGCTTCTTTCCATTGTATTCCCCATGGTGAACTATTCTATCCCCCATTCATACATACCTTTTTGTATATGTGGTAACACAACTAGAAGTAACATCTCAAAATCCAAGGGGATAGGCCTGAGGATAATTGGTCATGAGAGAGGGAGCCACTTGTTCCTTGAACAGTTCTTTCAAAAGATTCATCTAAATAACAGAAAACCAGATATTTCGTCTTTCAGAGTCTATATGCTTTTTTCTGATAAAGAAAGATCATACTTGTTTTCTAACACATCAAGGTATAATTTCTAACAATGGATGGATGTGAAGTTTATAGGCTTCTAAGGGTAGTTCGTATGTTTTTCCGCATGTGATACCAGAAGACAGAAACTCTTTCTGGTTGATTGGAATGGCACAAAAACTTTGCACTTGATAAACTGCAGCTATCTGGTAAAGAAAAAATCTATAATCTGGCGAGAGAAGGCCTTTACAATTAATATTGGTGGATTGACTAAGAATTTCCAATTAGGCTAGACCCAGTCAGAACCCAGTTTAAGGTCTTCAGACTCTTCACACAAAATCATCCAGAAGTTTCCCTTTCTTGCACTAGATTCAATGGTCATGGACCTAATTGCTGCAGAAATGTTTCTAGTTGCATATATCAATCTCTTCGATTCTCCATAAAAGCCCTCCAAATCTTCACAAGAGACTGCCAGAGACAAGTTGCTAACAGCCTAAAACAACTCTTATTCTGAAATTTCAATTCCGTGACATCATGAATGCATCGATGTTGTTGAATATGTTATAAATGGGAGAACTTGTGGGTACCCAAGGCTTTCAACTTCATCATTTTCTAAAAGTGGATGGGGTGGAATGCTTCCCCCATCCAAATGAAAAAGTTCTTGAGGGGACAACAAAGAAGTATGTAATCTCACAGACATTTTGCGGCGTCAAAGTAGAGAACATTAAAGGAATACAAAATTCTTCTTAAAGCTTCAGAAACACTAGAAATATAATTAAAAAAAGCATTCTAAAAATTCAGATTAAATGTAAGGACAGAAAAATGGAAATTCTAGCTCCCCAAGTTGTCTTGATACCCATGAAATCTAGTCTCTAGATAATCATTTAGGATACATAACTTTGAATAAACATAGGTTATGAGAAGAAACAATTAGGATCAGGGCTAGCAATGTAGTAATATAAGTGGAATTATAATGACACAATCTTCATTTGCAAGATGTCACACATTAGCTCAGATCTTGATAACAACAATGTTAAAGCAACAAATTCAACCGTTTGGAGATCAGTGAATATTCTTCAGTCCGTGACAACACAAGAAAGCTATGAAATTCTCCAACAGGGATTGCTTAGAACACCATATGTGCATAGGGGGTGTAACTTTAATTTCCCCGAATAAATACCATTTCCCGTATGCATATCCCAACCCCCAATCCGACATGGAAAATTAACCTCCAAAACAATACTATCAAAGTAACAATTGAATAGATTGTAAATCCTATCGTAGACCTTTTTTTCTTATCCGAATCCATTGTAGACTAAAAGGTTAGGTTTTCATTCCTGGGCTCTGAACAGTGACGACACCACACTGGAGGGCGTGGGGTTGGCCTACCCCACAGGAATTTTTTTTCTATTGCAAAATAAATTTTTTGTCCGAATTAATAAATGATTCCATTAAACTTTGATATTGACACCACACTAGATAATTTTCAATTTTAGAAACACCACAAAAATTTAGGAAAATGATTTTCACACTCCCTTGTTTTATTAATGCACTCCTCTTCTAGTCTTTTAGTGAACAATTACACAAAATTCACTAAACAACAAAAAATGGAATGCATTTATCAATAAAGGGAGTATGAAAATCACTAAAAAATAAAAACCCCATACTGAATAAAAGACGAATGGACTAAAACACAGCTCCACTTTACCACTCGGTTCTCTCTTCTTTGCGTATTTGTCTTTCCATGTAATAATCCGAAGATTACTATTATATGCCTTTTGATATTTTTGTTTCATACGTAGTTGAAATGCTTGTTTGAGTTATGAATGTGTTTTGTCTGGGGGGAATTAGTTTTTTAATTGTCATTACCATGGATGTTTTTCTCCAATTTATAATTGGTAATAGAACCCCAAGGGGTTGACCTAGTTGTCAAGACTTGAGATGTATGGGTTTGCTCTTTCCTAAGCTCTCAAGTTCAAAACGTCTCAAGTTTTATCAACTTCCATGCGGCCATTCCATACAGGGCTTTGCCTCGAGTTTAATCGGAGTCTCCGCTAGTGGACAATGGAATTAGATCGCAGGGATTAGTCGAGATAACTGGCCTGAACACTCCGAGTTATAAAAAAGATTTATACGTAGTAATTCGTAAGAGTATTGATGTTTATAAATGACCCCATGCTTCCAGAGAACTGGAGTCACCACTGGCTCTGAATCCATGGGCAAAACTCCAAGTTCAAATTGTATTATTCAGGGATACTGATTTCCTTTCTTGATTATGTTTTGTTTATACGCACATTCAACATAGTCATCATAATGGTTGATAACTTGATCCTGTACAAAAGCCAAAATGACAGGAACATAAATCTTCAATCATGTGGAATAGTTATATCATATCACCTGCAAGGTGAAGAGCCGATCCTCAAACTGGACTTCTTTGGTCAAGAAATCAGCCCCAATTGTCGCTTTGTACTGGTTGCTGAACTTCCGATTCACATATCTAAATTCCAACATTTAAGGCCAACCCCAACAGTTCATCACCAAATAACCTAACCATACAATATAGATTTATACATACATACATATATATGCGCAAACATGTCGCGATCTCGAGCTTAATTAGGATACTGATTCATAAGAGAGGTCTTCCCCACCCTGTAAGTCAAAGATTTACAATTACAAACCCTTCTTTTCTTGAATTCAAAAATGTATAATCATATACATAGATGATAGATTCATAACTCTATATATAGGGAGAGATACTGACCCGCTGTCGCCAAGAATGATGACCTTGAGGAGCATACGCCTACGAGACGACGCCATGGAATTGTTTTCTGAAGCTTTCTAGGGTTTTGACAATTAACTCTCTCTCTCTCTCTCTCTTGTTTGTGATTGGAGACGAAAAGTGGGGAGAGTAATCAAATCAACGATAACTCTGATCGGTTCCTTTTTCACAGACCGTTTGATATAGAATATGCACACCGCAGATTCTCTCTCTCTCTCTCTCTCTCTCGCTCTCTCTCTCGATCTCGAAACTACAGTAAATAATAAATTAAATTAGTTTTTTTTTTCGGGGATAAAAATGACTAACTTTTTTAAAATTATATTTTGGTGCAATTTTACAGAAATCATCAACTGCCGGTCTAATCTAACAGTCCACAGGCTCACAACTCACAGCCCCTCTTTTCTCATCACAAATAATAAAAACTACTAATAAATATAGTACTTCGTGTAAAAATCATAAAAAAAATCTTCTTTTTTGACCGACAAAAATCATAAAATATCACTACATCTACGTCCAACATTTTCCTATCTAGCAATGCTTCGTATAAGCACTTCCGTTTGACCAAAAAAAAATAAAAAATGGTTCGTATAAAGATGGGGACATACAAATCCAGACACAGATGCATTTAGATCTATTGGATACACGGGATCGCTCACACGATAGATTTGAGATCCACATCAGACAGTTCCAGACGTGTCTGTGTCTAAATCTGTGCACCTGCGTCCGTCTCCGTAGCATGTTTATTTCCTATCAATTATTGTCTAAAGTGCACCTTGATGTGGAACGCTCAACTTTTATTTTTCAGAGCCCTTTGTAGAAAATTAAATCTTTTTTTTTTTTCCAATCACATGGAAAACGAAATATTAATAACGTTAATTCTTTTAGTTATTAAAGCACATGCAAAGCTTAGAAACCGAATCTTATTAGTTTAATGTTGCTAGTGAAGATCATAAACTTTAAAAAATCCTCAAAAAAAAAAAAACTTGCGGAACAAAAATTTCAGTTTAAAAGCTGACTGCCAAATTTGTGTCCCATTTTTTGATTGAATTTGCACAAAGTGATCGCTCTCTGTTACTTAAATTTGTTTTCTCATTCTTTTTTGTTTTCACAAAAGGAAAGGATTTGTTGTACATCGGATGAAGAAATGCAGCTCCAAGCCATTTGTTTCTGGTTAGAAGAGCCGTTCCGTGTCCTCGGGAAGCCTTTGGTCTAGGATTCGACTCCCACTTGGATTTTATCAACTTTCTTGTATTAGGTCAATCCATAGTCCAATTTTAATTTGAGCCCCCGTCAGTGGACGAAAAATGGTATGGCATAGCATTATCTTGCCTTGTTCTGTCCCTACCAGTTTAGCAGTATGCATGCATCTATTTGCTTTGAGTTTTTTAACAGATTCATAAGCGAATCGACCTTCATCGGTTTTCAATTTTTAACCAGAACTGATCTAACCAATACACTAACACAAGATTAGATTGACAGTATTTAGCTCGCGAGAACATAAAGCATAAAACAAGAACGATGCCAATCAGCCCCGACTGCCATTTTAACAGGCAAAATCCGCAACAACGACCATTTTCAAATTCAAATAAGTAAAGCCGTTCCTGAAGTTAAAACCATTTGCATGTAAAGCTTGTAAAAACAAGGTAGATTGAAATGAACTACACCACTGGGTTCCACCTAGTTCATTGTGTACATACCTTACACGACATTCAAGAATAGTTACAGATTACATAATCACATGAACAGCTTACACAAGTTTGTCAACCAAAAAAATTATGGACAAACAAATCAAAGCTACGATTCAAGAATCATAATAAGAGAATAGCTATGTGTAAGCCTGCCAAATACAAGAAAAAAAAAACCCACATCCTTTCATCAACCAAAACAAATAAGGGACTATACTACGATTTTTTTTGTCCTTATTTTTTTTTCTTCTATCAGCTACTATACCATGCGTTAGCTCGTACCTGCATCAATTATTACACAGAGAAAACAGGGCAACAATGGTCATTAGCTTCAACTGAACCCTCAATCGTCTTTCTTCATCTCTCCCATCTCCATTTCTTGAGTGCTTTGTTGGGCAACACTGCTACTGGAGCCAGATGGACGTGATCCAGACTCACTAGTTGGTCCGCTCTGCTCACTGCTGCCATACTCATGGGTTCCCAGTGCCACCTTTTTAAATTTCTTCAAGTCCTCGCAGTACTGATTTGTGTTGGAGTCTGAGCCGCCATGAGAACTATAGGCGGTGCTGTGTCCGGGTCTGATTTCTGCGTAAAGATCAGACAAAGATAAGTTTCCTTCCAAGGCCCGTACTACCTGCACAATTCCAGTTATACGCTCATCAGTCAGTGTTCACTTGTAAATATCACTTTTTCGTTCAAATTGACCATCTTGGCTCGAAGTACAAGACGCTAAGGTGTATTTGGGCTTGAGTGTTAGGTTAGTAGATACACCAAGCGTGACTTTGCACTTGTTTATATGTATCAAAAGACATCTGGTCTAGTTCCACCTTACCAGTCATATTAGATACATAATTATCAGATTTTTTTTTTGATTGGCAAAGAAAATTTCATTCATCGATGAAAGATGAAAGTGGTACAATTAAAAAAGAAAAGCATTGAGAGAGCCTTGGAGAATGCACAAAACTCTCCTACCACTGCTACTCGAAAATTCTCAACATAATTTTCAGATATTGGATTTTCTTGTATCCAAACTTTGCATCTCTGTAGCTTGCAGTGATTTATGACTCAGAAAATTATTGACAAGTGATCCACTTCTATTAACTCGTTGGGAAGCAGAAACAAATGATGCCAAATCTCTTGCTTATGGGAAAGTATTCAGCGATTAGGAACCACCACCGTCATCTTTGGTCTCAGCGACTCATGATCCATATAAATTAAGTGGGGCGGCTGGGCCACAGATCCACCTACTCGGGATGTGAAAAGCCAACTTGTGAATCCAAAAAGGGGAGATTCCAAAACTCATATGATCTGATGCAACAGACCAAGAGGACACTGCACAAAAATTAATGTGGTGGTACGGGGCCTCCGGCACCATGGAGTTTGGTCTCAAATGTCCTAGCCACGACGAATAGCATTCCCAGGCCTAACTTCCACGCGCAAGCAACGTTAGTACTTCTGTACGTGATCGTAGAATCAACGATTGGAGAACCATTCCACAATGCAAGAATATAATTATTTTCACTGCCTTGCCTAGATAACAGGTTGTTGGCTCCCTTTAGATAAGCAATATGCCTACAATAAGCAATATGCCTACAACAGTGGATTTCCTTAATTTCCCTTTTTTTTTTTTTCCGGTCAAACAGAAATTCCTTAATTTCCTATTACCAATAACCTTTCATGCTAAAAGTGAAAATAATTACCTGGCTCATTCGTGGTCGATGTCGTGCTGAATGACTTACACAAGAATCAGCACAAGAAACCATACGAACCATCTCATTGTGGTTGTAATCCTTTTGTAACCGGTGATCAACAAGGGCATCAAAATTTCCTGCTTCCAAAGCTCGCGTGAGCAAGGGCCTTGCCTACAACAATGTGAATTTTGTCAGCATATCGGGAAACCAAAGGAAAGCTAAATAAAACCTAAACAAAAGAATTTCTTCATTGTTCAGGAAGCCGTAGCAGTTTGATGAATTCCTTACCCAGTCTACCAAGCTATCCTCCGTGGAAGATTTAGAATCATCAAAGGGCTGTCGTCCGGTAATCAACTCCAGAAGCATGACTCCGAAGGAGAAAACATCTGACTTGTCTGTAAGTTTTCCAGACGAAGCATATTCCGGAGCTAGATATCTGCAAGTAGTGAGCATTTGAAAGGTGAACGTGATTTATAAGGACTACTGCATACAAGAGTAACGTCTTGGCCAGTCACGAAAACATAGAATCCAGAAAATCCGAAAACAATAAAAGTAAATAAAATTGACAACCAAGGCAACAGAAACTCAGTTTTCATATTTCAGGATCAACTTGGCCCAAGATAATAGGTAAAGCTGAACAAGACCAGATATACAACTTGAACCCAAGTTTAAAGCAAATACTCTTATGAAAGTGAGAATAAAGAATATAACAAAAAAGCTCCATTGGTTTATGACCACTCGTTTCTAGGAACACACAAAAGATCCAGTGCATATGCAGGTTGTACCCAAGACTCAGACCAATAACCACCATCAAAACACAATCACAACAGATGAGACATGAGAGGAAGGTCTTACCCAAAAGTTCCCATCACCCGGGTAGATATATGAGTGTCGGCATCAGGAAAAAACTTTGCAAGTCCAAAATCTGCAACCTGAGAAGAAATTAGAAATTTCCAGGTTTACTGACAACTACGATAATCAATAGTAAGAGGAAGTCTAGACAAACTAATCAGTGATTTGAATCCAGTTTTCTTTAGCTATAACTAAAAACATCATTCCACTCCTTGCAACAGATAGAATCTCACTGATAATAACTAATGGTAAGGGGTAAAAATCTACCAATTTTTCTAAAACAAAATGAATGCCAAATTCACATAGATAAAACAAACGAGAAACACACTCCGGCAGCAAATGGGGCAGCAGCTAGATTTTGTGATTTATTACATTATACATACTTTTGAATCCAATGAAGAAATCTTACTTTTGCCTCAAAGTTAGAATCCAGAAGAATATTCGTCGCCTTGATGTCACGGTGTATGATCTTAGGATGACCTACCAATACAGCCATTAGAGATTAACAATTCAGGTACCATATGCCAAAGAACAATAATTGCCTCTTGCTTCCACACCGAGAAATAAGAATAAACATAAACAGAACTTACAGTCCTCGTGCAAATATGCTAGTCCTTTTGCAGCCCCTAGAGCAATTTTCAGTCTTGTGGGCCAATCCATGTTGGGTCTTCCCTTGCCTGAAAGTTTTTATTTACTATCAAAATCCTTCTATGAACCACTTGATTAATACCAAACCCTTGAGTCCTTAGCATTGCATAAGCATACAAAAGCAGCAGAAAATAGAAAATCAGATAAGCATGAAGATAACCGAATTGCCTCCTTGATTTGCTTTTAATGAGTAAATCATGAACTACCAGAATTACTCACCGTGTAAATGAAATGCCAATGTGTTGTTAGGAACAAACTCATAAACAAGCATTCTGTGGGACCCAGTGATGCAGTAACCAACTAGTGTAACCAGATGTCTATGATGCACTCTGCTAATGATCTCAACCTCAGCTTGAAATTCACGCTCCCCTTGACCACTTCCTGCTTTAAGCTGTTTAACCGCAACTTCTTTCCCACTCGGAAGGACGCCCTTGTGCACGTACCCAAACCCTCCTTGTCCAAGGAGATTGGTCTTTGAAAAGCCATCTGTTGCCCTTGCCAATTCTTCATATGTGAATGTGCTCTTCGAGAAACCTAAAGCCATCCCAGGGGAAGGTGGTGTGAGTGGGTTTTCTCCTCCTGTATGATCAGACCCATAATCTCCACTGCTGCTTATTAATGGAGGTGGAGGAAGCACCGGTGAGTGGGGTAGTTGTGGCAAAACTACATGTGGAGGAGAGGGTATCGGAGGCATTCCGACTGCATGACTCCCCGGTTGGGGAGTATTGTGTTGCCCATGCTGTGGCAGAACACCATATGGGTCATCTGGAAATTATACACACGCCAGAATGAGTGGACAAATTTAGGTATAAAATTGTCAAAGTTGGTCTATTACTTCTTTTTGTAAATATAAATTACGAGTAGTACTATCTATTCTGAAGTTTTCACCAGGATCTTATCCAAATAAGCACTATAAACATGATTAAGAAACAGTCGGTAGTGAATCTGAACAGATAGTAACATGTTGCCTTCTTTCCATTTTTTCATCCGTCTATAACTGGTGCCAACCAGATTAGCATGTTCTGAAGCTACAACAAACATCACTCTATCATGTTACATTTTACTTTATTCATAGAACAATTCAATTATCCATTGATAATAGGAGTGGCTCAGGGCCGGCTCATAAATTTTGGAGGCCGGAAGCGAATCTCTTGAACGAGGCCACCCTATATTTTTCACATAAAAGTGGTCTACAAAGAGTCATAAAAAAAAAAACCAATACAAAAAATTTACCATTACAAAATAGAAGAATATAATTATGTTATTTTCTTTTTTCTTTTTTAATGCATTAGTGTTTCTAATGAATAATTCCACAATTTAGGCCTATTTTGTGGCTCTTAAATTTCAATTGGGCCTATTTTGTATAAAGGAGGCTAGTGCAATTTTTTTTGGAACCATATATACATACATACATATATACATATATATATACATATATACATATATATATATACATATATACATATACATATATATATACATATATATATACATATATATATAGGAATCGTAAAAATTTGGGGGCCCTCGTTTTTAATTTTTTTCGGAGGCCAGAAGCACCCGCTTCCCTTGCCTTGGCTATAAGCCGGCTCTGAGTGGCTGTCGTGTAATCACAAGTAGAATTCTATCAACTCTAACCCGACCTTTTAGTTTTTTTCCCGGTAATTGTTGTGTCAATTTTGGTTTGTGTCTGGTTGTCTTTTGTTACTGTTACCAAGTCATATTGGATTTCCACATCTACTCGATCTACAATATGTGTGAAGACATTTAAGTCTTCTTGTTTCCACAAGTTGAATTTCATCAAACGAATACAATGGATATATCATAAAAAAACAAATTAATCCCAACCTCAATTATTTTTTTAATTCAAAAGCTGAACTGTATTTTGCAAGTTGTGACTTCCTTTTTCTACTTAGTTGACTCCAAAAGATTCAAGACAAGGCCATAATGTCAACAATAAATGAATAGTGATATTACACGAACTTTTACCGAAATTCTTATTCAGTTGGATGTCTTCACACAATAACATCGCATCTACAGCTAAGCCTCTATGTTATGGGTTAGACGTATCTACTTCAAATTAAAATGATTTTACCCAAACACTATTATTATAATATCTATGTGACCATACGTATCATCCTTGTGTTCGCGTCAACCAAAAAATAATTAACCATAAGTCGCTAGCTTTGTTGGGGGTTCGAGTTTCTTACGATGTTGTGAAAAAATAGTCCCAACCTCCTACTTCATAACCACATCTCAGGGCTAAAGAATTAAAAAACAACCCCTGTCCATGCAGAAAACTAATTCGACAACTCTAACGGCCCGTTTGGATGGTGGATTTGTTTTGGGTGGATATAGAATGAGGGTGGATTTGAAGATGGATTTATAATGATGGGTGATATGTAAAGAAGGATGGCCCCACCTCTTAAGAATGGTGGATTTGTAATGAGGTGTTTGGATAATTTTTTGAGAAGGAGGATATAAAAGGAGGATATAATGAGATTAGATGTTGAATGACTTAATTGCCCCCACTTGAATTTTTTAATGCTCAAGAAGTCAAGATTGGTTTATTTCATACTAATTAGAATAATTGATATTTATCTTTAACATTAGGAAAAAATAATTTCATTTTAGAATAAAAAATGTTTTTTTTAAGGAAAAAATGTTGAAATCATGTTTTTTACCAAAACAAAATATTATTTTCCAAAAAAATACAAATGTAGTAATTAGTAAGTGAAAAAATGGAAAAATCAACATGTGTTAGAAAAAATTATATATATATATATATATATATATATATATATATATATATGTATATGTACACAGATCCACAGATTCCTCACTCCCCATTTTCCAAACAGTAAAGCCTCGTGCATAGCAAGCTGTGCACAGCAGGCTTTTTCTCCCGTCTCGGGTGGCAAAAAGATGATCGAAACCGTTCATTTTGTTCAAAATATGTCGTTTAAGGTCTCTGTAAAAAATGAGCTCCGTCCGATACCGTTAGAGGCGTTAACAATCTGAAGTGATTTTGGGTGTTTTGTTAACGCCTCTAACTGTATCAGACGGAGCTCATTTTTTACGGAGACCTTAAACGACATATTTTGAACAAAATAAACGGTTCCGATCATCTTTTTGCGACCCGAGGGGGGAGAAAAAGCCTGCTGTGCACATAGCACAGCTCTTTTCCAAAAATAAAATCCCACCCACAGATCCACCACCATCGCCGCCTCCCTCACTCGCCAAAACCCAACCATGGTCGCACCATCCTCACCAACTCCAGGTCTGATTACTCCGACGCCGATGATCTGCATTGTCCTTCTTCTCCGACGCCGATGTTCTCTTCAAGGTACCACTCCTTCACCTCTTCTATCTTCGATCTCTCTGTTTGTCTGTCTTCTCTCTCTCTGTTAGCTAGTGTAAAGAGGCGTGAAAAGGGATCGACAAGGGGGATTTGGAGGGGTAAAAACGTCTGAAAAACGCCCGGATTTGCTAACGACGGGGTCAGATCCGTTCTTCACAAATTCACCTCCAAGGGGATTTGAAACTGCTATAGTATTCAACTCCGGCTTCCTCAAAACTCAACCAAACACCGGATTTGAGTGGAGCCAAGACTCCAAATCCGCCTGGCTCACAAATCCCCCTTCTTCTCCGCCATCCAAACAGGCCGTAAGAGGAGAAAAGAACCATTGCAAGATGTTGATAGAATAATGCAGCTCCCAAGAACGTGATCTGGTGTGAACAAAACGGGGTGCCGCGGTGCCCGGGCCCTGCACAACTCCAAACTTTCTCACTAATTATGCTACTTTTTCAGGTTACTATGAAATTACATGAGATTGGCCCTGCAAGTCGCTTGGATGCAAAAACATTCTTAAAATCCCTATATAAGTGGGGAAAAAACCTCCTCAAGTTTCAAGATACAAACAATTGTTTAGTTGCACGTATATATTAAAATGGCAGAAACATGTTACGCACAAATCGGAGATCGTACCACCTTTGGGCCCAAGTGGTGGAGGGTCATGCTCCCTCCTCCTCTTCCTCTTTCTGAACCATATGTACCCAAGGCCCAAAAGCACAAGAGTTAAGAGGCCTCCAGTAACTATCCCAACTATAAGCCCCACCGACAAATTCCGCGGCGCCGGCGGCAGAGGAGTCGCCGGTACTGGCGGTGAAGTGTCGGAGGCCGTAGGGGACGGCTGGCCCCAAGACGTAGTGTCCGTCGGCGGCGGGGGCGGAGGAGTTGCCGGAGGTGGCGTGTCCGGCGGCGGCGGGGGCGTGTCCGGCGGCGGCGGGGGCGGGGTAGTGGCCGTCGCCGGTGCCGGTGCTAGCGATGAAGTATCGAAGAACATAAGGGACCTCGGGTCCGAAGATGTGGTGTCCGTCGCCGGTGCCTGTGCTGGCGATGAAATATAGGAGGCCATAAGGGACCTCGGGTCCGAAGATGTGGTGTCCGTCGCCGGTGCCTGTGCTGGCGATGAAATATAGGAGGCCGTAAGGGACGTCGGGTCCGAATATGTGGACATTGCCCAATACTCTCTCTCTCTGTCTAGATATGTGGAGAGAGAGAGAGTAGCTGGGGAGTCGTACAGCCGGAGAGCAGTATCTGTGGACTGTTGTTTTTCTCTCTCTGGATATTTGGAATGGGAATGGGAATCGGAAGAATTGGAATGTGAATTGGGAAGTGTGGCATTTTGGTGAAATTCGGGGTCCGATTTTTCACACGGTAGAGGAAGTTTCCCACGGGGTACAGACCGAGATATTATTCCGTGTTCCTGACCAATGACCAATAGAGTCATGGTTCATAGTTTCATAGGAGTATACGATTTGCATGAGCTCCGAAAGGGCCCAATGTAACGGTTATGCTGTGTCTTGTGATTGAATTCCACGTTTCTTAGGATGGGGGCGAATCCACATTAACCGGTCTCCAAAGATATTGTCGCCATCTGTCTTCTTCAAATAAGGAAAACGACAATGGTATCAAACAATAATGATTCTAGTGTGAGAACAGGAAAAGAATGCCTGTATTAAAATTCTAACAGCAGGGATAATCCGCAGATAGTCCCTACTTGTCCAAAAGTAATATTTACCGATATTCGCTGGAGCTGATTTTTTACAGGACCCCATAAAATAATATTCAAAAATTTATAGATATTTTTCTAGATTTTTCCGGGATCCAAAATGGGGCCAAACGCGTTGTCCCTGCTCATAGCAAGACTGTAAATTCTTTGTTTGGTCCGTAAAACGGAATGTTAAAAATAATGTAATTTTTTCTAGAAAAAATTTAAACTTTTTTCACAAATTAAAAATAAAAATTATATTATTTTTAACACTCCGTTTTACGGACCGGACAAAAAATTTGGGACGGAGGGAGTAGTTGGAATAGTATTGCGGTTGGGAGCATGCAATTAATTCTGTAGGGTTCTCCCTTCTTAATTAGTTTTCTTCTTCTTTGCTCTATATAAATGTATCCGTGGAGTATCAAAGATTATACAGAGGAACGAACAGAAACAGAAAGGAAAGAAAAGAAACATACAGAAAGGTAATAAGAATTTGATTAGTCCGGAAGCTTGATCCCAATAGTTCTTGAGGAACTATTTCATATACGTAATGTGTCCAATATTTGTTTACTTTTATGCGAGTTCCTTTTATATTTGTCTCAATTTTATAACACGTTATCAACACAAAACTCTAACCATGAAGGGTGTCCTACCGGAAGTAATGTACTCCTAATACTTAAAGTATGCTTTAACCATAAAAGGGTGTCCTACTAGAAGTTGTGTACCCCTAATACCATAAGTAAAGACAAAGTACATGAAGTATTGCTAGATACCTAAAGTAATCTACGCCAAGAAAAGTTGAATACCTGAAGTAGTCTTTGCCAAGAAAAAAATGGATACCTGAAGTATATTCATTAAAATACACATGAAGTATTTTCCAGAAGAATTAGTTATCACTTACTTCTTTTACTATTGATTTCATTTTATCAATTTATATTGTTTGGATAAGAATCACAGTAAATATTCTCAGTGAAAAAACTTAGAAAAAAGAGGCAAGAGTTGGTGGGTCTTCAATTCTGAATCTGCCACACACTCTCAAAACTGCAACCTCCTTAAAGGAGGTATTGAGTTTGGCCACCAGACAAGTTTTACCAAGTCAATATTGAAGAAGAGAAAAACTTAAATGCAATAGCAATGGTTTGGTTTGTGTCTGATATTTTCATCCACACTTGCCCACACTTGCATTCTCCTTTAGACTATATAATTGCATGCCTTGAAACTAAAAGGTTAGGTTTTCATTCCTGGGCTCTGAACAGTGGCGACGCCACACTTGAGGGTGTGGGGTTGGCTGAGCCCAGGGGAATTTTTTTTTCCTATTGCAAAATAAAATTTTTGTCCGAATTAATAAATGATTCCATTAAACTTTGATATTGACACCATACTAGATAATTTTTCAATCTTAGAAACACCACAAAAATTTAGGAAAATGATTTTCACTCCCCCTTGTTTTATAAATGCACTCCTCTTCTTGTCTTTTAGTGAACAATTACACAAAAATTTCACGAAACAACAAAAAATGGAATGCATTTATCAATAAAGGGAGTATAAAAATCACTAAAAAAAAAAGAAACCATACTGAATAAAAGACGAATGGACTAAAACACAGCTCCAGTACTTTACCGCTCTGCTCTTTCTTCTTTGCGTATTTGTCTTTCCATGTAATAATCCGAAGATTACTATTATATGCCTTTTGATATTTTTGTTTCATACGTAGTTGAAATGCTTGTTTGAGTTATGAATGTGTTTTGTTTGGGGGAATTAGTTTTTTAATTGTCATTACCATGGATGTTTTTCTCCAATTTATAATTGGTAATAGAACCCCAAGGAGTTGACCTAGTTGTCAAGACTTGAGATATATGGGTTTGCTCTTTCTTAAGCTCACAAGTTCAAAACGTCTCAAGTTTTATCAACTTCCATGCGGCCATTCCATACAGGGCTTTGCCTCAAGTATAATCAGATTCTCCGCTAGCGGACAATGGAATTAGATCCCGTGGATTAGTCGAGATAACTGGCCCAAACACTCCGAGTTATAAAAAAGATTTATACGTAGTAATTAGTAAGAATATTGATGTTTATGAATGACCCCATGCTCCCAAAGTCCTGGAGTCGCCACTTGCTCTGAATCCATGGGCAAAACCCCAAGTTCAAATTGTATTATTCAGGGATACTGATTTTCCTTTCTTGAATATGTTTTGTTTATACGCACATTCAACATAGTCCTCATAATGGTTGATAAATTGATCCTGTACATGCAAAAGCCAAAATGACAGGAACATAAATCTACAATCATGTGGAATAGTTATATCATATCACCTGCAAGGTGAAAAGCCGATCCTCAAACTGGACTTCTTTGGTCAAGAAATGAGCCCCGATTGTCGCTTTGTACTGGTTGCTGAACTTCCAATTCACATTTCTAAATTCCACGATTTAAGGCCAACCCCAACTGTTCATCACCAAATAACCTAACCATACAATATAGATTTATACATACATAAATATACAAACATGTCGCGATCTCGAGCTTAATTAGGATACTGACCCTTCTTTTCTTGAAATTCAAAAATGTGCAATCATATACATAGATGACAGATTCATAACTTTATATATATACTAGTGCATGTAATTCACGTGCTTTGCACGTTTTTGTGTGCTCTGCACGTTTTTGTGTGCTCATTGTGTAATTGGTAGTCGGAAAGTTAATATGTGTACATTGTTTGTTCATGTAGTACTGATGAGTAGTAAAAAAAAAAAAAAACACGAAAATGGACATATTTACTATTGCTATGTCTCATGGATGACTTTCTTATAGCACTCATCCGCTTCCTTCACATTGCCACCCTTTCTCGGTCTTTACTCATTCATCTCAAGACTAAATAACTACTAATGACTTGAAGTAGCCATCCTGCCAACCCATTTAAATGCACAAACATGCTACTTGCTAGTAAGAGCTCACCTGGACAAATGACTTGAAGTAGCCGTCCTGCCAACCCATTTAAATGCACAAACATGCTACTTGCTAGTAAGAGCTCACATGGACAAGCTGTTTAGGAAACGATATCTCCTTCTCATCAATTTGTCTCCTTAATTAGATACAATTTAATTTCTTTCCAAGGGGAGAGAGAGTGCGTCTCATCTCTTCTTCAATCAAAATGGAACCATGACTTCCTACTTGCAAAATAGATCAAAAACATAGTAATGTCACACTATATATTTCGCATCAAATTATATGAATAACTGACCAAACCCAAAAAAAAAACAATAATAGCAAAAATATTTTGGCTTCAGATTATATGAATAACTGACCAAATAAATAAATAAAAAAAAGCTGCAAAAGTTATATATCTGCAGTAATAAACCTCCCAACCTAGGCTTCCGAACTTAACGTGATCAGATAAACCTACTTGAAACGAACAAATTTGTACCAATGATACCCACACAAACATAATAAGAAGAATATTGTAGGTGCTTGGGTTTTGAGGTTTGGAGGTGTTTTGGTAGCTAGGTTTGGGCGTTTCTTTCTGGTGGTTCTTTTTGGTTTTGGTGGGTGCCTTGCCTTCCTTTTGTGGGTCTTGGGTGACGGTTATTGTTGTGTCCTTGGTCCGTTTAATCTTTGTATATCTTTTTCAAAGATTAATAAATTTCTTTTGCCTAGAAAAAAAATAAAAATAATATTATCATCCACATATATACCTCCCTTACTATCAAGCTAAAATCCAAAGTACTAATAATGAATTTTTGATTGTGAATTCCTTGTTAAGTGTCACAATGAGTTTTCATGGATTCCCTAGCAGAAGTCCCAAAGAGCTCGAAGGAATTCCATGGAAATAGTTAGATTTTGTAAGGTGCACATATGAGCTTGCTATCAAGAAATATCACCAAATAAGAGATGCTTATAAAATGTGCTTCGAGAAAGCAAAAATGAACTAAAAAAGGAAACCAATAAAAATGATTACACCAAAAACAGAAAAACTCAACTCGAGACTGCAATTTATGGCTACTTTGAAATGAGACATTTGATCAGATTTCACTTACCAAAAATGCTTAGATCATGAAGGCCATTCCCTTATCAAACATGGAAGAAGAGAGGTGAGGAAATTTCCCAGTTTAATTGAGGAGACAGTTTCCTGTTAGAACACAAAATTTTACTTTAGAACAATTAGTGAAGAATTCTAATTAATCTTTTCCGTAGATGATACTCCTTTGTTTCACCGAACACTTATACTGCAACTTGAGAATAACAGTGTTTTTGCATTTGCGGACAGAGGGAGAAGGGGTATAAAATATAAAAAATTGGTGGGAGGTCCACTATAGCATGTTTGTAACCCACTAAATCCACTTCTAAATTCCATAACCCCTTTAGTCCACTAATATAGTTATATAACCTAATAACTCCAATTTACTTAAAAAGAGATATTTTTTAAGACAAAAAAACCCTCCTATAGAACATATAGAAAGAAAAACCCTAGATCACAAAACAGATTTGAGCCTCCCCTCTCTCTCTCCTCCCCTCCCTGGTGAACCGTCCGCCTCCAAATTCACTCATCGAGAGGGTCCACATGACCTCTTCATATCAAGGTATTTTCTCGGCTACCAAACAGAAAGAATGAGAAACAGGTGAAAGCTTCCCTTTCTTCCTCTTCCTATTGTATTTTCTCGGCTACGTACCAAACAGAAAACTAATTGGGTGTTCTTTATTTTTTTTTTCTTCCTTGATTGGCAGTAACTACAGTGGATTCTGGCACCAAGGCTTTAATATTTCTGGGTTTGGATGGAGATGATCTACGGAACCCAAATGAACCTTCTGTTTTCCCAAACATCCAGCAGGTACGGTGTTTTTCTACCTTTTGTTTATGAAGAGTCTTGGAACACAACTTCCGGACACAATTGTGTACGAACCCTCGTGCATTGAACTGCTCTAGATGCAGTTATAGTCTATTTCTTGCACTAATCTTGAACGAATTTAAATTTTCGACTTGTTATGTGTGTGGAATTTGCAGTTTTATTCAATTATATAACGTTATTCCGCTTTTTCATAAACGTGCTTTAAAGTTGGTTTGTCTATCGTATTAAAAAAGTTGATCCGGTCTTTTATTTGTTTTACTGATATTATAAGAAGGTTGATCCGGTCTTTTGTTTATCCCGTGTCCGGTTATCATCAGATTTGGAGGTTTTTGAATAAATACATAAGGTTATATGTGTGCTTTTCCTAGGGTTAGAGATCTGAATTTTTTGAATAAATATATAAGGTTATATTTATACTTTTCATCAATCACTTATTGATTTGGTCCGCGCAGCGGTCTCTCCGACTTGCTTTTGATATATTTGGAGTTTTTTTCAATAAATATATTAGGTTATATGTGTGTGTTTTCTAGGGCTAGACATATAAAGTTGGAACAGGTTGTGTTTTTAAAAAAAATATATAAGGTTATATGTGTGCTTTTCGTGTCACACAAAAAATATATTTTTGTGTGTTTTTGTTGTTATTTAATGTCACTTTTTTAAAACATTATCAGTTAGAGAGATATATAATAATATATGACGTTATATTGTTATATATAACATTCTAGATTAGAAATATTCTATGTTATTTAATAAAGAGAATATATGGTTATATGAGAATATTTGTGACCATATATATATATATATATATATATTGAGCTTGTATTGACATAAAAAATTATTTCAATTTTCATAGAGAACATATAACGTTGTATATGAGATTTTGTCCTGACCTCTCAAAAGCACATATGGATATATCCATATACTATCAGAAGCAAGTCGAAGAGGCCGCTGCGCGGACCAATTTAATAAGTGACGGACAATGGAGTATATAACGTTATATGTGAACTTCTGTCATGTGTAATATGTGCTTTTTCTAAGGTTAGACATATAATATTATATCTCGTTTTTGAGATATATTAATGTTGTTTTGAATATGTATATATGTAGATATAGAGGTTATGGGAATGCTATTCGGAGGCAAAAAATCAAAATTTTGAAGGATCCGATGAAGGTTTTGATGAAGAAACAGTGGAAAAATGAAGCTCGACCCCCTGTGCCTCATCAACATTCAACTTGGGATTCAAGGCGCGACTAGAAACAATGATAATGGTGGCATGATATGTGACCATATAATGTTATTTTTTGATATATATAATATTGTTGGAAAGATATTATGTTGTTTTGAGAATATATAATTTTATGTCATGTATTTTGAGACTTAGAGCTACAGAAGCTTAGATATAATGTTATATATTCTATTTTTTTGTGAGATTTAAAACTACAGAAGCTCACATATAATGTTATATGTTCTGTTCTATTTTTTTTTGAGATTCAAAGCTACAGAAGCTCAAATATAATGTTATATATTCTTTTTTTTTTTTGTGATATTTAGATATTCAAAAACTCACATATAATGTTATATGTTTTGTATGGACCAACATATAACGTTAAAAACTAAAAACAAGAAAAACCAAAAAGAAATGTTGCATGTTAGAAAATTTTTGCCACACATATAATGTTATATGTTAGGACATTTTTATCACTTATAGAACGTTAAAAAATCAATACAAGAAAAATAGGAAAAACAAAAAGAGAAATTTGTCATACATATAACGTTAAATGTTAAAAAATCAAGAAAAATAAAAAATTACGTTTTTTGGTACAAATATAACGTTATATGTGTCGTGATGGCGGCGGCGGCTTGATTGCAACAAAAACAGAAAAAATGGAAAAAATACATTTTCGTGTTAGCCAAACAAGGCCCTTGTTTCTTAGGTGGGGTATTTTTGTCATTAAAATTATTAGTGGACTTAGTGGGTTATGAAACTTAGAGGTGGACTAGATGGGTTTGGAAACTGCTGTAGTGGACTTATGCAAAATTCTCCTATAAAATAACCCGAAAACCACACAGAGACTAACCCGTCTTCTTTCATAAAAGGAATGAGCTTTCGCAAACTGGAAAAAATAAAATAGTTAACTTCAACGAACCACGGATTTTATGGAAATTGAATTGAACAAACGTAATAAATTTGGTACCTCTATCTAATTCAAGGCGCATAAGGAGCCCTTATTTTGCTATTGAAATATTTTAATCCTTCAATGACAGACCCATAAAGAACTTCTGCAAACATCCAACTTTAACTAAATTTCCCAAAAGCTGCACAAAATCAACAAAATTCCTAAAAAACAGGACATTAAAA
Source organism: Rhododendron mucronatum var. ripense (assembly GCA_019656295.1). NCBI lineage: Eukaryota > Viridiplantae > Streptophyta > Magnoliopsida > Ericales > Ericaceae > Rhododendron > Rhododendron mucronatum. The sequence continues at coordinate 485,301 of BPLT01000151.1, read as the reverse complement.
TTGACCTTTTTAGTGATGGTAATCTTACAATTCCTTTCTCCTAAAATCACTGAAATTTCAACTTGAAGCCATCTATCCAATTGGATCACCTGGCCTTCAATCACCAGTAGCAAACACAAAATGATGGGTAAAATTGGAATAGAGTTAACCCACCAAATCCAATTATAGAAATCAAATTCAGAGAGAGAGAGATGCACCTGAGAGATCGAAAAGCAAGATGAGAGGAGAAAGTGCGAAAAAAGAAATTGGCTCCATGACGGAACACCACAACTCCTGTACAAACCAGCTCAAAGAACTCTATCATCATCTAAAATACTCTCTTTTTCCTCTTCTCTCTAAATCTAATTTAGTACCAACACCCAAACAAACAAACAATACCCAACAAAATTTATAGATTAAAAAATGTTGATAACAATAGCTGATATATATGGTATATTTTATGATCCGACCTATCAACGATAACAAAGACGCAAAATGAAACGGGACAAAGAAAACCTTTTGCGTGATGATGGTCAAAGAATACCATTGAACACCTTTTGCATGATGTTGGAAGCGGTACTATACTGCTACGGTGGTTGTGGCCGGAAAAGTGAAAGTGACGATGGTAGTGGGAGAGATGTTCACGGCAAGAGGGCTAGAGAGAGAGAGAGAGAGAGAGAGAGAGAGAGAGAGATTGGTTTCTTTCATTAGCAGAGAGAGAGAGAGAGGAAAGTGGGGTTCATTTTGGATTGCTCAAATCGTAAAACAATTTTGCTCAAGGAAGCCATCGATCTCTCTGTTCTCTTGGAAATTCAGGAAAAAGACACTCATCACTTGAGACTTTCTTTGCCTGTGTCCCTCGTTTCCACTTTCAACCCTCAAATCCAGGAAAAGAAACGAGATGGCGCCACATCAATTTATGGCCGAAGTAATAATCTACTACTACTTTTTTCAGTAAAATCCGGAAATGGAAGTACAATTTCATTGAGGGAAATAAGGAAAACGTACAATACCTAAACTACCCCCACCTCAAAACATGCAAGAAAAAATTGAAAGACAAATCTGACAAGGGCAATTCCGTATTTTCATCTCTTGCCTTGGCTTACCACCCTTGGTTATTTCATTACAAGTGTATTGATAGAGAGAGAGAGAGTTCTACTGACCCGCTGTCGCCAATAACTAGGGCTGCAAACGAACCGAGCCGCTCGCGAGCGGCTCGTGACTCGGCTCGCTAACGGCTCGTTCGAGCTCGGTTCATCAAGTAAACAAACGAGCTCGAGCCACCATTTTCAGCTCGTTTCATAAACGAGCCGAGCTCGAGCCACTTGATGCTCGGCTCGTTGAGCTCGCGAGCTGCCATATACAGTACATACATATACCAAACGAGCCATTCGAGCCGAGCTCGAGCTTACATATACATATGTATATATACACACATACATATACCAATACCCATACATGTACCGAACGAGTCATTCGAGCCGAGCCGAGCCGAGCTTGAGCTTTTGAATATATATTCGAGCCGAGTTCGAGCTCACATATTTCAGCTCGATTCGAGCTCGAGCCGAGCTCGAGCTGGGGAAAACTAAGGCGAGCCGAGCTCGAGCAAGGCAAAACTCGGCTCGACTCGGCTCGTTTGCAGCCCTACCAATAACCTTGAGGAGCATACGCCTGCGAGACGACGCCATGGAATTGTTTTCTGAAGTTTTCTACGGTTTTGACAATTAACTCCCTCCCTCTCTCTCTCTTGTTTGTGATTGGAGACGAAAAGTGGGGAGAGTAATCAAATCAACGATAACTCTGATCTGTTCCTTTTTCACAGACCGTTTTGGTATCGAATATGCACACCGTAGATTCTCTCTCTCGATCTCGAAACTACAGTAAATAATAAACTAAATTTTTTTTTTCGGGTATAAAAATGACTAACTTTTTAAAAATTCTATTTTAGTGCAATTTTACCGAGCTCATCGACTGCCGGTCGAAGAGCAAGTTTACATTGCTAAAATGCCTTTTTGAGCTATTATACCAAGGAAAAACAAAAAAACCCAGCTGCAGCAGCTGAGATAAAGAGCAAAGGTAAAATGGATTTGATAAAACGGCTAGGTATTAATACCTAAGCACTGTTCATTAGCTACACATTAAACAAATGGTTTCTCTCTCCTCCCTCTCTCACCCAAAGCACTTTTCCTCCTCTCTCACGCACTCCCTCCCTCTAAAAGTATTTATTTTAATAAAGAATAGGTTAAATAGATAGTGTTGGTGTAGTGTTGAAAGAGATATGAGTAGGTAAAATAAAAAAATTGCACTGTTTCCTAACATTTTTACCTAACAACTGGTAAACTTGCTCTAATCTAAGAGCATGAACACCAATGAAAATGTAAAAATGCTGATCAACAGTGCACTTTTTTTATTTTACCTACTCACACCTCTCTCAACACTACACTAATATCATCTATTTTATCTAACTCCAATTAAAATATATATTTTTCACTCATTTTTTTTATTATCTTTATTGTTTAAAGAGAGAAGAAAGGAGGGAGGAGAGAGAGAAAGAGATACTAATAAAAAAAGAAAAGAGTATGAATAGTGCGTAGGTAAAAATAGAGAACAGTTATTCATAAATACATTTTAGCTCCTCTTTTAGCTCATTTGGTATAGACTATTTTTTATGTTTCTCTTAAGTAAAATAGCAAAAAATGTATTTTTGCTCATATAGTATACTTGCTCTAACAGTCCACAGGCTCACAAGTCACAGCCCCTCTTTTTCTCACAAATAAAAACTACTCCTACTAATAAATACTCCACAGTACTTCGTGTAAAAATCATAAAAAATACTCACTCCGTCCCTTTTTAAGTGTCCTGCTTCGTAATTCCAACTTATTAAAAAGACATCATCATTATACCTTTCACATCAACTTTTTCTTTCACTTTCCCTACTTACTCATCATCATTACATTTTTACTCACTAACTTTTCAAAATGGAATCTACTTTTAGGGACAAAATAGATAATACACCAACTTTTACTCACTAACTTTATAAAATAAACACTTATTAAGGGACAGCCCAAAATGGAATACCGGACTATAAAAAAGGGACGGAGGGAGTATCTTCTTTTTGACCGACAAAAATCATAAAATACCACTACATCGACGTCGAACATTTTCCTATCTAGCAATGCTACGTATAAAGAACGGGGCATATAGATCCGGACACAGATGCATTCAGATCCATTAGACACACGAAATCTCACAAAATAGATGTGAGATCCACATCAGACAGTTTCAGACATGTCTGTGTCTAAATTTGTGCACCTTCGTTCGGCTCCGTAACATGTTTATTTCCTATCAATTATTGTCCAAAGTGCACCTTGATGTGAAACATCTAAAGTTCTATTTTTTAGAGCCCATTGTAGAAAATTAAATCTTGTTTTTTCCAATCACATGGGAACGAAATATTAATAACGTTAATTCTTTTTTAGTTATAAAAGCACATGCAAAGCTTAGAAACCGAATCTTATTAGTTTAATGCTGCTAATGAAGATCAAAAACCTGAAAAAATCCATTAAAAAAAAAAAAAAAAACCCTTGCGGAACAAAAAATTCAGTTTAAAAGCTGACTGCCAAATTTATGTCCCATTTTTTGATTGAATTTGCACAAAGTCATCCCTCTCTGTTACTTAAATTTGTTTTCTCATTCTTTTTTGTTTTGAGACTAAAGGAAAGGATTTGTTGTACATTGGATGAAGAAATGCTGCTCCAAGCCATTTGCTTCTGCTTAGAAGAGCCGTTCCGTCTCCTCGTGGCAATCAGAGCCTTAGGAAGCCTTTGGTCTAGAATTTGACTCGACTACCGCTTGGATGTTATCAACTTTATTGTATTGGGTCAGTCCAGAGTCCAATTTTAATTTGAGTCTTCGTTAGTAGACGAGAAATGGTCAAGGCATCGCATTATCTTGCCTTGTTCTGTCCCTACCAATTTAGCAGTACGTATGCATCTATTTGCTTTGGGTTTTTTTACAGATTCATAAGCGAATCGACTTTCATCGGTTTTCAATTTTTAACCTGAACTGATCTACCCAATATACTAACACCAGATTAGATTGACAGTATTTAGCTCGCGAGAATATAAAGCATAAAACAAGAACGATACAAATCAGCCCTGACTGCCATTTTAACAGGCAAAATCCGCAACAACGACCATTTTCAAATTCAAATAAGTAAAGCCGTTCCTGAAGTTAAAACCATTTGCATGTAAAGCTTGTAAAAACAAGGTAGATTGAAATGAACCACACCACTGGTTCCACCTAGTTCATTGAGTACATACCTTACACGACATTCTAGGATAGTTACAGATTACATAATCACATGAACAGCTTATACAAGTTTGTCAACCAAAAAAAATATGGACAAACAAATCAAAGCTAAGATTCAAGAATCATAATAAGAGAATAGCTATGTGTAAGCCCGCTAAATACAAGAAAAAAAACCCACATCCTTTGTCAACCAAAACAAATAAGGGACTATACGATGTTTTTTTTTCTTCTATCGGCTACTATACTATGTATTAGCTCATAACTACATCAATTATTACGGAGAAAACAGGGCAACAATGGTCATTAGCTTCAACTGAACCCTCAATCGTCTTTCTTCATCTCTCCCATCTCCATTTCTTGAGTGCTTTGTTGGGCTACGCTACTGGAGCCAGATGTATGTGGTCCAGACTCACTAGTTGGTCTGCTCTGCTCACTGCTGCCATACTCATGGGTTCCCAGTGCCACCTTTTTAAATTTCTTCAAGTCCTCGCTGTACTGATTCGTGTCGTAGTCTGAGCTGCCATGAGAACTATAGGCGGTGCTGTGTCTGGGTCTGATTTCTGCGTAAAGATCAGACAAAGATAGGTTTCCTTCCAAGGCCCGTACTACCTGCACAATTCCAGTTACACGCTCATCAGTCAGTGTTCACTTGCAAATATCACTTTTTCGTTCAAATTGACCATCTTGGCTAGAAGTACAGGACACTAAGGTGTATTTGGGCTTGAGTGTTAGGTTAGTAGATACACCAAGCGTGACCTTGCACTTGTTTATATGTATCAAAAGACACCTGGTCTAGTTACACCTTTCCAGTCATACTAGATACATAATTATCAGATTTTTTTTTTCCGATCGGCAAAGAAAATTTCATTCATTGATGAAAGTGGTACAATTAAAAAAGAAAAGCATTGAGAGAGCCTTGGAGGATGCACAAAACTCTCCTACTATTGCTACTTGAAAATTCTCAACATAATTTTCAAGATATTGGATTTCTTTTATCCAAATTTTGCATCTCTGTAGCTTGCAGTGATTTAAGACTCAGAAAATTATTGACAAGTGATCCACTGCTATTAACTCGTTGGGAAGCAGAAACAAATGATGCCAAATCTCTTGCTTATGGGAAAGTATTCAGAGATTAGGAACCAACACTGTCATCTTTGGTCTCAGCGACTCATGATCCATATAAACTAAGTGGGGCGGCTGGGCCACAGATCCACCTACTCGGGATGTGAAAAGCCAACTTGTGAATTTGAAAAAGGGAGATTCCAAACCTCATATGATCTGATGCGACAGACCAAGAGGACACTGCAAAAAAATTAATGTGGTGGTACGGGGCCTCCGGCACCATGGAGTTTGGTCTCAAATGTCCTAGCCATGACGAATAGCATTCCCAGGCCTAACTTCCACGCGCAAGCAACGCTAGTACGTGATCGTAGAATCAATGTTTGGAGAAACATTCCACAATGCAAGAATATAATTATCTTCACCGCCTTGCCTAGATAACAGGTTGTTGGCTCCCTTCAGATAAGCAATATGCCTACAACAGTGGATTTCCTTAATTTCCCTTCCTTTTTTTTCCAGTCAAATGGAAGTTCCTTAATTTCCCATTACCAATAACCTTTTATGCTAAAAGTGAAAATAATTACCTGGCTCATTCGTGGTCGATGTCGCGCTGAATGACTTACGCAAGAATCAGCACAAGAAACCATACGAACCATCTCATTGTGGTTGTAATCCTTCTGTAACCGGTGATCAACAAGGGCATCAAAATTTCCTGCTTCCAAAGCCCGCATGAGCAAGGGCCTTGCCTACAACAATGTGAATTTTGTCAGCATATCGGGAAAACCAAAGGAAAGCTAAATAAAACCTAAACAAAAGAATTTCTTCATTGTTGAGGAAGCCGTAGCAGTTTGATGACTTCCTTACCCAGTCTACCAAGCTATCCTCTGATTGAGAATAGTCAAAGGGCCGTCGTCCAGTAATCAACTCCAGAAGCATGACTCCAAAGGAGAAAACATCTGACTTGTCTGTAAGTTTTCCAGACGAAGCATATTCCGGAGCAAGATATCTGCAAGTAGTGAGCATTTGAAAGGTGAACATGATTTATAAGGACTACTGCGTACAAGAGTAACGTCTTGGCCAGTCAAAACAGGATCAGAATTTGAAACTTGGAAATGAAAACATAGAATCCAGAAAATCAGAAAACAATAAAGAAAATAAAATACCAAGGCAACAGAAACTCAGTTTTCATATTTCAGGATCAACTTGGCCCAAGATAATAGGTAAAGCTGAACAAGACAGGATATACAACTTGAACCCAAGTTTAAAGGAAATACTCTTATGAAAGTGAGAATTCAGAATATATCAAAAAAGCTCCATTGGTGTATGACCACACGTTTCTAGGAACACACAAAAGTTGTACCCAAGACTCCCACCATCAAAACACAATCACAACAGATGAGACATGAGAGGAAGGTCTAACCCAAAAGTTCCCATCACCCGGGTAGATATATGAGTGTCGGCATCAGGTGAAAACTTTGCAAGTCCAAAATCTGCAACCTGAGAAGAAATTAGAAATTTCCAGGTTTACTGACAACTACGATAATCAATAGTAAGAGGAAGTCTAGACAAACTAATCAGTGATTTGAATCCAGTTTTCTTTAGCTATAACTAAAAACATCATTCCACTCCTAGCAAGTTGCAACAGATAGAATCTCACTGATAATAACTAATGGTAAGGGGTAAAAATCTACCAATTTTTCTAAAACAAAATGAATGCCAACTTCATATAGATAAAACAAACGAGAAACACACTCTGGCAGCAAATGGGGCTGCAGCTAGATTTAGTGATTTACTACATTATACATGCTTTTGAATCCAATGAAGAAATCTTACTTTTGCCTCAAAGTTAGAATCCAGAAGAATATTCGTCGCCTTGATGTCACGGTGTATGATCTTAGGATGACCTACCAATACAGCCATTAGAGATTAACAATTCAGGTACTATATGCCAAAGAACAATAATTGCCTCTTGCTTCCACACCGAGAAATTAGAATAAACATAAACAGAACTTACAGTCCTCGTGCAAATATGCTAGTCCTTTTGCAGCCCCTAGAGCAATTTTCAGTCTTGTGGGCCAATCCATGTTAGGTCTTCCCTTGCCTGAAAGTTTTTATTTACTATCAAAATCCTTCTATGAACCACTTGATTAATACCAGACCCTTGAGTCCTTACCATTGCATATAAGCGTGAAGATAACTGAATTGCCTCCTTGATTTGCTTTTAATGAGTAAATCATGAACTACCAGAATTACTCACCGTGTAAATGAAATGCCAATGTGTTGTTAGGAACAAACTCATATACAAGCATTCTTTGGGACCCAGTGATGCAGTATCCAACTAGTGTAACCAGATGTCTATGATGCACTCTGCTAATGATCTCAACCTCAGCTTGAAATTCACGCTCCCCTTGACCACTTCCTGCTTTAAGCTGTTTAACCGCAACTTCTTTCCCACTCGGAAGGACGCCCTTGTGCACGTACCCAAACCCACCTTGTCCAAGGAGATTGGTCTTTGAAAAGCCATCTGTTGCCATTGTCAATTCTTCATATGTGAATGTGCTCTTCGAGAAACCTAAAGCCATCCCAGGGGAAGGTGGTGTGAGTGGGTTTTCTCCTCCTGTATGATTAGGCCCATATTCTCCACTGCTGCTTATTAATGGAGGCGGAGAAAGCACCGGTGAGTGGGGTAGTTGTGGCAAAACTACATGTGGAGGAGAGGGTATCGGAGGCATTCTGACTGCATGACTCCCCGGTTGGGGAGTATTGTGTTGCCAATGCTGTGGCAGGACACCATATGGGTCATCTGGAAATTATACACACGCCAGAATGAGTGGACGGATTTAGGTATAAAATTGTCAAAGTTGGTCTATTACTTCTTTTTGTAAATATAAATTACGAGTAGTACTATCTATTCTGAAATTTTCACCAGGATCTTATCCAAATAAGCTCTATAAACATGACTAAGAAACAGTCGGTTGTGGATCTGAACAGATAGTAACATGTTGCCTTCTTTCCATTTTTTCATCCGTCTATAACTGGTGCCAACCAGAAAAGCATGTTCTGAAGCTACAACAAACATCACTCTATCATGTTACATTTTACTTTATTCATAGAACAAGTCAATTATCCATTGATAATAGGAGTGGTTGTCGTGTAATCACAAGCAGAATTCTATCAACTCTAACCCGACCTTTTAGTTTTTGGGCATTTTACTTCTAGGTCCAGAAAATAGAAAGTAATTCCGACCAAGTCTCCTTTAATTAACGAAACACTTAAACCCTATGAAAGTGCCTAAACCCAAGGGTACCCTATAAAAATGCCTAAACCCCTAGTGTACCCTATGAAAGTGCTTAAAGCCTTAAACTGCTAAAACCCTATAATAGGAAAGTGCACCCTAAAACCCCTATGAAAGCGCCTAAACTTAAACCCTAGGGTAGCCTAAACCCTAGGGTATCCTAAAACCTAAAATCTTAAGGTACCCTAAAACCCTAAAATCACCCTAGGGTATCCTAAAACCCTAAAATCACCCTAGGGTACCCTAAAACCCTAGGGTACCCTAAGATTTTAGGGTACCCAAGGGTACTAGGGTACCATAAAACCCTAGCATACCCAAAAACCCTAGGGTGACACTTCCATTAATGATAAATGTATTTTTGTAAAAGTTGATCTTATGGTAATTAAGTATTTCATCTCTCCTTAATGGGAATTAAGTGTCACTATTCTGTACTTAGAGGTAAAAATCTCTTAGTTTTTTTCCCGGTATTTGTTGTGTCAGTTTTGGTTCGTGTCTGGTTGTCGTGTTACTGTTACGAAGTCATATCGGATTTCCACATCTACTCGATCTACAATATGTGTGAAGACATTTAAGTCTTCTTGTTTCCAGAAGTTGAATTTCATCAAACGAAAACAATGGATATATCATAAAAAAAAAAATTAATCCCAACCTCAATTATTTTTTTATTTCAAAAGCTGAACTGCATTTTGCAAGTTGTGGCTTCCTTTTTCTACTTAGTTGACTCCAAAAGATTCAAGACAAGGCCACAATGTGAACAATAAATGAATAGAGATCTTACTCTAACTTTTACAGAAATTCTTATTCAGTTGGATGTCTTCACACAATGACTTCAAGCTTATGGTGACAGCCTGAGTTGCAATAACATCGGATCTACAGCTAAGCCTCTATGTTATGGGTTAGACGTATCTACTTCAAATAAACAAGATCTGACCCAAACACTATTATTATAATATCTATGTGACCACACATATCATCCTTGTGTTCGCGTCAACCAGTAAACAATTAACCATAAACTGCTAACTTCGTCGGGGGTTCAAGTTTTCTTATGATGTCGTGAGAAAACAGTCCCAACCTCCTACTTCATAACCACAATCTCAGAGTAAAAATTCATCGAATACCAAAGAATTAAAAAATAACCCCAGTCCATGCAGAAAAATAATTCAACAATTCTAAGAGGAGAAAAGAACCATTGCAAGATGTTGATAGAATAGAACAACTCCCAAGAATGTGATCTGGGGTGAACAAAAGGAGGTGCCGCGGTGCCCGGGCCCTGCACAACTCCAAATATTCTCACTAATTATGCTAATTTTTTAAGTTAATATGAAATTACATGAGATTGGCCTTGCAACTCACTTGGATGCAAAAACATTCTTAAAATTCCTATATAAATGGGGGAAAAACCTCCTAAAGTTCCAAGATATCAACAATTGTTTAGTTGCACGTATATATTAAATGGCAGATACATGTTACACACAACTATGTTTCTTCCTCGGACCAACCAAAACAGTAGTCTACGCTTATGATGTATACTTGAGTTCAACGTAGAAATACATATGGTGCGGGGTCAGCTAAGCTACAAATCCTGTGCCACTTGTTGTAATTATACTATTCAATTATAGACCTAGTAACATTTTGGCCAATTATACTTTCAAGAACAAAATCATAAATGAAATAAAACAAGAGCAATTGGGCGAAATTGAATCCATAACAAGAAGAGTGAGAAATCGGAGATCGTACCACCTTTGGGCCCAAGTGGTGGTGGGCAATAGTATTCATGCTTCCTCCTCCTCTTCCTCTTCATGAAGCATATGTACACAAGGCCCAATAGCACAAGAGTTAAGAGACCTCCAATAACTATCCCAACTATAAGCCCCACCGACAAATTCGGCGGCTTCGGCGGCAGAGGAGTTGCCGGAGGTGGTGGAGGAGGCGGAGAGGCCGAAGAATTGGAAGTTGTAGTCGTCGTCGTTGGTGGCGGGGGAGAGGTTGATGGCGCGGGAGTCGCCGGCGGGGGCGGAGAGGTAGTGCTCGTCGCCGGTGGTGGCGTGGTGTTGGTGGTCGCAGGGGACGTCGGGGCCGGAGATGTGGACATCGCCCAATGCTCTCTCTCTCTTTAGATATGTGGAGAGAGAGAGAGAGAGTAGCTGGGGCGTCGTACAGCCGGAGAGCAGTGTCTGTTGACTGTTGCTTTTCTCTCTCTCTCTAGATATTTGGAATTGGAATGGGAATGGGAATCGGAATCGGAATCGGAATCGGAAGAATTGGAATGTGAATGGGGAAGTGTGGCATTTTGGTGAAATTTGGGGTCTGATTTTTCACACGGTAGAGGAATTTTCCCACGGGGTACAGACCGAGATCTTATCCCGTGTTCCTGACCAATGACCAATGGAGTCATAGTTCATAGTTTCATAGGAGTATACGATTGGGAAAATTTCACGTAGGCACCCGACCTTTCACACAAATCACATATAAACACCTGACCTTTATTAAATTTCATATAAACACCTGAACTTTCTAAAAACTCATCAATTTAACACCTGGCCTTTATTAAATTTCATATAAACACCTGAATTTTCTAAAAACTCATCAATTTAACACCTGACATTTATTAAATTTCATATAAACACCTGAGCTTTCTAAAAACTCATCAATTCAATATCTGTCATCACCATTTCGTCTAAAACCAAACGGAAAAAAAATTAAGTGCTTCGATTTTTTATTTGTTTGAAACAGTGCTAAGATCTTATTTTTCTGATTATTTTATCCTAAAGAATCATAATTAATTTTTGACTCTAAAGCTCTCATTAGTTAGCATTAAGAAAGACGTATAATTAAATATCTCTTAGGGCTAACTAACGAAAGCCTTAGAATCAAAAATTAATTATGATTCTTTAGAATAAAATGATCAGAAAAATAAGATTTTCGCACTGGTTTAAACGGATTGAAAATTGGAGTAATTAATTTTTCAACCATGTATAGATCATTTATATATTAAAAATCTATGGTTAAAAAAATTAAGTGCTCCAATTTTCAATCTGTTTAAACCGGTGTGAGGATCTTATTTTTTTGATTATTTTATCTTAAAAAATCATAATTAATTTTTGACTCTAAAACTTTCGTTAGTCAGCCCTAAGAAAGTCGTAGAATCAAATATTTCTTAGGGTCAACTAACGAGAGCCAAATAAAATGATCAAAGAAATAAGATCTTCATATCGGTTCAAACGAATTGAAAATTAGAGCAATTAATTTTTCAACCATGTATAGATCGTTTATATATTAAAAAATATGGTTAAAAAATTAATTGCTCTAATTTTCAATCCGTTTAAACCGGTGCAAAAATCTTATTTCTCTGATCATTTTATCCTAAAAAAATCATAATTAATTTTTGACTCTAAGGCTTTCGTTAGTTAGCCCTAAGAGATATTTGATTCTATGACTTTCTTAAGGTAGACTAACAAGAGTTTTAGAGTAAAAAATTAATTATGATTCTTTAAATAAAATGATCAGAAAAATAAGATCTTCGCACTGGTTCAAACAAATAAAAAATTGGAGCACTTAACTTTTTTTCCGTTTGGTTTTAGACGAAATGGTGATGGTAGATGTTGAATTGATGAGTTTTTAGAAAGCTCAGGTGTTTATATGAAATTTAATAAAGGTCAGGTGTTAAATTGATGAGTTTTTAGAAAGTTCAGGTGTTTATATGAAATTTAATAAAGGTCAGGTGTTGAATTGATGAATTTTTAGAAAGTTCAGGTGTTTATATGAAATTTAAGAAAGGTCAGGTGCTTATGTGTGATTTGTGTGAAAGATCGGGTGCCTACATGAAATTTTTCCTATACAATTTGCATGAGCTCCGAAAGGGCCCAATGTAACTAACGGCTATGCTGCGTCTTGTGATTGAATTCCACGTTTCTTAGGATGGGGGCGAATCCACATTAACCGGTCTCCAAAGATATTGTCGCCATCTGTCTTCAAATAAGGAAAACGATAATACCAAATTCTAGTGTGAGAAAACAGAGAAAAAGAATGCGTGTACAGAAACAGACAGATAGACATCTAGAATCTAGAATATAGGGGACCCATTTTTAATCAGCAGCGTTTATTTTCTTGGCTTTACGTTGAAAAATTAAATCGCTAGTCTACTGGTATTTTTTATTTCTGACAAAACTAATATTTTATTAGAGAAAGGGAAAAGAATTTCAACCAAAGTTGAAAAACCCAAATTAAACATTAAAGCCGAGCTAAAGAAAACCCAAAACCTAACCTTATGAATGCAAACCACGCTGACGCCGTTCACTGATTAGATAGATCCTCCACCACCGCCAGTTAGCCACCACTGGCCACCCAACGAAAATGCAAATTGGAACCCAAAACACACCAATCTGCCGTGGACGCTACACCAAGCCGTTAGGCAAGAACTAGGCCATCCAACAACGACCACGGCGGGAGCCAATGCTGACCGTTCTGTCCAAACTCGTTTAGAACCCATTGCATTAGGCGAGATAGGAAAACCCAGCAGAAATCCAACTGGGAACAACATAACAAGGGCAGGGGACCAAAAAAAAAAAACAGAGGAGAGAAGGAAAAGACGAAGAATCATACCCGAACGCCGTCCTCGTCGGACATCCGTAACCCTCGAGCTTTGCCGCCGTGAAGCACAGTAGATCGGCTCTAAAAAAACTACTAGGGGTAAAATGAACGCTGAGAACCATGACCGCTAATATCGTCCACTGGAAGTCGTCATCGCCGCCATCTCGTTGTCGTTATGGTGAGATATAATTGTAATCCGCTATTAAGGATTCTTCTTGGGACTTGATTTTGACACTTCCCAAATTAATAACCACACTCTCCAAGGGAGTGCCAAAATCCCTCCCCATCTTCTAAGTTATGCCGTAGAGTATGAACATTGCAGAATGTAATTTATCCTATATTTATTTAGTGTATAACTTAAGAGATTTTTTTCTGATTTTTATGGATCAAATCCATGTTATGATTGCATAAGAAGAAAACAATATACTCTACATATGGGAAAAAATGGATTATAGAACACTTGTGGTGATATGGTTAATACAATCGGTTTTGGTAAACCCTTTTATTGGTTTGTTCCCTTAAATTCCAATTTGACACTGTACCAACCTTACCAAACATATCATTATCAAACTCAACTTTTTCCATCTTTCTAAAACCAACCAAAAGTAAGGGTGCTCCGAAGTCATGCTTTCAGATACACTTGTCTTCCTTGACTCTTAAGCATTTGCTTGGAAGAAAGAACAAAAATCCAAACACCATGTTAGCTAAAACAGGATGAGCCGTAAACTTAGACATTTTGAGTTCAAAATTTGACAACCTCATAGTATAAGATCGTAAGAGAGAAATTTCTTGTGAATCCCTCGGTCTCAGCGTGAATGGCTTGCCTTTGACCGGAGCGAGGAGGAATAGTCGAGGCACGAATAAAATGACCCAGACACCTCTCAGTGTTGGAAAAAAAAAATTCCAATAATTTAGGGGAAGATATTTTATTTGACGTTATTGAACCATTCTTCCACAAAAATCATTATGTAAATCTTGTGGCAGCTTGTGAGGAGGCATTTTTTCCCACTACAGAATTTCAAGCACAGAATCACTAACAAGTGAAAGAGCTACAAATCGATTAAATTAATGAATCACAACGAAATTAAATGTTGTAAAAACTTACAAACATCTCAATAGAGAATCATAAAAGAGCCCGTTCGAGACTTCTATACATTGCAGAGCATTTTGGCTCGAATTTTGCAACTATCAACCCCAGAATGGTTGAAGAAATCATTGGAGGATGCAGGGAGAAAAACCATGCACCGGTTGTATGAATCATTACCTTTTTGGTTGCACATTTGGCTACTTGAAACGAAACAGTCAGATTCCTTCATGAATACCAGGGGAGATTTTGATATCTTTCTTACGGTTCCTTGTTTCAAGAGCTGTCGTCAGGTGCCGGGAAATGTGCTCCCAGACCCAGTACTAGAAAGAATTATGAAGGCGCAAACGACTGAAAGTGAGAAGACAGAGACCCAAGTGTTTTCTGTGTACATCTCCATGGCATCCGTGAAAGAGAAACGAGTGCGGCTTTCAGCCCAGTTGCGGAGTCTATCCGCCTCAGCTGCATACAATGCTCTTCCCTGAAAGATAAGACAGGAGTTTATATACGGCCTAATTGCATGTCATTGAATCAGAGGGGAAAATTCAAAAAATTAAAGATACATCACTAGCATAAAGCACAAAAACTCCACCAGGGTCGTATCGACTTGTACCAAAAGCTATTTCTTAAATCAAAGAATAAAGATCCAAACACAGCCTAGAGCAGGGGCAATAGTGAATTCCTTCGTAGCAACTAGCAAGTCATTAACTCCTTATGCTAACCCAAACAGTCTATCATGTAGTCTTTGTTGAACAATAAGGTAAGACAACTCGTTCCTGATGACACTTTCTTTAGTAGAATAATTTGATTTTTTGTCTACAGCATTAAACATATAGAACACAGAAAAAAGTAACATGAAATTACCTTGTCATCAAACCAACGACCTCGTCGCAGCCATGCAGTGACTAAAGCTAGTAATATCCTTGGAGGGGTCAAGTAATTGATGGCCTTACCACTGCCCTTTACAACCCGCATCCGTGGAACTAAAGTTCTAGCTACTGTTTCCGGGAGCTCGCAAATGATGTTGAACATTTGTTTATTTTGTATAGTTGACCCACTGCAGAAAAGTCAACAAAGCTTTCGTGTCATTTCAATCTTCACAGGAGATGGTCTCCATATTTCACTAATGAGTGGACGAAAAACACCAAAATAGCTAATAAAGTATTCGAATGGCAAGCTTGGTGAAAGTAGTCTGAAGCTTCAATTCTACCGCGGACATTACTACACAAGTTCACTTCACAAAACTCTCTAGATATAGCTAGACGAAATAATTTACATTCTGAATTGATAATTTGCATCATACTCAATTGCAGAAAACAGGGGTCCTTCCATTGTACCTCAAGAGCAAGTCAGTCAGAACCATGCCTGGGGAGGCTGTATGCACTCCCACTTTTGACTTTTTACACTCTTTCAAGAGTGATGATTGAAGCTGCCTTAGACCACACTTTGTTGATCCATAGCTACAAAACAAAGCAGATACAAACGATGTAAGGGGAATTTAGTCAACAACACCTAGTCTGGGAGAAATCCGAGTCTTTTAACATCAGCTAAGGGAAATTTTCAACTGAAATAGAATATCAGAGAACTTACACAGCTGTCAAAGGGGTGCTAGATCCTCCAGAACCAGCACCATCCATATTGAATATATGACCGCCCTTGTTCTGGTTTTTCAAGACATGCATGGCTTCGCGAGTGCAAAGTATAGATCCAACCAAGTTTGTAGAGACAATCTGTCCAATCATTCAACACAAGCTTAAACTTCAAATCATAGCAATGACAAAAAATTGAATCGAAAACAACCAAGCATCTCAGAGTGTAAAATATTTTTCCGGGAATAACAAAAGAATATTCCATATTAGTTTCAAACTTTCAGTGCATAGCATATGACACCGTGCCGATCTGCTTGTGTTTGTCAGTAAGAAACAAAGCTTGAAACGACCAAAAATTGCGTAATTGTTCAAAATGGCTTCATTTATCCTATCAGAAAGAAACTGTTTAATTCAGCATCTAGAGGAAACCATCTACAAAAATAATCTGATCAAGTGCATACCTGTTGAATATCGTCGTCACTGAACTCCAATAAGGGTCTAAAACCTTTGTTTGTCCCAGCATTGTTTATCTGTAAAAAGGATGGACATTTAAGTTTAGTCAAGGTTCAAACGTCATCTACTCAGAAAGTAAACGGATGATAAATTTTCCTTGCTGTCAGCACCTACCAATAAATTCTTATTTTCCTCTCTGAAACATACTTTTTTTTTCTCCAAAAACATCATAAGTCACAATTCTATAGATGAGCCAGAAAAATCCCAGACTTGAATTATACAACTCAATACAATAATCAAGATTACTCACCCATATGTCAATAGAACCAAGTTCACTGACAGCAAAATTCGCCAATTTCCGCACATCATCAGGTTTACAAACGTCACATGCAATGCCTACTACTTTCGCACGTGCCATATTCCCAGATGAGCCACCTTCGGCAACCACATCCTCTTTCAAGATCTCGTCAAGCTCTTTGATAGTCATATCAACAGACTCAGGACTGCCTTCACAAGATTTGAACATTGATAAGACATTGTGGTTTGCAGATAACAACCACAGGTACAGGAGTGCATAACACTAGAAAGTTAAGCATACAAATTTAACAATTATAGGCACCACCTTCGTGAAGCAACTACAACTCGATCTCCAGAAAGAAGAAATTCCCGAGCAAGAGCTTTCCCCAGGCCCCTTGTACTGTACCATCCAGGTAACACAAGTAATCAGTAATAGAGAAACAAAACTTGAACCAGCCCCAACGGAAAATGATTTAGAGGCAGGAAACTAACCTAACATAACTGCAAATTGAGAAAAATCTAGTAACAAATAGATGAACCCGACAACATGTTAAATAACAGAGAAGCAAGTCTCCTTACTCCAAGTAGGAAGTTTGGAACAGAAAGCAAAGAACAATAATGTAACGCAGATGAAAACACAGTCAGAACTCAGAAGGTTTTCAGTAAGTAAACCTTCGGACCAGAGAGAGGGAATACCTTCCGGTAATGACAACATTACGTGGACCGGCACGACTGACGTCGTCTAAAACCATGTTGGCTCCTATCATGGTTCCAATAATGACACCTCCAAGCCAGCTATACCATACCAAATCATTCAACTGACTGTCTCCACCTTAACAAAAGTAAAAATATAGTGTTAGCTTTCCACCCACAATTGTTTATAATGCAACTATGATTCATAACAGAAACATGAGAATGCTAGGCAGTTAAATATGAATACCCAGCTGAAATCCTGAAGCACAGATGTTTAGAGAGAGAGAGAGACACCAAACAAAAAAAATGCACCTTCGGAAAGTAAAGATTACACGACTAAAATAAGACGAGGGGAAACTATTGAGTTTGCCACAAGCACATTGAGAAATTGATTCGTTTGCCAAGTAAGAGGGATTTTATTTATGATACTTGTCAAATACTCTATGATTGCCAAGAAAGTGATGAAGATGTGTTTTGGATAGCAATTTTTGGAGAGTGGAGAATACATAGAGCTCGAACAAATAGAACGTACCACTACATTTCCAGTTGAGTTCACTTGTCTAGAAATGAATTTCTCCACACACACAAAATAACTGTGTGAGGCAAGGCTTAGTATACAATATCATGTTCTCTGACCTGACAACTGAAACCCGATTAAGAGTATTACTCCGGTGCTTGCCATAGTCACGATGTATCTTCCAATTTGCATAGCAATCTGCCATATACCAATGAGACTTAAAAATCTAAAGCAACCAACATCACATTGACAGAGTTAAGTCAACCATCAACATGCTATGATACAAAATCAATTAATGCAAGAAGCTTATCAAGAACGGTAGAGATTTGAATGGGCTAGTAATCTTGGCTGGTAAAGAAAAACAACCAGTTGGGTGTTAGGTGCAAGGCAGCAAGAGGTTAATGGGGTTTAACCTACTACCGTAGGAGTAAAATATCAAGAAATAACTACACTGAACAATACTCAAAAGGCATTAAGGCTCTCTTTGGTTGCTAAGAAAAATCTTCAAGATAAAAGCAATTATATTCAATTGAAACAACATTTCAGTTGTTTGGGTTGTCAGAGATATAACCGGCACGCTGGCAACGCAGCGGCCTTAGGCCCCATTTTCTCCAAAAGCCTCCGCAAATCAAGTTTATTAATAAGGCATCAGTTACTTTGATTATCAAAAACCATTTAAGGTCCAACTTTTACTACATGGCTCATGATTTGGCGCATTAAAGAAAGTGGCTGAATTACACATCGAAGCCATAGAAATACAGTCCTACAGACATAGATGTCCGGAAATAGATATGAATCGTTTGATGCAGTAGTTCCCACACAATAGAACGACTTCAAAAACATTTATGTCCAGATCTGTGACTGAACATCTATGTCTGAAACGTTTAAGTATCTAATTTTATTGCTGCATTTGAGGAAATGGTAATGTTCAATTTTCTCAAATACTACGACAATAAAATTTGTTTGACTTCGAGAAATTCAGTATTTTGTTAAACTATGAAGCTAATATCATTATTCTACCTGTTAAAATTATTATATTGGTTTTCTTATAACAAATATATCTACAGGCACCTAGATACCATAAGGAGATGACTTATCACTTATCAGTCCCTCACCCAGCTAAGTGTCAGATTCAAAATTACTTAGCTAAATCTGATTGAGTGCCAGAAAAATAAGAACGCTAAATAATCCCAACACAATAACACCTTACCGAGAATAACCGCTCCTCCAACTTATCCAACGCATCCTGAAACCTATCATCCAACGGTGACTGCAAAAAAGCAGACTTTAAAAAATCCAAACGAGTATAACTCCCCTTGCTACTCCGCACCCGATTAATTTCCATCAGATTATTCTCGCCCTTTCTCACACTTTCCTCCTCTTCCTCGGCTACCTCCCCTCCTTCCTCGGACCTAAACGACCTCGCACACAGTCGTTTACGGCCTCTAGACCGAGATATAGCCGAAATCGTTTCGAGCATCACCAAATTACGGCGAAAGTCTAGCCGGACGGGCGGCGGTTGGCCGGTGCGGTGGCAGTGCAGCGGCGGCGACAAGTGGATTTTGGCGACGGCGGCCATTTTTATGTGGTTGTGGAGTTGGGTGTTTAGCAGCTGCATCCGGTATGGGAGTGGGATTTCTTTTTGGGGGGAAAGTGAAGATTTTTTTCCTATTTTATGGGTAAAATATACGCCTCAAAGAGGAGAGAGAGAGAGGGGAGATATTTTTCATTTCGGAGATGTATTGGAGGACAGAGAAGCGTGATGGCCACACGTTAAAGCAAACCTCATCCGTCACGGCTTGCTTGCTTCTTGGTAACGTGGAGATGCGTGTATGGGCCAGAAATATGTGTTGTTTCTTTCTGGTAATACCAGAATGTTGTTTTTTACAGTACTTCCAAGGTTCAAGTATCGTGAGGTGTTCGGCTTAAAAAGCCATTGGTTTTCCCTCAAAAAATGAGCCAAATTTTACTTTTTAGATTCCTCTTGTCATAAAGATGTAATAATTCAAAAAAAATTGACAATAAGCCAAGTAATACAAAAAAAAATTTGAATAAGGATAAAAAATAAGCCACTTTGGCTTATTTATCCGAACAATCCAAATAGTAGTATTTAAAAAATGCAAAATTGGGTCCTCGTATTTTTAGAAGAATTTTTTTTTTGATCTCCAAATCCAAAGTTACTACTATAATTTTTTTAGTTCGGACTTCACGCTTCATTATCGAATAACAATAAACACTGATAGTAAAACGAAGGCCCCGTTCCGCTACGGAAGATACGTTCAAATAAGTACTTATTTTTTTTTATATTAAATATAATGTATTGTGAGTGATTGACCCGTTACAAACAGATTAAAAAATAAATTGGTTAATAAATATTTTAGCGGAATGGGACCTAGTCGTACCTATGCAAATCGTCAATCGATTGGGGTATGTATAGGAGGAGAAATTTTTCAATGCCGAGTGGGTATATCCTACGTGGTACCCGCTTGTCATATTCGGGTCGTTCAATAGACTTTTTTAGACGGTTCAAATTGAAATATTCTCTCTTCCCTCACCCCAACACTTTCTCTTTCATTTGTCTTTTTCCAAATCTGAGCCGTTCAAAAATGTAATAGACGACTACAATGCGCTGAACGGGCACAACGTGGTACCCACCCTGCATTGGAGTTTTTTCCGTATAGGAGAACTATTTCTGGAGATACATCGGAGGAGAGAGAAGCGTGAAGGCCACACGTTAAACTTAAAAGCAAACCTCATTCGTCCCAGCTCGCTGGCCATGTGGAGATGCGTATGGGCCGGAATGTTGTGTTTTTTTCATTCTACGGTTAGGATAGGAATGTCCAGATTAATTTATACGCATTGTAACTGATCTCCTCATTAGTGAGTTCAAATGCAGGCCATCTACACCGAAACTAACCAATAAGTTGTCGACCACAACTTTTTGATTTTATCCTTATTCAAATTTTATTTGTAAGTTTTGCATCAAATTTTTATGTAATATTAGTTCGTCTTGACGAGAGGAATCGAAAAATTAAAAACCTATGACTTTTACAAAAACATTTTGAAAAATACCCAAACAACAGCTCAAAAGGGCAGTTTTTTGGATTTTTTTTGAATGTTTCAAAAAATACTTGCGTAAAAGTTATACTTTTACTTTTTCAATTTCTATTGTCGAAATGAACCAATAATACATAAAAAATCGGCGCAAAACTAACAAACACATAAAATTTAAATGAAGAAAAAACCAAAAAGTTGTAATCAACAACTTGTTAAAAACAACCCCTCAAACACGGATGACGCTTTTAACGCCAGGGGGTACAACCTCTACGGGAGGCCTACTCCGTAATAGCCATTAGAATTCTGTTAATCATCCCCTAGATACGATTCAAATTGATTGCAGGTCCTTTATGGTGGACTTTGAAGAAGTAACTGTCAAGCACATCTATTGTGACGCAAATCGGTGTGCGGATGCATTGACAAATAATATCCCGATCTCGATGAAAAACCTTTTTGTTTACCCAACCATCCCCGATATTGGTGGGAGACTTGTTTACCTGGCCGTTCCGCTTTGCAACAAAGGGTTGAATATTACAAATTTGGATACACATACACATGAGACACGATGAAAATGACAATACGAATTCTTGATGAGGAGGATAATGTGAAGAGTCTGTGCTTCATTGCTAGAACATAATTAACGTAAATTTGATTCCATCGGACACGGTCTGGATTTCAAGCAGCAGTTCTTTTGCTGGGATAGCAGCTACTACAATAATACTGCCTCACAAATTCACACCTAAAACAAACGACGCAGCTCAACGATCGAGTAAAACACTCCCAATGTGAGCAGTAACGCACCAGTTAGCAGTTGTGAAGAACAAGGAACTCAGCTCTTGAATCATATACTTAAGTCTTTTTCTGGTGTTTAGAACTTGATAAAGGGCTGTCAACATGTGCAAACTTGAAAAGAGCTAAAAACCTCATATCGACTCTATAACACCAGAAAATAAAGAAACATGGCTCTTGCTTCAGATAAAAGCATACTCCATGCCTCAACAACACTCAAAAGTCAAAGCCCATAGCATATTATAAGCCTAATTCCGTCCTAAAGAGAAGAGAAAAAGACAAGCAGAAGAAAAATATAGACGCACATACAGACACAGAAAGAGACTGTGGAATTGAAAAAAAAAGTTAATGCATGCTATCAATTGCTGTGTTGGGCTAGTCCATACGGAGCTTTGCCCTTGCTTTAATTGGGCTACCGCTAGTGGATGGTGGGATTGATTCCCCACATTAGTCGGTTCATTGGGGCCGGATACCGGATAATAAAAATAAATACTGAAAAAG
Source organism: Rhododendron mucronatum var. ripense (assembly GCA_019656295.1). Taxonomy (NCBI): domain Eukaryota; kingdom Viridiplantae; phylum Streptophyta; class Magnoliopsida; order Ericales; family Ericaceae; genus Rhododendron; species Rhododendron mucronatum. Next base: position 463,087 of record BPLT01000151.1, on the reverse strand, counting down.
GTAAAAGAAGTTTTTTGTCTCACCATAAGTTTTTCAGCTTCTTCATGCTTTCTATTCAATAGAAGTTGCAAGCTTTTGCGGCCAATTGGTTCGCACTCAATCCCTCGTTAAAGTTGATCCAAAAAAAAAATCCCTCGTTAACAACTGTAAAAGATGCACTAGGCACTGACTCTGACTCTACTTTTTTCTCTCTGTTTGGAGAGCGAACAGAACCACCAGGTTCATCATCCTTCTGATGAGTAACATCGATTCATAAAGCTTCCATCATTTGCAAACTCGTTTAAGCTTGACAATGCACTAGAGATAAGGCCGAAATCCTTCTGCTTGCCCTAAGATAAAGAATCATGAAGTTTAGGCACTTTCATCTCCAAATGACAAAAAGATACATACCACAGGCTTTCTATGACAGTATTCTGGATATAAATTACAATATGCAAGTTAGAAAGAAGACAATATCCTTGTACCCCCAAAAAGAAAAACAAAGAATATCAATTTACTTGAAAAAAGAACCAAGATTAGATGACTATGCTAAACAAAATGAGACACACTTGGCCAATGTATATGCCAAAGTTTTTAGCAGCATAACTTCATCAAGATCTAAGTACCTTGCCAGGTATCTTTTCATTGTGATTCTCTACAACTGTTTGGTGTTCCCCAGTTAAGCCCCTCTTTCTATTGTTTATGGCATGGAGGTGAGTACGAGATGAAGCAACTGTACGAGATGCCACAGAAACCGCTAGCTGACCCATTGATCCCCACTGCTCTTCCACAACCTATACAATTTAAATGGATGGCATAAAATTGGTAAATGCTTAGATATCCTAACTTTTAAGTCCAAAGTATACAAGATCTTACCTCCTTAAAATTTCGTCCTTCGCGGGCTGTCTGCTCTTGAGCATGCTTCAAGGCTTTTAATCTCTAGCTGGCACCCTCGCCTCCAACAACGGAAGAAGACATATATTGGTCACCCCCAGCCTTTTTCTCGTCTTTAACTTCTGGATAACCAGATCCTGGTACCCATAGACGGAATCAAAGGTTGCCACACACACACACACACACACAAATTATAATAGTATTAATAGTTCACATGGCGCAAGGGGTACCTGTGGGAGAGAAGTTGTTCGTGACGATTCCAATGGTCCTGTCCTGTAGGAGTTAATAGGCAAGGGTATGAGAAAGTCTATGGTGGTTTTGGGTTTGGTGACCAAAATGAAGCTAGTAGAAGTATTTTGGATGACAGTGCTTTTGATCTTATAGTTGTGAACGCTTTTTCTAAGAAGAGAGAGGAACACCTAATTACCGTTAAGAGCGGGTCCAGTAGAAGTTAGATAGATTACTTTTTGTTAGAGACACTCAACATTTGTTATGCGAAGATTGCAATATTATCCCCAGAGATTGTCTAGCTACTACCACAACATAGACTTATGGTGTTAGATATTTGCCCACGAACTAGACGGTGGCTTTTTTCTTGTTGTTCCTATTTCGACTCTCGCGTTTACGAAATCTTGATTCTATCCTTGCTGGTACCCGAATTCAAACAGAAAGATTCAAACTTGTCTTGTTTTCTTGCATTGTCCAAATGAATTAAAAACAAGGGAAGAAGAGAACTTTAATCAATGAGATATATAATAATAATAATTAGGGCTGCTCGCGGTCCGATTCGGTTCGGATTTCTAGGAATCCGAGGACCGAACCGCTAGCCACGGTTTTTACAAAATGAAATCCGTGTCCGGACCAAAAGTCCTACGGTCCGGTTCCAATCCGATCCGTGACTCACGGATCGGTTACGGTTTTGTCCACGGATTTTAGCAAAAATAAAGGTCAAACATATATCCCACAATAAAAGGAAAGAAAGTTACATTCATAATTAAGTTTAACACCACCTAAAAATACTTGTTGCATAAACTACCAAAGGCTTATTTCATAAATCAAATTCAAAAGAATCTAAACACTAGTAGGATTGTCTCATTATTATAGCACATTACAGAACATGAAAGAACTTGAAAAGAAACGAACTACGTACTGAAACTCAACTAGGTTACCCGTAATTTATAAAAAAAAAATGACGATTTACTCCCTATATTTTATATACATCTACACTATATCTCATTATTAAGATAAAATACTAAAATTTGAAGAAAAAAGTGTTAACATTACTCACAATATATTATATAAATACACATATATATTATTTATATAAAATAAATATCTCGCGGTTTGCCCTAGCCTGGTTTCTCTGTTCCCTCGTTTTCGTAGGCCGGAGCCCTCCGCCGGCCGCTACATCTGGGAGTCGCCGGCGTGGCTTAACGGCGAGTTGTGGCTTTGGTGTTTTGTACGGCGACGACGGTTTTGGAGATTCTTGGGTTAGGATTTGGTTAGGGCGGGCCGGCCTTTGGTTTGGGCCGGATTAGGAGTTGGGCTTAATGTTTATTCGGGTTGCAGTCTGGACTCTTGCACTTTGCTATTGATTGTAACTGCTTGACCCCAGGTGTTAGGGCTTTGTCCCTTGTCATATTATTTTCCAACCTTTGGTTGGATTCCCTTCCCCTATCCCCGTTTCAATAAATTTTTCGCCGTTCAAAAAAAATATCTCACGGTCCGGTTCGGTTAATCCAAACGTTTCGTAATGAAAATCCGTGGACCGAACCGTGAGTCACGGTTTTCTAATTTTTCAATCCGTGTCCGGACCATTAATCCACGGACAAAATCCAAAAGGTGCGGATCGGTTCGGTTCGGACCGGTTTCGCGGTTCACCGGATTTTTTGAGGAGCCCTAATAATAATGTTAAGTGCAATAAAGAAGAAGAACTTACGTCGTGTGATTTTGAAAGAAGAAGTTGGGTTTTGCCCATAACTGAACGACAATTTCCTTCCTGCAAAATTTATTGCTGCTGCAATAATCTTTCTCCGTTGCGTTGCTTCTCTCTGGTTTTGGTCATCTAGGGAAGAAGAAGAAGATGAAAGAATCACACTTGGCCGCAAACAATTACTTATGGCCGGAAATTATTGAAAGCGTGATTACTACGCACGATTCTATTGTGCTTTACATGCTTCTTGGCCGTAGAGAATTACACTTGGCCGCAAACATTTACTCTTGGTCGCATCTAATTACTCGTGGCCGGACGTTATTGAAAGCGTGATTACTACGCATGATTCCCTTGTGTTTTACCAGCTTCTTAGCCGCGTTTAATTACACTTGGCCACTTCTAATTAGTCGTTGCTGTATTGAGTTACTCTTGGCCGTGTCGAATTACATTCTTTTTTGTTTTACAAGCTTCTTAGCCGCGTTTAATTACACTTGGCCGCTTCAAATTACTCGTGGCCGTTTTGAATTACACTTGGCCGTGTTGAATTACATTCTCTTGTGTTTTACACGCTTCTTGCCTGTGTTGAATTACACTTGGCCGCGTTGAATTACAGTCTCTTGTGTTTTATGTGCTTCTTGGCCACATTGAATTACATTTGGCCGCTTCGAATTACTTGTGGATGCGTCAAATTACACTTGGCCGAGTCAAATTACATTCTCTTGTGTTTTACATGCTTTTTGGCCACGTTGAATTACACTTGGTCGCTTCGAATTACATGTGGACGCGTCAAATTACATTCTCTTGTATTTTACATGCTTCTTGGCTGCGTCGATGTACACTCGGCCACGTTTAATTAGACTTGGTCGCGTCGAATTACTCGTGGCAGCATTAGTGATATTCTTGCTTGCGATTGGTATTTTTTTTGGAAGCATCAATCTGAATGATACACTGTTTGGCAACAACTATAAAAGTGTTTTGAATAAGAATGATGGAATTGTATGTGAAATGTTGGTGCATTTGTATGGCCGTTTTATGAAAAACTGAATGTCTATTTCAGTAGTTGATTACATCAAAAAACAAAACGCACTGAATGCTCCCAAGGCGCAATTCATATGCACCTAAGGCGCATTACAGAAAGGGAAAAAATGGGACGTGCCCAGAGAGCAATTCAATTGCGCCTAAGACACATTACAAAGGAGAAGAAATTCTAGGTGCGCCCAGCCGGGGTGCGACTTAAATGTGCCTTACGAAAAGAGGGCAATTAATCAAGATGCGCACCCGTGGCGCAATTCAAATACGCCCAGGCGCAAGATTCAATTTTTTTTTGAATGGTTCGTTTTAGTCCTGGTTGGCCGGAGACTATAAAAGGCCAGCCTTTAAACATTAATTAGTGAAGGATTTTTCAAGCAAAAGAGACGCGCAAGAAGACAGTGCGAAGGGTTTCCAAGAGTTCCATCCATGAAGATTTCATTGAACAACTTACATCGATCTCCAATCAATCACACTTTGCCACTAACAATTACTTATGGCCGCAAATTATTGAAAGCGTGATTCCTATGCACGATTCTATTGTGTTTTACATGCTTTATGGCTGGAGAGAATTACACTTGGCCTCAAACAAATACTCTTGGTTGCGTCTAATTACTCGTGGCTGCACGTTATTGAAAGCGTGATTACTACGCATGATTCTCTTGTGTTTTACATGCTTCTTAGCCGCGTTTAATTACACTTGGCCGCTTCTAATTACTCGTGGACGTGTTTAATTACACGGCCGTGTCGAATTACATTCTCATGTGTTTTACATGCATCTTGGCCGCGTTGAATTACACTTGGCCGCTTTTAATTACTCGTAACCGCTTCTAATTACAGTTGGCCGCGTTGAATTACATTCTCTTGTGTTTTACATGCTACTTGACCGCGTTGAATTACGTCTGGCCGCTTTGAATTACTCGTGGACATGTCGAATTGCATTTGGCCGCGTCGAATTACATTCTCTTGTGTTTTACATGCATTTTGTTCGCGATGAATTACACTTGGTCGCTTCAAATTACTTGTGGACGCGTCAAATTATACTTTGCCTCGTCAAATTACATTTTCTTGTGTTTTACATGCTTTTTAGCCGCGTTGAATTAGATTTGGCTGCGTCGAATTACTCGTGGCCAGAAACATTTTTGTAATCGTGTTCATTAGTCACGCTTTTGTACTAAAACTCTCAGCCACAAACTGGCCAACTTTTTTCAATTGTAACTCTCTCTCTCTCTCTCTCTCTCTCTCTCTCTCTCTCACACACACACACACTTGTAAGGTTTGAAGTGTGTTCTGTGGTGTGGATTGTGAAATTCCTTCTCCACGTGTTTTCTTTTCTTTTCTTTTCTTTGTCTTTTTATGTGAAGATATATATGGAAGTTTAATCTAGGAATCTGTTGGATTGAATCCCTTCCTATAAGACTTCAACTTTTCCCCCCATATCCTGATGTGGGACTAATGAGTTTGGAGAATAACCTTTAGAAAACCAATGAATACTGCTTTCTTTAATTTTCTTCCCATTTTGATCTTTCAAAACTCAATGAATTGAAAATTTCAAATTTCCAAATCTAAAAACTTTAAGTAATTTTTCTTTTAAAATCCATGGTTATTAAATGAATTATTAGTATATTTTACGACATCAGGGTTCAATTCCGGTTGACTCAAAATTGTACTAGTGACCCGCCCACCTAATCTCTTTTCTGAGTCACTCCAGTTTCAGCTGTGTTATCAAAACATTGAGGAGAATTTTTGTTAGGCGTGACCAAAATAACTAATGCACAGCCAAGGCATTTTTTCAATAAAGAAGAAGAACTTACGTCGTGTGATTTTGAAAGAAGAAGTTGGGCTTTGCCCAGAACTGAATGACAATTTTCTTCGTGCAAAATTTGCTTCTGTTGCAATAATCTTTCTCTATTGCGTTGCTTCTTTCAGGTTTTGGTCATCTAGGGAAGAAGAAGATGATGAAAGAATTACACTTGGCCGCAAACAATTACTTATGGCCGTAAATTATTGAAAGCGTGATTACTACGCACTATTCTAGTGTGTTTTACATTCTTCTTAGCAGTAGAGAATTACACTTGGCCGCAAACAATTACTCTTGACCGCGTCTAATTACTCGTGGCCGCACATTATTGAAAACGTGATTACTACGCATGATTCCCTTGTGTTTTACCAGCTTCTTAGCCGCATTTAATTACACTTGGCCGCTTCTAATTACTCGTGGCCATGTTGAATTACACTTGGCCTCATCAAATTACATACTTTTGTGTTTTACAAGCTTCTTAGCCGCGTTAATTACACTTGGCCGCTTCTAATTACTCGTGGCCGTGTTGCATTACACTTGGCCGCGTGGAATTACATTCTCTTATGTTTTACACGCTTCTTGGATGCGTTGAATTATACTTGGCCGCTTTAGATTACTCGTGACCGCTTTTAATTACACTTGGCCGCGTTGAATTACATTCTCTTATGTTTTACATGCTTCTTGGCTGCGTTGAATTACATTTGGCCATGTCAAATTACATTGTCTTGTGTTTTACATCCTTTTTGGCCACGTTGAATTACACTTGGTCGCTTCGAATTACATGTGGACGCGTCAAATTACATTCTCTTGTGTTTTACATGCTTCTTGACCGCGTTGAAGTACACTCGGCCACGTTGAATTAGACTTACATGTGTCGAATTACTCGTGGCCACAAACATTTTTGTAATCTTGTTCATCAGTCACACTTTTGTGCTAAAACTCTCAGCCACAAACTGGCCAACTTTTTTCAATTGAAACTCTCTCTCTCTCTCTCCCTCTCTCACACACACACATACACACTTTTGTAAGGTTTGAAGTGTGTTGTGTGGATTGTGAAATTCCTTCTCCACGTGTTTTCTTTTCTTTTCTTTTTTTGGATTGAACTCCATTTTCAATTAAACGAGAAGAGAATGAATACAATATATTTTATGGTACGTACGTTGTTTTCTACTACTCCTACGCTTATTGGAAGTATTAGGTTAGACGGAGGCGTTTGGAACTGTAATATTGGACATGGGGACCCTACTGCTGGCTTAGGAGCACAGCAGGATCTGTTCCCTCGAAATAGGTTTCATTTTGAAATCTGAAAATTTAAATCCAAACTGTTTATATAGGAAATCATGAGAGAATATAAGATGCGCCCGGGGCACATTACAAGAATAGAGAAAACGTGGATGCGCCTGGGGCGCATTCGAATTGTGCCTGATGCGCATGTGATGCAGCAAATATTCTTGATTTGTGTTTTACAGACCTTTTCTAGTCTGAATTGGCAGGAGACTAAAAAAGGCAATCGTTTAAACATTATAATGATTGTTAAAGCATAAGAGAGGCACAAGAAGCCCGTACGAAGTGATTTCAAGAGTTGTTCAAGCATAAGAGAGGCATAAGAAGCCAGTATACATAGGAAAGGATTCCAAGAGTTCCTTCCATGAAGATGTAGACTTATTGAACAACTTGGATCGATCTCCAAACGAATTACTTCACCAAGGATCCATATAGTAGATTGTAAAATTGCAAACTGAGCGTGCGAGGATTGAGTGCGCAAATACAATGTAAGAATTGAAAACGGGAGCGTAAGACATTAATTCGAAGGAGTTGAAACAAGATTAGCTGATTGATGATCCGCTTAACAGGGAAAGAGATAACCCTGCAATTAAACATTCGACAAAATACTAGTACTTCTTAATCACAGAGATCTGCATCTGTCTAGCCAACTAATTTGGTTCTAGACCCGAAGTAGCAGAAACAATTGAACATGGTTTGGCTGGGTTGCGCCAAGCCAAGCCAATAGTGAAACACCAAGGCAACACAATAGAGGCCCCAGTAGCAAGATACTGTAGTGGGCCCTCCTTTGAGTTCGACTCCTCGGGTTATCTCCCAACCTCACCCCAAATTTCGCTTAGGGTGAATCCTGATGATGAAACGGTTTTTGATTATTTAATGAAGTGTGGAGAGCACAATGAACCTTAAGGACACTCTTACAGAAAGAACGAGTACCATAGAACTAGGGATGTGTGCGTCGAACGGAACTTAGAATGCGAAAATGGGTGTGAAAACGAACTTTAGCCTTTGTCGCTCCAATGATCTTTGAATCGGTCTCCCTTCGATTGACTTTTCATAAATAAAATTTTATTATTTTAATTGGTAGTTACCGTCATCTTTTAATACAGTTAAAACCTTATTTAATATTATATAATAGGTCTTAATTCCATTTAAAATAAAAATGAGACGAGCGTTTTATTGAAAGAATTTGTTTTTCGACCAATTGAGGGTAAAATGGTAATGTAATTTGACGTAAAAATTAATTTTCATCAGAACCAATTTGGTAGGAAATTAGATTGGACAAGCCTTCTAACGGTTTCAATCCACGAGCAAATTGGAGTTTGAGCGTGTCAAGAGGACTCCTCAAAGTTGACTCGTTCACAATGCTCGGCATGCGCCTGGGCGCAAAGGCGTGCGCCTGAGGCGCATAAATGCTGCATAACAAGTTAAACTTTGCGAACTTGCCTCGGACACTCCCGAACTCCAATTTTCGCGTGGTTTGAACCGTTAGAAAGCTTGTCCAATTTTCTTTCTAGCCCAAGTAGTTTGGACAGAAAAATCATTTGAATATCCAATGAAGTGACCATTTTACCCTCGATGGGTCTAAATATGTTTTATTCAGGCAAAACACGTATATGTTTCTCATTTTAAATTGGATGAAGACCCATTATATATCAACAAATAGTTTTTTTAAAGGACTAAAGATGCCGGGATCCAACCATAAATGGCAGTTGAACATATAGTTTCTCCTTCCCCTCATTGAACCAAGTGATCGATATTCTTGCTTGCGATTGGTATTTTTTTTGGATAGGCCTTTTACTTCACCAAGGATCTCATATGGTAGATTGTAAAATTACGAATTGAGAGTGTGAGGATTGAGTGCGCAAGTACAGTGTAAGAATTGAGAGCGAGAGAGTAAGATTAATTTGAAAGAGTTAAAACTAGATCAGCTGATTGATGATCCGCTTAAAAGGTAAATAGATAACCCTATAATTAAACAGTCGACAAAATACTTGTACTTCTCAATTGCAAAGATCTTTATATGTCAAGCCAACTAATTTGGTTCTAGACACGAAGTAGCAGAAACATTTGAACTTGGTTTGGTCGGGGTGCGCCAAGCCAAGGCAATAGTGCAACACCAAGGACACGCACTTGAGGCCCCAATAGCAAGCTACTGTAATGGGCCCTCCTTTGAGCTCGACTCCCTCTGGTTATCTCTCACCATCACCCCAATCTAGCCTTGAGTGAATCCTTTTGATGAAACGGTTTTTGATTATTTAATGAAGTGTGGAGAGCACAATGAACCTTAAGGACACTCTTACAGAAAGAACGAGTACCATAGAACTAGGGATGTGTGCATCGAACGGAACTTAGAATGTGAAAATGGGCGTGAAAACGAACTTTAGCCTTTGTCGCTCCAATGATCTTTGAATCGGTCTCCCTTCGACCGACTTTTCATGAATAAAATTTTATTATTTTAATTGGTAGTTACCGTCATCTTTTAATATAGTTAAAACCTTATTTATCATTATTCAATAGGTCTTAATTCGATTTAAAATAAAAATGATACGAGCGTTTTATTGAAAGAATTTGTTTTTCGACCAATTGAGGGTAAAATGGACATGTAATTTGACGTAAAAATTTATTTTCATCGATCGGAACCAATTTGGTAGGAAATTAGATTGGACAAGCCTTCTAACGGTTCAATCCACGAGCAAATTGGAGTTCGAGCGTGTCAAGGGGACTCCTGAAAGTTGACTCGTTTGCAATGCTCGGCATGCGCCTGGGGCGCATTGTAATGCGCCTAGGCGCGAAGGCGTGAGCCTGAGGCGCATAAATGCTACATAAAAAGTTAAACTTTGCGGACTTGCCTCAAACTCTCCCGAACTCCAATTTTCGCATGGTTTGAACCGTTAGAAAGCTTGTCCAATTTTCTTTCTAGCCCAAGTAGTTTGGACAGAAAAATCATTTGAATATCCAATGAAGTGACCATTTTACCCTTGATGGGTCTAAATATGTTTCGTTCCGGGAAAACGCGTGTATTTTTCTCATTTTAAATTGGATCAAGACGCATTATATATCAACAAAAAGTGTTTTTAAAGTACTTAAAGATGCCGGGATCCCAACCATAAATGGGAGTTGAACATATAGTTTCTCCTTCCCCTCATTGAACCAAGTGATATTCTTGCTTGCGATTGGTATTTTTTTGGATAGGCCTTTTACTCAATAAGGATCTCAAACCGAATTACTTCACTAAGAATTACTTCCCTTCGACCGACTTTTCATAAATAAAATTTCATTGGTCATTGCCATCATCTTTTAATACAGTTAAAACCTTATTTATCATTATATAATTGGTCTTAATCCGATTTAAAATAAAAATGATACGAGCGTTTTATTGGAAGAATTTGTTTTTCCACCAATTGAGGGTAAAATGGTCATGTATTTTGACGTAAAAATTAAATTTCATTGGAATAAATTTGGTAGGAAATTAGATTGGGTTGAATCCACGACCAAATTGGAGTTCGGGAGTGTCTGGGGCAAGTCCGCAAAGTTGGAATTGTTTGCACGGTTTAGGATGCGCCCGGGGCGCATTGTAATGCGCCGGGGCGCAAAGGAGTGCGCCTGAGGCATTTTGTATTGCTCAACAACATGTTAAACTTTGAGGACTTGCTCCGGACACTCCCGAACTCCAATTTTCGTGCGGTTTGAACCGTTAGAAAGGTTGTCCAATTTATTTTCTAGGCCAAGTAGTTTGGATAAAAAAATCATTTGTATATCTAATGAAGTGACCATTTTACCCTCGACGGGTCAAAATATGATTTGTTCCGGCAAAAACGCGTGTATGTTTCTCATTTTAAAGTGGATCAAGACGCATTATATGTCAATAAATAGTGTTTTTAAAGTACTAAAACACGGCGGGATCCAACCATAAATGGGAGTTGAACATATAGTTTCTCTTTCCCCACATTGAACCAACCGATATTCTTCCTTGCGATTGGTATTTTTTTTGGAAGCCTCAATCTGAATGATACATTGTTTGGCAACAACTATAAATGTAATTCCCTGTATTAAAAAGGAAAAAAGAAGAAGAAGAAGAAAGAGACAGAATATGGAAGCCCGTAGAAGGGCTGAGATTTGTTTCTCTTTTGTTCCTGGCAGCATGCATATCCATATGGATAGGAATAAGTTGGATAGTGCATGGGACAACTTAGACACCTCAAGCTTTGATTCTCAAAGCCTTGCTATATTGTTACACCTGTTCTTTTTTTCTTTTTGACACTACAAAAGCCAGAGGAAGAGGGGAGAGGAGGGGGGAACGGGTGGAAAACCTAAAAGAAGTTTCTGAAAGAGGAACTGGCCGGTGATATTCTCCGAAGGAGAGCTAATTAAAGGGAGAAGAGTATGTGGTGGTGTGTTTGTTAAAATTATGTAAATGTTTAAGGAAGTGGGTTCAATAATTGTTTGGTAATTAGGTTGAGTAGGTGGCGTACAAAACTCAATTTTGTTTATGTCTTGGTCGAGGTGCTTGAGGATCAGGTCGTTACAATAAATGTGTTTTGAATCAGAATGATGGATTTCTGTGTGAAATGTTGGTGCATTTGTATGCCTCTCGATTGTTCTCGGTTGTTTTATGAAAAACTGAATGTCTATTTCAGTAGTTCATCACATTGAAAAAGAAAAAACGTACTGAATGCTCCCAAGGCGCAATACATATGCTCCTGAGGCGCATTACAGAAAGGGAAAAAATATGATGTGCCCAGGGAGCAATTCAATTGCGCCTGAGACACATTACAAAAAAGAAGAAATTCTGGGTGCATCCAGCCGAAGCGCAACTTAAATGTGCCTTACGAAAAGAGTGCAAATTAATCAGGATGCACACCCGAGACGCAAGTGATGCAAATTTTTTTGACTGGTTCGTTTTAGTCCTGGTTGGCTGGAGACTATAAAAGGCCAGCCTTTAAACATTAATTAGTGTAAGAATTTTTCAAGCAAAAGAGACGCACAAGAAGCCAGGGCAAAGGGTTTCCAAGAGTTCCATCCATGAAGATTTCATTGAGCAACTTAAATCAATCTCCAATCAAATCACTTCACTAGGAATTTCATATGGAATGTAAAATTACTCATCATCAAATCATTTCTCATCAATCGCGGCATTCTTTGTTGGTTATGCTTTCGTTACAAGAAAATCAGTTAAATAGCTAAAAGGCCTATTCAATTAAAATGCAGGTTGACAATATCTTGATTTCTTGGTACATTTTAAGACTGGATATTGTGGAAGTTGACAATTGTTTTAACAAACTGCAAGGGGAAGAAAGGCCCAACAGTTGGACATTGACCTTGCTTATCTCAGCTTCTGGGAAGAATGTTAATCTTTTTCAAGGCCAAATGTTTTAACAAACGTCTGATTTTGCTATTGAAAATGGACTTCATCACAGTGTTTTCCAAACTTCATTGTTGGATTTTTATGCAAAGTTTGGGGACATGGAGAACAGTATTACTTGGATTGCTATTATATCAGGTCTTATCAATGGAGAGCTGATATAATGTGACCATGGGCTGGGTTTTGAAGCCCTGCAATTTTGTCGTCAAATGGCGGAAGAATGAATGGAGTCGAATAGTATGACCTTCTTGAGCTTATTATCTACTTGTAGCCACTTTGGCCATCTGTAGAGTCATTTATGCCATGAAATGGAGTTTCGGAATGGAAAGCTCAACGAGGATTTGTGGGGCCGGTCATGGAATGGGCATTTGGTATGATTCTGAAACTACTGACTTGTCCATGTGGTAGGATTTTGGGAGCGCTGTTGGCAGCCTGTAGAGTTCATGGGAACCAAAAAATGAGGGGAATATGTAGCAAAATGGCTCTTATATTTGGAACCTAAAAATGCTGGCGAGCTACTACACTTAGTAAAGTTCAAGCTGTTGCTGAAAGGTGGGATAGAGTTGAAGAAGTACGGAGAGTAGTCGAGGTGGAGCTGCGTCAAAGCCTAATGATCAATCCATGGGGTTGTTTCTGGAAATCAATCGCACCTTCAAATTCTAGCGAAATCTATGACCCGCTGGATGTTATATGTAGGAATGAAATTACATCAACAGAAAAAAACTGAATGCTCCCAACGTGCAGTTGAAATTAGCTTGAGACGCCCTACAGAATGAGAGAAAATAGAAAGCGCCCGGGGTGTGATTCAATTGCCCTGAGGCACATTGCAAAAGGATAGAAAATGTGAATGCGCCCGGGCGCAACTTAAATGTGCCTGAGGCACCTGTGATGCAACAAATATTTTTAATTTTTTTTAACTGAGTTTTTCTAGTCCGAATTGGAGCGAAACAAAATCCTTCAAACATTATAACGATTTTAAAGTATAAGAGTGGCACAAGAAGCCCGTACGAAGTGACTCCAAGGGTTGTTCGAGCATAAGAGAGGCACAAGAAGCCAGTATAGGAAGGGATTCCAAGAGTTCCATCCATGAAGATGTGGACTTATTGAACAACTTGGATCGATCTCCAACCGAATTATTTCAACAAGGATCTCATATTGTAGATTGTAAAATTACGAATTGAGAGTGCTAGAATTGAGTGCGCAAGTACAGTGTAAAAATTGAAAGCAGGAGCGTAAGACATTAATTTGAAGGGGTTTAAACTAGATCAGCTGATTGATGATCTGCTTAATAGGGAAAGAGACTATACACAGATCTGCTTAATAGGGGTTTAAACTAGATCAGCTAACCCTGTTGTAATTTAACAGTCGACAAAATGCTAGTACTCAATTACACCAATCTGCATATGTCAAGCCAATTAATTTGGTTCAAGATATGAAGTAGCAGAAACATTTGAACTTTGTTTGGTTGGGGTGCGCCAAGCCAAGGTAATAGTGCAACACCAAGGCAACGAATTAGGGGCCCAGTAGCAAGCTACTGTAGTGGGCCATCCCCTCAAAAAATTATTAATTTAATAAATAGTGAACCGATGGCCAACATATCAGATATTAAACTAATAAGAACAAATACTATACTTGATCTTTGCTAAAAGGCCGAGAAAGATATGTTTACTCTTCTCTTGGGCTGCCTATTTTATAGTCAAGTTTTCTCTTTTCATTTTTTTGCTTAGTTGATGTGGGAAACAAACCCCAAAGTAACAAATTGGGTTTGCAGATTTTGCACATATTCTGCTTGGTTTGTGCCGTTAGTTCGACTCAGTTGTTTGAAGCCTCTGAGTTCCTAGTGAGTCCTTGTGTCCACATATTACATTGTAACTGCTGAATCTGTTGAGTATCAGATTGCTTGGGATAAAAAAAAAAAAAATACCACCCCTCTAAATTAGCCCTTTAGATATTAATTAGCCTTCAAAATTGCGCAATAATGAGTTCAATACGCAGCTTTGTATCGCTTAGAATGTGATTGAGTTGGTTCTAGCTTTAGGAAGTCTATGTTACCCTAGGAGTTCCCTTTGTTCTGCTTTTTAGTACTGTAATTCCACTCTTCTTTTTGTTTTGGTATGAACCCTAGTATGTGGTAGGTTTTTGTGTTGGACTCTCAAGGGTATCCAATATCCCCAGGGTCCATGTTTCTAAGTTTGTTTTTTTCTCAATGAAAAGCGACTTACCAAAACAAACATGTACTAAAGCTCATTGAGTGGACTCATGTAGCGTGTCGAGGATCAAAAGCACTCACTCACACAGGAATTGAGAGAAAACTTAACTATTATTGGATCATACACAATAAAATTACAAAAAAAAAAGATGCTCCAGAGGAGCACTCCTTTGACCTCGACTCCCTCTGGTTATCTCTCACTCTCACCACAAATCTCGCCTTGGGTGAATCCTGATGATGAAACGGTTTTTGATTATCTAATGAAGTGTGGAGAGCCCAATGAACGAGAACCATAGAACTAGGTATGTGTGCGTCAAACGGAACTTAGAATGTGTAAATGGGCGTGAAAACGAACTTTAGCCTTTGTCACTCACTTGATCTTTGAATCGGTCTCCCTCGACCGACTTTTCAAAAATAAAATTTCATTATTTAATTAGTCGTTTCCATCAAATTTTAATACAGTAAAAACCTTATCCATCATTACATAATTGGTCTCAATCCAATTTAAAATAAAAATGATACGAGCGTTTTACTGAAAGAATTTGTTTTTCGACCAATTAAGGGTAAAATGGTTATGTATTTTGATGTAAAAATTAAATTTCTTTGGAACCAATTTGGTAGGAAATTAGATTGGACAAGCCTTCTAACGGTTCAATCCACGACCAAGTTGGAGTTCGGGAGTGTCTGGGGCAAGTCCGCAAAGTTGGAATTGTTGGCAAGGTTGAGGATGCGCCCGGGGCGCATTATAAAGCGCCTGGGCGCAGAGGTAAGCGCCGGGGGCGCATTCTAATGCTCCATGACATGTTAAACTTTGCGGACTTGCACCGGACACTCCCGAACTCCAATTTTCGCGTGGTTTGAACCAGTAGAAAGGTTGTCTAATTTACTTTCTAGCCCAAGTAGTTTAGATAAAAAAATCATTTGTATATCTAATGAAGTGACCATTTTACCCTCGATGGGTCAAAATATGATTCGTTCCGGCAAAACGCGTATATGTTTCTCATTTTAAATTAGATCAAGACGCATTATATATCAATAAATAGTGTTTTTAAAGTACTAAAACATGGCGGGATCCAACCAAAAATGGGAGTTCAACATATTGTTTCTCTTTTCCCGCATTGAACCAACCGATATTCTTGCTTGCGATTGGTAATTTTTTTGGAAGCCTCAATATGAATGATACATTGCTTGGCAACGACTATAAATGTGTTTTGAATCAGAATGATGGATTTCTATGTGAAATGTTTGTGTGTTGGTTTGCCTCTTGGCTGTTTTATGAAGAATTGAATGTCCATTTCAATAGTTCATTACATCTAAAAAGAAAAACGTACTGAATGCTCCCAAGGCGCAATACATGTGCACCCAAGGCGCATCACAGAAAGGGAAAACAAATGATGTGCCCAGGGAGCAATTCAATTGCGCCTGAGAAAAATTACAGAAAGAAGAAATTCTGGTTGTGTCCAGCTGGGGAGCAACTAAAATGTGCCTTACGGAAAGAGTACAAATTAATCAGGATGCACGCCCGAGGCGCATGTGATGCAATTTTTTTTTGACTGGTTTGTTTTAGTTCTGGTTAGCTGGAGACTATAAAAGGCGAGCCTTTAAACATTAATTAGTGTAAGAATTTTTTAGCAAAAGAGACGCACAAGAAGCCAGTGCAAAGGGTTTCCAAGAGTTCCATCCATGAAGATTTCATTGAACATAGACTTTTGGTGTTGGATATTTGCCCACGAACTAGACAGTGGCATATTTCTTGTTGTTCCTATTTTGGCTCCCGGCTCCCGCATGTATGAAATCTTGATTTTGTCCTTGCTGGTACCCGCATGGAAACAGAAAGAATCTAACTTGTCTTGTTTTCTTGCGTTGTCCAAATGAATTAAAAACAAGGGTAGAAGAGAACTTTAATCGATGACATATATAATAATATAATAATGTTGCTTTTTATCATATTTGCTTGGTTTGTTTCTTTAGTTCGACTCGATTGTCTGAAGCCTCTGAACACCTACTGAGTCCTTGCTTGTGTCCACATATTACATCGTCATTGCTGAATCTATTGAGTATCAGATTGCTTGGGATAACCCCCTACACCCTCCCTTCTAAATTACCCATTAGATACCTAAATTATCCCTCTAAATTGCCCATCAATGAGTTCAATACGCAGCTTTGTGTACCTAAGAATGTGATTGAGTTGGTTCTAGCTTCAAGAAGTCTTTGCTACCCCTGGATTTCCCTTTGTTCGGCTTTTTTGCCCTGTAATTCCTTTCTACTTTCTGTTTTGGTTTGGACCTTGTCTTGTACATGGCAGGTTTTTGTGTTAGACTCTCAAGGGTATCCAATATCCCCTTGGTCCTTGTTTTTTAGTTTGTTTTTTTCTCAATAAAAAGCAACTTACCAGACAAGCTAGTACTAAAGCTTTTTGAGCGGACTCGTGTAGCGCGTCAAGGATCAAAACCCAACATTCACACACGAATTGAGAGAAAACTTAACTATTATTGGATCATACGCAATAACATTACAAAAAAAAAAAAAAAGACTCTCCAAAGGAGCACTCCTTTGAGCTCAACTCCCTCTGGTTATCTCTCACCCTCATCACAAAACTCATCTTGGGTGAATCCTGATGATGACATGATTTTTGATTATTAAATGAAGTGTAGAAAGCCCAATGAACCTTTTGGACACTCTTACAGAATGAACGAATACCATAGAACTAGGTATGTGTGCGTCAAACAAACTTAAAATGTGTAAATGGGCGTGAAAACGAACTTTAGCCTTTGTCGCTCACTTGATCTTTGAATCGGTCTCCCTCGACCGACTTTTCAAAAATAAAATTTCATTATTTTAATTAGTTGTTTCCATCATCTTTTAATACAGTTAAAACCTTATCCATCATTACATAATTGGTCTCAATCCGATTTAAAATAAAAACGATACGAGCGTTTTACTGAAAGAATTTGTTTTTCGAACAATTGAGGGTATAATGGTCATGTATTTTGATGTAAAAATTAAATTTCTTTGGAAACAATTTGGTAGGAAATTAGATTGGACAAGCCTTCTAACGGTTCAATCCATGACCAAGTTGGAGTTCGGGAGTGTCTGGGGCAAATTCGCAAAGTTGGAATTGTTTGCAAGGTTGAGGATGCACCCAGGGCGCATTGTAAAGCGGCTGGGCGCAAAGGCGTGCGCTTGGGGCGCATTGTAATGCTCCATAACATGTTAAACTTTGCGGACTTGCCCCGGACACTCCCGAACTCCAATTTTCGCGTGGTTTGAACAGTTAGAAAGGTTGTCCAATTTACTTTCTAGCCCAAGTAGTTTGGATAAGAAAATCATTTGTATATCTAATGAAGTGACCATTTTACCTTCGATGGGTCAAAATATGATTCGTTCCGGCGAAACGCGTGTATGTTTCTCATTTTAAATTGGATCAAGACGCATTATATATCAATAAATAGTGTTTTTAAAGTACTAAAACATGGCCGGATCCAACCAAAAATTGGAGTTCAACATATAGTTTCTCTTTCCCCGCATTGAACCAACCGATATTCTTGCTTGCGATTGGTATTTTTTTTGTAAGCCTCAATCTGAATGATACATTGCTTGGCAACAACAATAAATGTGTTTTGAATCAGAATGATGGATTTCTATGTGAAATGTTTGTGCATTGGTTTGCCTCTTGGCTGTTTTATGAAAAATTGAATGTCCATTTCAGTAGTTCATTACATCAAAAAAGAAAAACGTACTGAATGCTCCCAAGGCGACATACATATGCGCCTAAGGTGCATCACAGAAAGGGAAAAAATATGATGTGCCCAGGGAGCAATTCAATTGCGCCTGAGACAAATTACAAAAAGAAGAAATTCTGGTTGTGTCCAGCCGGGGCGCAACTTAAATGTGCCTTACGAAAAGAGTACAAATTAATCAGGATGCACGCCCGAGGTGCATGTGATGCAATTTTTTTTTTTGACTGGTCTGTTTTAGTCCTGGATGGCCAGCCTTTAAACATTAATTAGTGTAAGGATTTTTCGAGCAAAAGAGATGCACAAGAAGCCAGTGCAAAGGGTTTCCAAGAGTTCCATCCATGAAGATTTCATTGAACAGCTTAAATCAATCTCCGATCTAATCACTTCACTGAGAATTTCATATGGAATGTAAGATTACTCATCGTCAAATTATTTCTCATCAATTGCGGCATTATTTGTTGGTTATGCTTTCGTTACTAGAAAATTGGTTAACTACCTAAAATGCCTATTCAATTAAAATGCAAGTTGACAATATCTTGATTTCTTGGTACATTTCAAGACATCGAAGTTGACAATTGTTTTAACAAACTGCAAGGTGATGTAAGGCCTAGCAGTGGGATATTGACCTTTCATATCTCAGCTTTTGGGAAGAATGTTAATCTTTTTCAAGGAAAAATGTCTGATTTTGCTATTGAAAATGGACTTCATCACAGTTTTCCAAACTTCATTATTGCATTTTTATGCAAAGTTTGGGGACATGGAGAACAACATTACTTGGAGTGCTATTATATCAGTCCAGTCGTATTGATGGAGAGCTGATATAATATGACCACGGGCTAGGTTTTGAAGCCCTGCAATTTTGTTGTCAAATGACGGAAGAAAGAATGGAGCTGAATAGGATGACCTTCTTGAGCTTATTATCTGCTTGTCGCCACTTTGAAGGTTGTAGAGTCGTTTATGCCATGAAATGGAGATTCTGAATGGGAAGGTCAACGAGTATTTGTTGGGCCGGTCATGGAATGGGCATTTGGTATGATTTTGAAACTAGCGACTTTTCCATGTGGTAGGATTTTGGGAGTGCCTTTTTTTTATTTATTAGCAACAATAAATTTTATCAACCCATAACACGAAGTTATAGCGATAATAGGATTTTGAATATACCGGCCTGACCATTCAAGACCCTGTCGAGATCATGGGAACCATAAAATGAGAGGAATATGTAGCAAAATGGCTCTTATATTTGGAACCTTAAAAATGCTGGCTAGCTACTACACTTGGTAAAGTTCAAGCTGTTGCTGAAAGGTGGGATAGAGTTGAAGAAGTACGGAGAGTAGCCGAAGTGGAGTTGCATTGAAGCTTAATGATCAATCCATGGGTTAGTTTTTGGAAATCAATCGCACCTTCAAATTCTTGAAATCTATGAGCCACTGGATGTTATATGTAGGAATGAAATTACATCAACAAAAAGAATTAAATGCTCCAAATGTGCAGTTGAAATTCGCTTGAGGTGCCCTACAGAATGAGAGAAAATAGAATGCGCCCGGGGCGCGATTCAATTGCGCTTGAGGCACATCAAAAAAGGATAGAAAATGTGAATGCACCCGGGCACAACTTAAATGCGCCTGAGGCACATGTGATGCAGCAAATATTTTTACTTTATTTTTTTAGCTGAGTTTTTCTAGTCCGAATTGGAGCAAGAAAAACGTACTGAATGCTCCCAAGGTGCAATTCATATGCGCCTGAGGCACATTACAGAATTCGAAAAAAATAGGATGTGCCCGGAGAGCAATTCAATTGCCCCTAAGACGCATTACAAAAAAGAAGAAATTTTGGGTGCGCCCAGACGGGGCGCGACTTGTTTGCGTATCTCAGCTTTTGAAAAGAATGTCAATCTTTTTCAAGGCAAAATGTCTGATTTTGCTATTGAAAATGGACTTCATCACAGTATTTTCCAAACTTCATTGTTAGGTGTATAGCTTAGAATGTGATTGAGTTGGTTCTAGCTTCAGGAAGCCTTTGCTGCCCTGGAGTTCCCTTTGTTCTGGCGAGTTTTTGTGTTGGACTCTCAAGGGTATCCAATATCCCCTTGGCCATGTTTTTTAGTTTTTTTTTGCTCTCAATGACAAGCAACTTACCAAAACAAACTTGTACTAAACCTCATTGAGTGGACTTGTGTGGCACATCGAGGATCAAAACCAAACATTCCCACACGAATTGAGAGAAAACTAAACTATTTTGGATCATACGCAATAACATTACAAAAAAAAAAAAGAGAGAGAGACTCTCCAGAGGAGCACTCCTTTGTGCTTGAGTCCCTCTGGTTATCTCTCACCCTCACCACAAATCTTGCCTTGGGTGAATTCTGATGATGAAACGGTTTTTGATTATTTAATGAAGTGTGGAGAACCCAATGAACCTTGTGGAAACTCTTGCAGAATGAACGAGTACCATAGAACTAGGTATGTGTGCGTTGAACAGAACTTAGAGTCGAACACATCATCTCTTCTCATTTTTTCTTGAATATTTCAAAAAACACTTGTGTAAAAGTTATAATTTTTTACTTTTTCAATTTCTATTGTCGAGATGAACAAATAATACATAAGAATTTGGCGCAAAACTAACAAACACAAATAAAATTTAAATAAGGACAAAACCAAAAAGTTATAATCAATAACTTGTTAAAAACACCCCCTCAAACACGGACGATGCTTTTAACGCTAGGGGGTACAACCTCTATGGGAGGCCTACTCCGTAAGTAGCTATTAGAATTCTGTTAATCATCCCCTAGGTACGATTCAAATTGATTGCAGGTCCTTTATGGTGGAGTTTGAAGAAGTGACTGTCAAGCACATCTATCGTGACACAAATCGGTGTGCGGATGCGTTGGCAAATAATGCCCCGATCTCGATGAAAGACTTTAATGTTTACCCAGCTAGCCATCCCCGATATCGGTGGGAGACTTTTATGTTTACCCAGCCATTCCACTTTGTAACTCAGGGTTGAATATTACAGTTTTGGGATATACACATACACATGAGACACGATGAAAATGACAAAACGAATTCTTGATTAGGCGGATGATGTGAAGAGTCTCTGCTTCATTGCTAGAACATAATTAACGTAAGTTTGATTCAATTGGACACAGACTAGATTTCAAGAAGCAGTTCTTTTGCTGGGATAGCAGCTACTATAACAATACTGCCTCACAAATTCACACCTAAAACAAACGATGCAGCTCAACGATCGAGTAAAACACTCCCAATGTGAAAAGAAAAAAGACAAGCAGAAGAAAAATATAGACGCACATACAGACACAGAAAGAGACTGTGGAATTGAAAAAAAGTTAATGCATGCTATCAATTGTTGTGTTGGGCCAGTCTATACGGAGCTTTGCCCTTACTTTAATTGGGCCACCGGTAGTGGATGGTGGGATTGATTCCCCACATTAGTCGGTTCATTGGGGCTGGATACCGGGTAATAAAAAAAAAATACTGAAAAAGGTAAACGAAGTATTTTGTCTCACCATAAGTTTTTCAGCTTCTTCATGCTTTCCATTCAATCGAAGTTGCAAGCTTTTGCAGCCAATTGGTTTGCACTCAATCCCTCGTTAAAGTTGATCCAAAAAAAAAAAAAAAAAAATCCCTCGTTAACAACTGTAAAATATGCACTACGTACTGACTCTGACTCTACTTTTTTCTCTCTGTTTGGAGAGCCAACAGAACTGCCAGGTTCATCATCCTTCTGACGAGTAACTTCATTCATAAAGCTTCCATCATTTGCAAACTCATATAAGCTTGACAATGCACTAGAGATAAAGCCGAAATCCTTCTGCTTGCCCCCAAGATAAAGAATCATGAAGTTTAGGCACTTTCATCTCCAAACAACAATAAGATACATCCCACTGGGTTTCTACGTCAGTATTCTGGATATAAATTACAATATCCTTGTACCCCAAAAAGAAAAACAAAGAATATCAATTTACTTGAAAAAAGAACCAAGATTAGATGACTATGCTAAACAAAATGAGACACTTGGCCAATGTATATGCCAAAGTTTTTAGCAGCATAACTTCATTAAGATCAAGTACCTTGCCAGGTATCTTTTCATTGTGATTCTCTACAACTGTTTGGTGTTCCCCCGTTAAGCCCCTCTTTCTATTGTTTAAGGCATGGAGGTGAGTACGAGATGAAGCAGCTGTAGAAACCGCTAGCTGACCCATTGATTCCCACTGCTCTTCCACAACCTATACAATTTAAATGGATGGCAGAAAATTGGTAAATGCTTAGATATCCTAACTTTTAAGTCCAAAATATACAAGATCTTACCTCCTTAAAATTTCGTCCTTCGCGGGCCGTCTGCTCTTGAGCATGCTTCTAGGCTTTTAATCTCTAGCTGGCACCCTCGTCTCCAACAACGGAAGAAGACATATGTTGGTCACCCCCAGCTTTTTTCTCGTCTTTAACTTCTGGATAACCAGATTGTGGTACCCAGAGACGGAATCAAAGGTTGCCACACACACACACACAAATTTTAATAGTATTAATAGTTCACATGGCGCAAGGGGTACCTGTGGGAGAGAAGTTGTTCATAGGTGGCGATTCCAATGGTCCTATAGGAGTTAATAGGCAAGGGTATGAGAAAGTCTATGGTGGTTTTGGGTTTGGTGACCAAAATGAAGCTAGTAGAAGTATTTTGGATTACAGTGCTTTTGATCTTATAGTTGTGAACGCTTTTTCTAAGAAGAGAGAGGAACACCTAATTACTGCTAAGAGCGGGTCCAGTAGAAGTTAGATAGATTACTTTTTGTTAGAGACACTCAACATTTGTTATGCGAAGATTGCAATATTATCCCCGGAGAGTGTCTAGCTACTACCACAACATAGACTTATGGTGTTAGATATTTGCCCACGAACTAGACGGTGGCTTCTTTCTTGTTGTTCCTATTTCGGCCCCCGTGTTTACGAAATCTTGATTCTGTCCTTGCTGGTACCCGAATGCAAACAGAAAGATTCAAACTTGTCTTGTTTTCTTGCATTGTCCAAATGAATTAAAAACAAGGGAATAAGAGAACTTTAATCGATGAGATATATAATAATAATAATGTTAAGTGCAATAAAGAAGAAGAACTTACCACATGTGATTTTGAAAGAAGAAGTTGGGTTTTGCCCATAACTGAACGACAATTTTCTTCCTGCAAAATTTATTGTTGTTGCAATAATCTTTCTCCATTGCGTTGCTTCTTTCTGGTTTTGGTCATCTAGGGAAGAAGAAGAAGATGAAAGAATTACACTTGGCCGCAAACAATTACTTATGGTCGGAAATTATTGAAAGCGTGATTACTACGCACGATTCTATTGTGTTTTACATGCTTCTTGGCCATAGAAAATTACACTTGGCCGCAAACAATTCCTCTTAGCCGCGTCTAATTACTCGTGGCCGCACGTTATTGAAAGCGTGATTACTACGTATGATTCCCATGTGTTGTACAAGCTTCTTAGCCACGTTTAATTACACTTGGCCACTTCTAATTAGTCGTTGCTGTATTGAGTTACACTTGGCCGCGTCGAATTACATTCTTTTGTGTTTTACAAGCTTCTTAGCTGCGTTTAATTACACTTGGCCGCTTCAAATTACTCATGGCTGTTTTGAATTACACATGGCCGCGTAGAATTACATTCTTTTGTGTTTTACACTCTTCTTGGCCGCGTTGAATTACACTTGGCTGCGTTGAATTACATTTTCTTGTGTTTTATGTGCTTCTTGGTAGCGTTGAATTACATTTGGCCGCTTTGAATTACTTGTGGATGCGTCAAATTACACTTGGCCGCGTCAAATTACATTCTCTTATGTTTTACATGCTTTTTGGCCACGTTGAATTACATTTGGTCGCTTCGAATTACATGTGGACGCGTCAAATTACGTTCTCTTGTATTTTACATGCTTCTTGGCTGCGTCGATGTACACTCAGCCATGTTGAATTAGACTTGGTCGCGTCGAATTACTTGTGGCAGCATTAGTGATATTCTTGCTTGCGATTGGTATTTTTTTTGGAAGCATCAATCTGAATGATACATTGTTTGGCAACAACTATAAAAGTGTTTTGAATAAGAATGATGGAATTGTATGTGAAATGTTGGTGCATTTGTATGGCCGTTTTGTGAAAAACTGAATGTCTATTTCAGTAGTTCATTAATTACATCGAAAAAGAAAAACGTAGTGAATGCTCCCAAGGCGCAATTCATATGCGCCTGGGGTGCATTGCAAATGGGAAAAAATATGATGTGCCCCGGGAGCAATTCATTTGTGCCTGAGACACATTTCAAAAAAGAAGAATTTCTGGGTGCGTCCAGCGGGGGCGCGACTTAAATGTGCCTTACGACAAGAGTGCAAATTAATCAGGATCCATGCCCTTGGCGCAATTCAAATACGCCCAAGGCGCATGTGATGCAAATTTTTTTTGACTGGTTCGTTTTAGTCCTGGTTGGCCGGAGACTATAAAAGGCCAGCCTTTAAACATAATTAGTGAAAGGATTTTTCGAGCAAAAGAGACTCACAAGAAGCCAGGGCGAAGGGTTTCCCAGAGTTCCATCCTTGTTGATTTCATTGAACAGCTTAAATCGTTCTCCAATCAAATCACTTCACTGAGAATTTAGTATAGAATTTAAAATTACTCACCATCAAATTATTTCTCATCAATGGCGGCATTCTTAGTTGGTTATGCTTTCGTTGCAAGAAAATATATTAACTAGCCAAAAGGCCAATTCAATTAAAATGCAAGTTGACGATATCTTGATTTCTTGGTACATTTCAAGACAGGATATTGTGGAAGTTGACAATTGTTTTAACAGCATTACTTGGAGTGCTACTATATCAGGTCTTATTGATGAAGAGCTGATATAATATGACCATGGGCTAGGTTTTGAGGCCCGGCAATTTCGTCGTCAAATGGCGGAAGAAGGAATTGAGCCGAATAGTATGACATTCTTGACCTTATTATCTGCTTCCATCTAGGTGAAGGCTGTAGAGTCATTTATGCTATGAAAGGAGATTTGGAAAGGGAAGATAAATGAGGATTTGTTGGCCTGGTCATGGAATGGACATTTGGTATGATTCTAAAACTAGTGACTTTTCGATGTGGTATGTTTTTGGGAGCTCTATTGGTAGCCTGTAGAGTTCATGGGAACCAAAAAATATGTAGCAAAATGGCTCCTATATTTGGAACCTAAAAATGCTGGCCAACTACTCCACTTAGTAAAGTTCAAGCTATTGTTGAAAGGTGGGATAGAGTTGAAGAAGTACGGAGAGTAGCCGAGATGAAATGATTTTTGATTTTTTAATGAAGTGTGGAGAGCCCAATGAACCTTGCCTTGTGGATACTCTTACAGAATGAACAAGTACCATAGAACTACGGATGTGTGCTTCGAAGGGTGCTTAAAATGTGTAAATGGGCGTGAAAAAGAACTTTAGCCTTTGCCGTTCCAATGATCTTTGAATCGGTCTCCCTTCGACTGAGTTTTCATAAATAAAATTTCATTATTTTAATTGGTTGTTTCCATCATCTATTAATACAGTTAAAACCTTATTTTTCATTATGTAATTGGTATTAATCCAATTTAAAATAAAAACGATACGAGCGTTTTATTGAAAGAATTTGTTTTTAGACCAATTGAGGGTAAAATGGTCATGTAATTTGATGTAAAAATTAATTTTCATTGGAACCAATTTGGTAGGAAATTAGACTGGACAAGCCTTCTAACAGTTCAATCCACGAGCAAATTGGAGTTCGGGAGTGTCTGGGGCAAGTCCTCAAAGTTGGACTTGTTTGCAATGCTCAGGATGCGCCTGGGCACGAAGGCGTGCGCCGGAGGCTCATAAATGCTGCATAACAGGTTAAATTTTGCGGACTTGCCCCAGACACTCCCAAACTCCAATTTTCGTGTGATTTGAACCGTTAGAAATCTTGTCCAATTTACTTTTTAAGCCCAAGTAATTTGGACAAAAGATCATTTGAATATCTAATGAAGCGACCATTTTACCCTCGATGGGTCAAAATATTATTTGCTCCGGCAAAACGTGTGTTTGTTTATCATTTTAAATTGGATCAAGAACCATTATATATCAATAAATAGTGTTTTTAAAGTACTAAAATATGGCGAAATCCAACCATAAGTTGAACATATAGTTTCTCTTTCCCCTCATTGAACCAAGCGATATTCTTGCTTGCGATTGGTATTCTTTTTTGAAGCATCAATCTGAATGATATATTGTATGGCAACAAATATAAATGTGTTTCGAATAAGAATGATGCATTCGTATGTGAAATGTTGGTGCATTGGTATGCCTCTTGGCCGTTTTATGAAAAATTATATTTCAGTAGTTGATTACATCAAAAAACAAAAACGCACTGAATGCTCCCAAGGCGCAATTCATATGCGCCTGAGGCACATTACAGAAAGGGAAAAAATGGGACGTGCCCAGAGAGCAATTCAATTGCGCCTAAGACACATTACAAAGAAGAAGGTGCGCCCAGCCGGGGTGCGACTTAAATGTGCCTTACGAAAAGAGTGCAAATTAATCAGGATGCGCACCCTTGGTGCAATTCAAATACGCCCAGGCGCAAGGTTCAAATTTTTTTTGAATGGTTCGTTTTAGTCCTGGTTGGCCAGCCTTTAAACATTAATTAGTGAAGGATTTTTCAAGCAAAAGAGACGCACAAGAAGACAGTGCGAAGGGTTTCCAAGAGTTCCATTCATGAAGATTTCATTGAACAACTTACGTCGATCTCCAATCAATTACACTTTACCACAAACAATTACTTATGGCCACAAATTATTAAAAGCGTGATTACTACGCACGATTCTATTGTGTTTTACATGCTTTATGGCCGTAGAGAATTACACTTGGCCTCAAATAAATACTCTTGGTTGCGTCTAATTACTCGTGGCTGCACATTATTAAAAGCGTGACTACTACGCATGATTCTCTTGTGTTTTACATGCTTCTTAGCCGCGTTTAATTACACTTGGCCGCTTCTAATTACTAGTGGACGTGTTTAATTACACTTGGCCGCGTCGAATTACATTCTCATGTGTTTTACATGCATCTTGGCCGCGTTTAACTACACTTGGCCGCATTGAATTACTCATTACCGCTTCGAATTACACTTGGCCGCGTCGAATTACATTCTCTTGTGTTTTAAATGCTTCTTGGCCGCGTTGAATTACGTCTGGCCGCTTTGAATTACTCGTGGACACGTCGAATTGCATTTGGCCGCGTCGAATTACATTCTCTTGTGTTTTACATGCATTTTGTTCGCGATGAATTACACTTGGTTGCTTCAAATTACTTGTGGACGCGTCGAATTATACTTTGCCTCGTCAAATTACATTCTCTTGTATTTTACATGCTTTTTAGCAGCGTTGAATTAGACTTGGCCGCGTCAAATTACTCGTGACCAGAAACATTTTTGTAATCGTGTTCATCAATCACGCTTTTGTACTAAAACTCTCAGCCACAAACTGGCCAACTTTTTTCAATTGTAACTCTCTCTCTCTCTCTCTCTCTCTCTCTCTCTCACACACACACACACACTTGTAAGGTTTGAAGTGTGTTCTGTGGGAGTGTGAAATTCCTTCTCCACGTCTTTTCTTTTCTTTTCTTTGTCTTTTTATGTGAAGATATATATGGAAGTTTAATCTAGGAATCTGTTGGATTGAATCCCTTCCTATAGGACTTCAACTTTTTCCCCCATATCCTGATGTGGGACAAATGAGTTTGGAGAATAACCTTTAGAAAACCAATGAACACTGCTTTTTTTTTTTCTTCCCATTTAGAACATCTTTCAAAACTCAATGAATTGAAAATTGTAAATTTCCAAATCTAAAAACTTTAAGTAATTTTTCTTTTAAAATCCATGGTTATTAAATAAATTGTTAGTATATTTTACGACATCAGGGTTCAATTCCAGTTGAAGAAGTCTTTGCTACCCCTGGAGTTCCCTTTGTTCGGCTTTTTTGCCTTGTAATTCCTTTCTACTTTCTGTTTTGGTTTGGAACTTGTCTTGTACATGGCAGGTTTTTGTGTTAGACTCTCAAGGGTATCCAATTTTCCCTTGGTCCTTGTTTTTTAGTTTTTTTTTTCTCAATAAAAAGCAACTTACCAAAACAAACTAGTACTAAAGCTTTTTGAGCGGACTCGTGTAGCGCGTCGAGGATCAAAACCCAACATTCACATACGAATTGAGACAAAAGTTAACTATTATTGGATCATATGTAATAACATTACAAAAAAAAAAAAAAGACTTTCCAAAGGAGCACTCCTTTGAGCTCAACTCCCTCTGGTTATCTCTCACCCTTGTCACAAAACTTGTCTTGTGTGAATCCTATGATGAAATGATTTTTTATTATTTAATGAAGTGTGGAAAGCCCAATGAACCTTGTGGACACTCTTACAGAATGAGCGAATACCATAGAACTAGGTATGTGTGCGTCAAATGGAACTTAGAATGTGTAAATGAATGTGAAAAAGAACTTTAGCCTTTGTCGCTCACCTGATCTTTGAATCGGTCTCCCTTGACTGACTTTTAATAAATAAAATTTCATTATTTTAATTGGTTGTTTCCATCATCTTTTAATATAGTTAAAACCTTATCCATCATTACATAATTGGTCTCAATCCGATTTGAAATAAAAACGATATGAGCGTTTTACTGAAAGAATTTGTTTTTCGACCAATTGAGGGTAAAATAGTCATGTATTTTGATGTAAAAATTAAATTTCATTGGAACCAATTTGGTAGGAAATTAGATTGGACAAGCCTTCTAACAGTTCAATCCACGACCAAATTGGAGTTCAGGAGTGTCTGGGGCAAGTCTGCAAAGTTGGAATTGTCTGCAAGGTTCAGGATGCGCCCGGGGCGCATTGTAATACGCCTGGGCGCAAAGTCATGCGCCTGGGGCGCATTGTAATGCTCCATAACATGTTCAACTTTGCGAACTTGCTCCAGACACTCCCGAACTCCAATTTTCGCAGGGTTTGAACCGTTAGAAAGGTTGTCCAATTTACTTTCTAGCTCAAGTAGTTTAGATAAAAAAATCATTTGTATATCTAAAGAAGTGACCATTTTACCCACGATGGGTCAAAATATGATTTGTTCCGGCAAAACGCGTGTATGTTTCTCATTTTAAATTGGATTATGACGCATTATATATCAACAAATAGTGTTTTAAAGTACTAAAACATGGCGGGATCCAACCATAAATGGGAGTTGAACTTATAGTTTCTCTTTCCCCACATTGAACCAACCGAGATTCTTGCTTGCGATTGGTATTTTTTTTGGAAGCCTCAATTTGAATGATACATTGTTTGGCAACAACTATAAATGTGTTTTGAATCAGAATGATGGATTTCTATGTGAAATGTTTGGGCATTGGTTTGCCTCTTGGCTGTTTTATGAAAAATTGAATGTCTATTTCAGTAGTTCATTACATCAAAAAAGAAAAACGTACTGAATGCTGGCGCAATATATATGCGCCTAAGGCGCATCCAGAAAGGTAAAAAATATGATGTGCCTAGGGAGCAATTCAATTGCGTTTGAGACACATTACAAAAAAGAAGAATTTCTGGGTGCACCCAACTGAGGCTCAACTTAAATGTGCCTTACGAAAAGAGTACAAATTAATTAGGATGCACGCCCGAGGTGTAATTCAAATACGCCCGAGGCGCATGTGATGCAATTTTTTTTTGACTGATTTGTTTTAGTCATGGTTGGCTGGAGACTATAAATGGCCAGCCTTTAAACATTAATTAGTGTAAGGATTTTTCAAGATTAAGAGACGCACAAGAAGCCAGTGTAAAGGGTTTCCAAGTGTTCCATCCATGAAGATTTCATTGAACAACTTAAATCAATCTCCGATCTAATCACTTCACTGAGAATTTCATATGGAATGTAAAATTACTCATCATCAAATTATCTTTCATCAATGGCGGCATTCTTTTTTGGTTATGCTTTCGTTACAAGAAAATCGGTTAACTAGCTAAAATGCCTATTCAATTAAATGCAAGTTGACAATATCTTGATTTCTTGGTACATTTCAAGACAGGATATTGTCGAAGTTGACAATTGTTTTAACAAACTGCAAGGTGATGTAAGGCCTAGCAGTGGGATATTGACCTTGCGTATCTCAGCTTCTGGGAAGCATGTTAATCTTTTTCAAGGAAAAATGTCTGATTTTGCTATTGAAAATGGACTTCATCACAGTGTTTTCCAAACTTCATTATTGCATTTTATGCAAAGTTTGGGGACATGGAGAACAACATTACTTGGAGTGCTATTATATCAGGTCTTATTGATGGAGAGCTGATATAATATGACCACGGGCTATGTTTTGAAGCCCTACAATTTTGTCATCAAATGGCGAAAGAAAGAATTGAGCTGAATAGTATGACCTTCTTGAGCTTATTATTTGCTTGTAGCCACTTTGAATGTTGTAGAGTCGTTTATGCCATTTAAATGGAGATTCTGAATGGGAAGCTCAACGAGGATTTGTTGGGCCGGTCATGGAATGGGCATTTGGTATGATTTTGAAACTAGCGACTTTTCCATGTGGTAGGATTTTGGGAGTGCCTTTTTTTTTTTGATTAGCGACAATAAATTTTATCAACCCATAACACGAAGTTATAGCGATAATAGGATTTTGAATATACCGGCCTGACCATTCAAGACCCTGTCGAGATCATGGGAACCATAAAATGAGGGGAATATGTAGCAAAATGGCTCTTATATTTGGAACCTTAAAATGCTGGCTAGCTACTACACTTGGTAAAGTTCAAGCTGTTGCTGAAAGGTGGGATAGAGTTGAAGAAGTACGGAGAGTAGCTGAAGTGGAGTTGCATTGAAGCTTAATGATCTATCCATGGGTTAGTTTCTGGAAATCTATCGCACCTTCAAATTCTTGAAATCTATGAGCCACTTGATGTTATATGTAGGAATGAAATTACATCAACAGAAAAAAATTGAATGCTCCAAATGAGTAGTTGAAATTCACTTGAGGCGCCCTACAGAATGAGAGAAAATAGAATGCGCCCGGGGCGCGATTCAATTGCGCCTAAGGCACATCAAAAAAGGATAGAAAATGTGAATGCACCTGGGCGCAACTTAAATGCGCTTGAGGCACATGTGATGCAGCAAATATTTTAAATTTATTTTTTTAGCTGAGTTTTTTAGTCCGAATTGGAGCAAGAAAAACGTAATGAATGCTCCCAAGGCGCAATTCATATGCGCCTGACGCGCATTACAGAATTCGAAAAAAATAGGATGTGCCCGGAGAGCAATTCAATTGCGCCTGAGACACATTACAAAAAAGAAGAAATTTTGGGTGCGCCCAGACAGGGCGTGACTTGTTTGCGTATCTCAGCTTTTGAAAAGAATGTTAATATTTTTCAAGGCAAAATGTCTGATTTTGCTATTGAAAATGGACTTCATCACAGTGTTTTCCAAACTTCATTGTTAGGTGTATAGCTTAGAATGTGATTGAGTTGGTTCTAGCTTCAGGAAGCCTTTGCTATCCCTGGAGTTCCCTTTGTTCTGGCGAGTTTTTGTGTTGGACTCTCAAGGGTATCCTATATCCCCTTGGCCATGTTTTTTAGTTTTTTTTTTTCTCTCAATGAAAAGCAACTTACCAAAACAAACTTGTACTAAAGCTCATCGAGTGGACTTGTAGGGCGCATCGAGGATAAAAACCAAACATTCCCACACGAATTGAGAGAAAACTTAACTATTTTGGATCATACGCAATAACATTACAAAAAAAAAAAAAAGACTCTCCAGAGGAGCACTCCTTTGTGCTTGAGTCCCTCTGGTTATCTCTCACCCTCACCACAAATCTTGCCTTGGGTGAATTTTGATGATGAAACGATTTTTGATTATTTAATGAAGTGTGGAGAACCCAATGAACCTTGTGGAAACTCTTACAGAATGAACGAGTACCATAGAACTAGGGATATGTACGTCGAAGAGAACTTAGAGTCGAACACATGATCTCTTCTGATTTTTTCTTGAATATTTCAAAAAACACTTGTGTAAAAGTTATAATTTTTTACTTTTTCAATTTCTATTGTCGAGATGAACAAATAATACATAAGAATTTGGCGCAAAACTAACAAACACAAATAAAATTTAAATAAGGACAAAACCAAAAAGTTATAATCAATAGCTTGTTAAAAACACCCCCTCAAACACGGATGATGCTTTTAACGCTAGGGGGTTACAACCTCTACGGGAGGCCTACTCCGTAAGTAGCGATTAGAATTCTGCTAATCATCCCCTAGGTACGATTCAAATTGATTGCAGGTCCTTTATGGTGGAGTTTGAAGAAGTGACTGTCAAGCACATCTATCGTGACACAAATCGGTGTGCGGATGCGTTGTGGACACTGTTACAAAATGAACGAGTACCATAGAACTACAGATGTGTGCGTCGAACGGTGCTTAAAATGTGTAAAGGGGCGTGAAAAAGAACTTTAGCCTTTGTCGTTCCTATGATCTTTGAATCGGTCTCCCTTCGACCAACTTTTCATAAATAAAATTTCATTATTTTAATTGGTTGTTTCCATCATCTTTTAATACAGTTAAAACCTTGTTTTTCATTATGTAATTGGTCTTAATCTGATTTAAAATAAAAACGATATGAGCGTTTTATTGAAAGAATTTGTTTTTCGACCAATTGAGGGTAAAATGGTCATGTAATTTGATGTAAAAATTAATTTTCATTGGAACCAATTTGGTAGGAAATTAGATTGGACAAGCCTTCTAACAGTTTAATCCACGAGCAAATTGGAGTTCGGGAGTGTCTGGGGCAAGTCCTCAAAGTTGAACTTGTTTGCAATGCTCAGCATGCGCCCGGGGCGCATTTTCATGCGCCTGGGCGCGAAGGTGTGCGCCTGAGGCGCATAAATGCTGCATAACGGGTTAAACTTTGCGGACTTGCCCCAGACACTCCCGAACTCCAATTTTCGTGTGATTTGAACCGTTAGAAATCTTGTCCAATTTACTTTTTAGCCCAAGCAGTTTGGACAAAAGATCATTTGAATAACTAATGAAGTGGCCATTTTACCCTCGATGGGTCAAAATATTATTCGCTCCAGCAAAACGTGTGTTTGTTTATCATTTTAAATTGGTTCAAGACCCATTATATATCAATAAATAGTGTTTTTAAAGTACTAAAATATGGCGAAATCCAACCATAAGTTGAACATATAGTTTCTCTTTCCCCTCATTGAACCAAGCGATATTCTTGCTTGCGATTTGTATTCTTTTTTGAAGCATCAATCTGAATGATACATTGTATGGCAACAAATATAAATGTGTTTCGAATAAGAATGATGCATTCGTATGTGAAATGTTGGTCCATTGGTATGCCTCTTGGCCATTTTAAGAAAAACTGAATGTCTATTTCAGTAGTTGATTACATCAAAAAATAAAAACGCACTGAATGCTCCCAAGGCACAATTCATATGCGCCTGAGGCGCATTACAGAAAGGGAAAAAATGGGACGTGCCCAGAGAGCAAATCAATTGCGCCTAAGACACATTACAAAGAAGAAGAAATTCTGGGTGTGCCCAGCCAAGGTGAGACTTAAATGTGCCTTACGAAAAGAGTGCAAATTAATCAGGATGCGCACCCTTGGTGCAATTCAATACGCCCGAGGCGCAAGAATCAAATTTTTTTTGAATGGTTCGTTTTAGTTCTGGTTGGCCAGCCTTTAAACATTAATTAGTGAAGGATTTTTCAAGCAAAAGAGACGCACAGGAAGACAGTGCGAAGGGTTTCCAAGAGTTCCATCCATGAAGATTTCATTGAACAACTTACATCGATCTCCAATCAATTACACTTTGCCACAAACAATTACTTATGGCCGCAAATTATTGAAAGTGTGATTACTACGCACGATTCTATTGTGTTTTACATG
This sequence comes from Rhododendron mucronatum var. ripense, assembly GCA_019656295.1. NCBI lineage: Eukaryota > Viridiplantae > Streptophyta > Magnoliopsida > Ericales > Ericaceae > Rhododendron > Rhododendron mucronatum. Next base: position 428,890 of record BPLT01000151.1, on the reverse strand, counting down.
CTTTATGGCCGCAGAGAATTACACTTGGCCTCAAATAAATACTCTTGGCTGCGTCTAATTACTTGTGGCTGCACATTATTGAAAGCATGATTACTACGCATGATTCTCTTGTGTTTTACATGCTTCTTAGCCGCGTTTAATTACACTTGGCCGCTTCTAATTACTCGTGGATGTGTTTAATTACACTTGGCCGCGTCGAATTACATTCTCATGTGTTTTACATGCATCTTGGCCGCGTTTAACTACACTTGGCCGCTTTGAATTACTCATTACCGCTTATAATTACACTTGGCCGCGTTAAATTACATTCTCTTGTGTTTTACATGCTTCTTGGCCGCGTTGAATTACGTCTGGCCGCTTTGAATTACTCGTGGACACGTCGAATTGCATTTGGCCGCGTTGAATTACATTCTCTTGTGTTTTACATGCATTTTGTTCGCGATGAATTACACTTGGTCGCTTCAAATTACTTGTGGACGCGTCGAATTATACTTTGCCGCGTCAAATTACATTCTCTTGTATTTTACATGCTTTTTAGCCGCGTTGAATTAGACTTGGCTGCGTCGAATTACTCGTGACCGGAAACATTTTTGTAATCGTGTTCATCAGTCACACTTTTGTAGTAAAACTCTCAGCCACAAACTGGCCAACTTTTTTCAATTGTAACACTCTCTCTCTCTCTCTCTCACACACACTTGTAAGGTTTGAAGTGTGTTCTGTGGGAGTGTGAAGTTCCTTCTCCACGTGTTTTCTTTTCTTTTCTTTGTCTTTTTATGTGAAGATATATATGGAAGTTTAATCTAGGAATCTGTTGGATTAAATCCCTTCCTATAGGACTTCAACTTTTCCCCCCATATCCTGATGTGGGACTAATGAGTTTGGAGAATAACCTTTAGAAAACCAATGAACACTGCTTTCTTTTTCTTCCCATTTTGAACATCTTTCAAAACTCTATGAATTGAAAATTTCAAATTTCCAAATCTAAAAACTTTAAGTAATTTTTCTTTTAAAATCCATGGTTATTAAATAAATTATTAGTATATTTTACGACATCAGGGTTCAATTCCAGTTGACTCAAAATTGTACCAGTGACCTGCCCACCTAATCTCTTTTCTGAGTCACTCCAGTTTCAGCTGTGTTATCAAAACATTGAGGAGAATTTTTGTGAGGGGTGAGCAAAATAATTAATGCACGGGTGGAACACGAAGCCCCCGATAGAGTTAAATGGAAAAAACGGGATTCATATAGCCGACCCCAATTGATTGGGACTTAAGACTTGGTTTTGTTTGGTTTGGAAAAGCTTACGGGGGTTGAATTAAGATGGACCACGGGTGTAAAGACTTGTTGGCCAAGAAGTAGAACACTAACAAACAAACTAAGTACTCCATTTGAAAGGGTCTTCCACAGTATACAGCCAAGACATTTTTTCCTCTTTTCTACTTGCTCTCAAGGCTAACATAATCATTTGAGAGCCATCTGGCAACTAGAGGCGGAGCACTCCTATGCTTTAAGAAAAAAAAATTAACAACGACTCTCAAGAGGAGGCGGAGCACTCCTTTGAGCTCGACTCCCTGTAGTTATCTCTCACCCTCACCACAAATCTCGCCTTGGGTGAATCCTGATAATGAAACGGTTTTTGATTATTTAATGAAGTGTGGAGACCCCAATGAACCTTGTGGACACTCTTACAGAATGAACGAGTACCATAGACCTAGGCATGTGTGCGTCTAATGGAACTTAGAATGTGTAAATGAGCGTGAAAATGAACTTTAGCCTTTGTCGTTCTAATGATCTTTGAATCGGTCTCCCTTTGATCGACTTTTCATAAATAAAATAAATTAATTTTAATTGGTCATTTCCATTATCTTTCAATATAGTTAAAACCTTATTTATCATTATATAATTGGTCTTAATCAGATTTAAAATAAAAACGATACAAGCGTTTTATTGAAAGAATTTGTTTTTCGACCAACTGAGGGTAAAATGGTCATGTATTTTGATGTAAAAATTACTCGTATTTTTCATTGGAACCAATTTGGTAGGAAATTAGATTGGACAAGCCTTTTAACGATTCAATCCACGAGCAAATTGAAGTTCGGGAGTGTCTGCGGCAAGTCCACAAAGTTGGACTTGTTTGCAATGCTCATGATGCGCCCGGGGCGCATTGTGATGCGCCTGGGAGCAAAGGAGTGCGCCTGAGGCGCATAAATGCTGCATAACAGGTTAAACTTTGTGGATTTGCCCCAAACACTCTCGAACTCCAATTTTTGCGCGGTTTGAATCTTTAGAAAGCTTGTCCAATTTGCTTTCTAGCCCAAGTAGTTTGGATTAAAAAAATCATTTGAATATCTAATGAAGTGACCATTTTACCCTCGATGGGTCAAAATATGGTTCGTTCCGGCAAAACGCGTGTATATTTCTCCTTTTAAATCGGATCAAGGCCCATTATATATCAATAAATAGTGTTTTTAAAGTACTAAAAGATGGCGGGATCCATCCATAAATGGGGGTTGAACATATAGTTTCTCTTTCCCCTCATTGAACCAAGCGATATTCTTGCTTGTGATTGGTATTTTTTTTGGAAGCATCAATTTGAATGATACATTGTTTGGGAGACTTTTATGTTTACCCGGCCATTCCACTTTGTAACTCAGGGTTGATTACAGTTTTGGGATACACATATAGCACATGAGGCATGCACGATGAAAATGACAATACGAATTCTTGATGAGGCGGATGATTAGTTGTGCATCTACTTTGATTTTTATCATGATGTCCGAGGGAAGTGCAAAGGAAATCTCTTTTGGGAATCATAGCCAAGCAAAGTTGGACGTCGTGTGGTTGGGGCGGAGGTTTTGTGTGACTCATGAAAATGAAGCTCGTTACCGTTTAACTTTATAAATTCCCTTCTATGATATAATAAGTAATTACTAGCTAGTCCATAACACATGTCAGAAACTGTAACAACAGCAGAGAAGAGTCCGTGCTTCATTGCTAGAACATAATTAACGTAAGTTTGATTCCATTGGACACAGTCTGGATTTCAAGCAGCAGTTCTTTTGCTGGGATAGCTACTACAACAGTAATACTGCCTCACAAATTCAAACCTAAAACAAATGATGCAGCTCAACGATCGAGTAAAACACTCCCAATGTGAGCAGTAACGCACCAGTTAGCAGTTGTGAAGAACAAGAAAGTCAGCTCTTGAATCATATACTTAAGTCTTTTTCTGGTGTTTAGAACTTGATAAAGGGCTGTTAACATGTGCAAACTTGAAAAGAGCTAAAAACCTAATATCAACTCTATAACACCAGAAAATAAAGCAACATGGTTCTTGCTTCAGATAAAACATACTCCATGCCCCAACAACACTCAAAAGTCAAAGCCCATTGCATATATATTATATGCCTAATTCCGCTATCCCCCAAAGGGAAAAGAAAAAGACAAGCAGAAGAAAAACATAGACGCACATACACGCACAGAAAGAGACTATGGAATTGAAAAAAAGTTAATGCATGCTATCAAATGCGGTGTTGGGCCAGTCTATACGGAGCTTTGCCCTTGCTTTAATTGGGCCACCGCTAGTGGATGGTGGGATTGATTCCCCACATTAGTCGGTTCATTGGGGCCGGATACATGGAAATAAAAATAACTACTGAAAAAGGTAAAGGAAGTATTTTGTCTCACGATAAGTTTTTCAGTTTCTTCATGCTTTCCATTCAATTGAAGTTGCAAGCTTTTGCGTCCAATTGGTTTGCACTCAATCCCTAGCTTGTTAATGTTGATCCAAAAAAAAAAAAAATTCCCTCGTTAACAACTGTAAAAGATGCACTAGGTACTGACTCTGACTCTACTTTTCTCTCTCTGTTTGGAGAGCCAACAGAACTGCCAGGTTCATCATCCTTCTGACTAGTAACTTCATTCATAAAGCTTCCATCATTTGTAAACTCATTTAAGCTTGACAATGCACTAGAGATAAGGCTGAAATCCTTCTGCTTGCCCCAAGATAAAGAATCATGAAGTTTAGGCACTTTCATCTCTGAAGGACAACAAGATACATCCCGCAGGCTTTCTACGTCAGTATTTTGGATATAAATTACAATATGCAAGTTAAAAAGACGACAATATCCTTGTACCCCCAAAAAGAAAAACAAAGAATATCAACTTACTTGAAAAAAGAACAAAGATTAGATGACTATGCTAAACAAAATGAAGCACACTTGGCTAATGTATTTGCCAAAGTTTTTAGCAGCATAACTTCATTAAGATCTAAGTACCTTGCCAGGTATCTTTTCATTGTGATTCTCTAACACTGTTTGGTGTTCCCCTGTTAAGCCCCTCTTTCTATTATTTATGGCATGGAGGTGAGCATGAGATGAAGCAGTTGTACAAGATGCCACAGAAACCACTAGCTGACCCATTGATCCCCACTACTCTTCCACAACCTATACAATTTAAATGGATAGCATAAAATTGGTAAATGCTTAGACATCCTAACTTTTAAGTCCAAAATATACAAGATCTTACCTCCTTAAAATTTCATCCTTCGCGGGCCACCTGCTCTTGAGCATGCTTCAGGGCTTTTAATCTCCAGCTGGCACCCCCATCTCCAACAACAGAAGAAGACATATGTTGGTCACCCCCAGCCTTTTTCCCGTCTTTAACTTCTGGATAACGAGATCAATTATTCTCCAAATACGGATTCAATTCTCTGGGATGTTCTCTTTTTATCTGCTCCAATAAGCAAAATTTGTGTAAGTCACAAAGAAACAGCGTGTACTCTAGTATGGGAAGCAGCAGAAGACAAAAGAAAAGGCTGGTCTGAATAGGATAGAGTCATAGACGTCTCCAGGATGATCAAAGTAGCCCCCCTCACCTTCCTAACTAATGAGATCTGCAGCAAAATAAAACCCAAAGGCGAAGTAGACAAATTCTCCATCCTCCTAAAACATCAAGAGCTATGATATTTTCTCCTCCATCCAATTTCCAGTAGGATAGGTATGGCAATTTGCCAAAGGCATTCCTTCAAGTGCAATCATAGAGCAAAATTCTGGATGAACAGTGAGGCTTTACAACAAAGTTGATGGAGAGGGCATACATCCTCAGCCTGAAGTTCCTCTAGCTGATCCGAAGTCATTGCAGGTTCTCTCTCAATGTTTTCTTTTGGTCTAAGCATCCACTCTAATCCCATTTCCTTTCTCACATTATTGTACTTTCTTCAATACGTCTATGAAATTTGTGCCTGTCAAGCAAAAACACAATGTGGAATAAGGAAACGGGACATCTTTAGTTCTTTTAGCTTTGTATCAGTTTTATCAACACCACCCTGACCCAGACACCCAGCAGATATTTCCCTCCATTTTGTTCACTAAATCAAAGACCCACCAATCTGTTTATCCAAACACCAAACAGAGGAAGCGAAGCCAACCATGCAATATTCATATTCTGGTACCCAGAGACGGAATCAAAGGTTGGCACACACACACACACAAAATTTTTGATAGTATCAATAATTCACGTGGGGCAAGGGGTACCTGTGGGAGAGAAGTTGTTCATAGGTGGCAATTCCAACGGTCTTGTAGGAGTTAATCAGAAAGGGTATGAGAAAGTCTATGGTGGTTTTGGGTTTGGTGACCAAAATGAAGCTAGTGGAAGTATTTTGGATTACAGTGCTTTTGATCATATAGTTGTGAACGCTTTTTCTAAGAAGAGAGAGGAACACCTAATTACCGTTAAGATCAAGCGGGTCTAGTAGAAGTTAGATAGATTACTTTTTGTTAGAGACACTCAACATTTGTTATGTGAAGATTGCAAGATTATCCCTGGAGAGTGTCTAGCTACTGCCACAACATAGACTTATGGTGTTAGATATTTGCCCAAGAACTAGACGGTGGCATCTTTCTTCTTGTTCCTATTTCGGCCCCCGCATTTACGAAATCTTGATTCTGTCCTTGCTAGCACCCGAATGCAAACAGAAAGATTCAAACTTGTCTTGTTTTCTTGCATCGTCCAAATGAATTGAAAACAAGGGAAGAAGAGAACTTTAGTCGATGAGATATATAATAATAGTAATGATAAGTGCAATAATGAAGAAGAACTTACGTCGTGAGATTTTGAAAGGAGAAGTTGGGTTTTGCCCAGAACTGAATGACAATTTTCTTCGTGAAAAATTTACTTCTGCTGCAATAATCTTTCTCTGTTACGTGCTTCTTTCTGGTTTTGGTCATCTAGGGAAGAAAAAGAAGATGAAAGAATTACACTTGGCCACAAACAATTACTCATGGCCGTAAATTATTGAAAGCATGATTACTACGCACGATTCTATTGTGTTTTACATTCTTCTTGGCTGTAGAGAATTACACTTGGCCGCAAACAATTACTCTTGGCTATGTCTAATTACTCGTGGCCGCACGTTATTGAAAGCGTGATTAATACGCATGATTCCCTTGTGTTTTACAAGCTTCTTAGCCGCATTTATTTACACTTGGCCATTTCTAATTACTCGTGGCCGTGTTGAATTGCACTTGGCCGCATCAAATTACATTCTTTTCTGTTTTACAAGCTTCTTATCCGCGTTAATTATTCTTGGCCGCTTCTAATTACTTGTGGCAGCGTTGCATTACACTTGGCCGCGTCGAATTACATTCTCTTGTGTTTTACACGCTTCTTGGATGCGTTGAATTACACTTGGCCGCTTTGAATTACTCGTGACCGCTTCTAATTACTCTTGGCCGCGTTGAATTACATTTGGCTGCTTCGAATTACTTGTGGATGCGTCAAATTACACTTGGCCGCATCGAATTACATTCTCTTGTGTTTTACATGCTTTTTGGCCATGTTGAATTACACTTGGTCGCTTCGAATTACATGTGGACACGTCAAATTACATTCTCTTGTGTTTTACATGCTTCTTGGCCGCGTCGAAGTGCACTTGGCCACGTTGAATTAGACTTGGCCGCGTCGAATTTCTCGTGGCCGTAAACATTTTTGTTATCGTGTTTATCAGTCACGCTTTTGTGCTAAAACTCTCAACCACAAACTGGCCAACTTTTTTTCAATTGAAACTCTCTCTCTCTCTCTCTCTCTCTCTCTCTCACACACACACACACACACACTTGTAAGGTTTGAAGTGTGTTGTGTGGATTGTGAAATCCTTCTCCACGTGTTTTCTTTTCTTTTTTTGGATTGAACTCCATTATCAAATAAACGAGAAGAGAATGAAAATAAACGAGAAGAGAATGAATACAGTATATTTTATGGTACGTACGTTGTTTTCTACTACTCCTAGCTTATTGGAAGTATTAGGTTAGACCGAGGCGTTTGAAACTCCAATATTGGACATGGGGACCCTACTGCTGGCTTAGGAGCACAGCTGGATCTGTTCCCTCGAAATAAGTTTCATTTTGAAATCTGAAAATTTAAATCCAAACTGTTTATATAGGAAATCACGAGAAAAAATAAGATGCGCTCGGGGCACATTACAAGAATAGAGAAAATGTGGATGCGCCTGGGGCGCATTTGAATTGTGCCTGAGGCGCATGTGATGCAGCAAATATTCTTGATTTGTGTTTTACGGAGTTTTTCTAGTCCGAATTGGCAAGAGACCAAAAAAGGCAATCCTTTAACATTATAATGATTGTTAAAGCATAAGAGAGGCACAAGAAGCCCGTAAGAAGTGATTCCAAGAGTTGTTCAATCATAAGAGAGGCACAAGAAGCCAGTATACATAGGAAGGGATTCCAAGAGTTCCATCCATGAAGATGTAGACTTATTGAACAACTTGGATCGATCTCCAAACGAATTACTTCACCAAGGATCTCATATAGTAGATTGTAAAATTGAAAATTGAGCGTGCGAGGATTGAGTGCGCAAGTACAATGTAAGAATTGAAAGCGGGAGCGTAAGACATTAATTTGAAGGAGTTGAAACTAGATTAGCTGATTGATGATCCGCTTAATAGGGAAAGAGATAACCCTGCAATTAAACATTCGACAAAATACTAGTACTTCTCAATTACACAGATCTGCATCTATCTAGCCAACTAATTTGGTTAGCAGAAACATTTGAACTTGGTTTGGCTGGGGTCCGCCAAGCCAAGCCAAGAATGAAACACCAAGGCAACGCATTAGAGGCCCCAGTAGCAAGCTACTGTAGTGGGCCCTCCTTTGAGCTCAACTCCCTCGGGTTATCTCTCACCCTCACCACAAAATTGGGTGAATCCTGATGATGAAACGGTTTTTGATTATTTAATGAAGTGTGGAGAGCACAATTAACCTTAGGACACTCTTACAGAAAGAACGAGTACCATAGAACTAGGGATGTGTGCGTCGAAAGGAACTTAGAATGTGAAAATGGGCGTGAAAACGAACCTTAGCCTTTGTCGCTCCAATGATATTTGAATCGGTCTCTCTTCGACCGACTTTTTATAAATAAAATTATATTATTTTAATTGGTAGTTACCGTCATATTTTAATACAGTTAAAACCTTATTTATCATTATATAATTGGTCTTAATTCGATTGAAAATAAAAACGATACGAGCGTTTTATTGAAAGAATTTATTTTTCGACCAATTGAGGGTAAAATGGTCATGTATTTTGATGTAAAAATTACTCGTATTTTTCATTGGAACCAATTTGGTAGGAAAGTAGATTGGACAAGCCTTCTAACGGTTCAATCCACAAGCAAATTGGAGTTCGGGAGTGTCTAGGGTGACTCCTCAAAGTTGACTTGTTTGCAATGCTCTGGATGCGCCTGGGGCGCATTGAAATGCGCCTGGGCGCGAAGGCGTGCGCCTGAGGCGCATAAATGCTGCATAACAAGTTAAACTTTGCGGACTTGCCTCGGACACTCCCGAACTCCAATTTTCGTGTGGTTTGAACCGTTAGAAAGCTTGTCCAATTTTCTTTCTAGCCCAAGTAGTTTGGACTGAAAAATCATTTGAATATCCAATGAAGTGACCATTTTACCCTCGATGGGTCTAAATATGTTTTGTTCCGGCAAAACGCGTGTAAGTTTCTCATTTTAAATTGGATCAAGACCCATTATATATCAACAAATAGTTCTTCTAAAGTACTAAAAGATGCCGGGATCCAACCATAAATGGGAGTTGAACATATAGTTTCTCCTTCCCCTCATTGAACCAAGTAATATTCTTGCTTGCGATTGGTATTTTTTTTGGAAGCATCAATTTGAATGATACATTGTTTGGCAACAACTATAAAAGTGTTTGGAAAAAGAATGATGGATTTGTATCTGAAATGTTGGTGCATTGGTATTCCTCTTGGCCGTTTTATGAAAAACTAAATGTCTATTTCAGTACGTAGTTGATTACATCAGAAAACAAAATCGCACTGAATGCTCCCAAGGCGCAATTCATATGCGCCTGAGGCGCATTACAGAAAGGGAAAAAATAGGATGTGCCCAGAGAGCAATTCAATTGCGCCTAAGACACATTTCAAAGAAGAAGAAATTCTGGGTGCGCCTGGCCGGGGCACGACTTAAATGTGCCTTACGAAAAGAGTGCAAATTAATCAGGATACGTGCCCTTGGCGCAATTCAAATACGCCCGAGGCTCATGATGCAAATTTTTTTTGAATGGTTCGTTTTAGTCCTGGTTGGCCGGAGGCTATAAAAGGCCAGCCTTTAAACATTAATTAGTGTAAGGATTTTTATAGCAAAAGAGACGCACAAGAAGCCAGTGCGAATGGTTTCCAAGAGTTCCATCCATGAAGATTTCATTGAACAGCTTAAATCGACCTCCAATCAAATCACTTCATTGAGAATATATTTCATATAGAAAGTAAAATTACTCATCATCAAATTATTTCTCATCAATCGCGGCATTCTTTGTTGGTTATGCTTTCGTTACAAGAAAATCAGTTAACTAGCTAAAACGCCTATTCAATTAAAATGTAAGTTGACAATATCTTGATTTCTTGGTACATTTCAAGACAGGATATTGTGGAAGTTGACAATTGTTTTAACAAAATGCAAGGTGAAGTAAGGCCTAGCAGTGGGACATTGACCTTGCGTATCTCAGCTTTTGGGAAGAATGTTAATCTTTTACATGGCAAAATATCAAATTTTGCCATTGAAAATGGACTTCATCACAGTGTTTTCCAAACTTCATTGTTGGACTTTTATGCAAAGATTGGAGACATGGAGAACAACATTACTTGGAGTGCTATTATATCAGGTCTTATTGATGGAGAGCTGATATAATACGACCATGGGCTAGGTTTTGAAGCCCTGCAATTTCGTCGTCAAATGGCAGAAGAAGGAATGGAGCCAAATAGTATGACATTCTTGAGCTTATTATCTGCTTCTAGCCACTCTGGCCATCTAGATGAAGGCTGCAGAGTCGTTTATGCCATGAAATGGAGATTCAGAATGGGAATCTCAACAAGGATTTGTTGGGCCAGTCATGAAACGGGCATTTGGTATAATTCTGAAACTAGTGACTTTTCCATGTGGTAGGATTTTTGGAGCGCTATTGGCAGCCTGTAGAGTTCATGGGAACCAAAAAATGAGGGGAATATGTTGCAAAATGGCACTTATATTTGGAACCTAAAATTGCTGGCTAGCTACTACAGTTAGTAAACTTCAAGTTGTTGCATATTGAAAGGTGGAATAGAGTTGAAGAAGTACGTAGAGTGGCCAAGGTGGAACTGCATTGAAGCCTAATGATCAATCCAAGGGTTTGTTATTGGAAGTCAATCGCCCCTTAAAATTTTTGATATCTATGAGCCACTTGATGTTATATGTAGGAATGAAATTACATCAACAGAAAAAAAAATTAACGCTCCCAACATGCAGTTGAAATTCGCTTGAGGTGCCCTAGAAAATTAGAGAAAATAGAATACACCCGGGGCCCGATTCAATTGCGCCTGAGGCACATTACAAAAGGATAGAAAATGTGAATGCACTCGGGCGCAACTTAAATGCACCTGAGGCACTTGTGGTGCAAATATTTTTAATTTGTCTTTTTAACTGAGTTTTTCAAGTCCGAATTTGAGTGAGACTAAAAAAAGGCAATCCTTCAAACATTATAACAATTTTTATAGCACAAGGGAGGCACAGGAAGGCCGTACGAAGTGACTCCAAGGGTTGTTCGAGCATAAGAGAGGCACAAGAAGCTAGTATAGGAAGGGCTTCCAAGAGTTCCATACATGAAGATGTGGACTTATTGAACAACTTGGATCGATCTCAAACCAAGTTACTTCACCAAGGATCTCAAATCTAATGAAGTGACCATTTTACCCTCGATGGGTCAAAATATGATTCGTTCCGGCAAAACGCGTGTATGTTTCTCATTTTAAATTGGATTAAGAAGCATTATATATCAATAAATATTGTTTTTAAAGTACTAAAACAAGGCGGGATCCAACCAAAAATGGAGTTCATCATATAGCTTCTCTTCCCCCACATTGAACCAACCGATATTCTTGCTTGCGATTGGTATTTTTTTGGAAGCCTCAATCTGAATGATACATTGTTTGGCAATAACTTTAAATGTGTTTTGAATCAGAATGATGTGGGTTTCTATGTGAAATGTTTGTGCATTGGTTTGCCTCTTGGCTGTTTTATGAAAAATTGAATGTCTATTTCAGTAGTTCATTACATCAAAAAAAAAAAAACATACTGAATGCTCCCAAGGCGCATCACAGAAAGGGAAAAAATATGATGCGCCCAGGGAGCAATTCAATTGCGCCTGAGACACATTACAAAAAAGAAGAAATTCTGGTAGTGCCCAGCCGGGGCGCAACTTAAATGTCCCTTACGAAAAGAGTACAAATTAATCAAGATGCACGTCCTAGGCGAATGTGATGCAATTTTTTACACATAATATATGGTAAAAAAAATATTGAGGGTCATGCCTAACCACATAATATGGTTTAAACCAAATATGGTCACCTGTAGGAAGACTGGACTAACCATAAGGCTTCCCCTGATAGTTCCATAGCTGGTCTCTGCTTGACCGATTTCCTACTCCTAAAATTATGGGTTGCCCCAAGCGTAGGGCGGAGATCGACGTAGCACAATATCCGGTAAATCCGGAGTCGAATCCACAGAGACGGTGATGTGTGCTAACTAAAAATTCGAGTTGTTACTTATTTAAACTGGCTCTTAGGTAGCCACCCCTTGTCGTTTGATTGAGATTAATTAAAACCTAGGAATTGATTGTACTTTTTAGAAAATTAAAAGGAGGGTACGGTTGTAGGGTTCATAACACTCGCAGCCAGTCCAGATTATCCTGCTCCATTTGATGTTCTTAAAAACGTTCAATTTAAGATTGGAAAAGATACCCCGCAAGATGCGAAACCCTATGGTCGCCGTATACCCATGCGCAGCGAAGAACGAGTTTTGGACCCCCATTCCCCCGTTCACATGGGCTCCGACGATGCCCGGGTTCGTCCGCGGGAAGTAATTTTCCAATCTTAAATCATCAATGAAAATAGAAGCAGTACCCGGACTGGCCACGGTGTGCTAATCACCCCACGACCCTACCCAAACAACTACTCACTGATCATTAAACAAGAAACCCTAGATTGAAACATGCTTCCGAGTACGCAATATGAAAAATAAACAAAAGATCTGAGTTAAACAAAAACTAACAAATAACTTTTATAAAGAACAAAAATTAACACGAGTTATTGAAGTGCGAATAATAAACAAAGCTTGAAATAACTTGAAAGAAACAAAACGCGAAAGAAAAATAAACTTCATTCGAACCAAAGAATACCAGCCCCCGTCCGTGTATCGTCAATGCCGAACCAATTCATGGATCGCCTCCTCCAATCTTTTCCACGGCAGCAGCGGCTTTTTTTCTTTTTCTTCCGTCCGAAAACAAAACTCTTTTTTCCAAAAATTGTTTTTATAAGGTTTGAAACCTCTAATCACACAAAGGCCCTTTGGGTTTCATGAAATAACAAATGAATGATTCAATTTTGAATCATTTCGCATTTGAACCCCAAACTTCTTTAAAATCATCTTTTTATCCAAAGTCTCGGACAACAGGCTCAAGCAACCTATAAACAAAAAAAAACACATAAGAAAAATCAATTAACAATTATAAAAGACTAATAAATGTAGATTGGAGGGCCAAAATATGTATATTTTGGCACTTATCACGCCCCCCAACTTACATTTTGCTAGTCCTCGAGCAAAGAAAACAAAATGCAACTAAAGAAAACTAATTAAAATCGATAGTTCTTTTAAACCCCCAGGCAGCCCCGGTGGGACGAGTGAAGTCTCGTGAGGGTTTTTAGCAATGATCACCCACAAAACACCAAGAATCCTTTCACATGAAATCCGAAAAAACCGTAAGAGTGCTCAATGATATCCAAACAAAGAACATGAAGCCATCGTAAAGAGATAACGGGCATAAGCAGTTCTAGACACTATCCAGTCAGAAAAATAAGTCATGGCACCTATACTCAGCGTGTGTGAACAAGGGCTTCGGTCACAAGTGAAAAATAACCAAAAGTTCTCTCCGGACCGAGTCTTGACTTCAAATCTCACTGTATCATGCACTCAACAAATGAAATCACTCGAAACAAGGTGCATATTACTCTCAATATGTGCGGGAAGATGTTATGTAAATGAAAGCAAGATACTTCCGCACATAATGACACAAAAAGAACGCTCTATATAGTGGACACATGATCTCATGAACAGTATGTCAAGTATTGGAAACTTTCTCTATCCACCAATTCACAACCCATTGCCCCTAGGATCAAATAGGACTTCAATTCTGGTTATAACATCAGGTTAGGGAAAATATTTCAAGGCTAGGGTACGTTCAAGTGTCTGAGAATAGGCTAACCACAACTCACATAGGGCAAATATAACGATGCGTGCCCTTTTTTTTTTTCCTTTAATTTTTCCTTCCTTTCAACTCCACCACATCTCTCTTTCCTACCTTTTTAATACAATCTCACTTTAAAAACAAGTATTTCTCCCTTCCACAATAAATTGGTATCTTTTTTTTTTTGCTTTTTTTTTTCTCTTCTTCTTTTTTTCTTTTCTTTTTCTATGGGAAAGATCACCAATCAATAAAACTCAATTCATGTACCTCCACACAATTATCTAAGCCTTCTCAAGACACAATATAGATGGTGGAGCTTAACAAGAAAAAGGCTATATGCATAAGGATCAAATGGGCTCATAAGAGATAAAATGTATGAATGAAAGAAATGAACCGGCTCAAAATAGCAAAGATGGCCTATAATCCTTTCCAAGGGGCAAAACAACCATGTAATTTCCAAACCCAAGAGATAAGTAGGCACAATTCCCAACACTCAACGACAACAATAATGAGATCAACAACGAATTTGCTCTTTTGTGACAATAAGATTTTATTTGACACCACTCCAAGAAAAAGTAAGGCTCTAAACTCACATGGGGCATAAGTCTCCACTAAACTAGCCATCGAGAATAATTAGTCACAACTCACAAGCAACCAAAGCCCAAACAGACGTGAAGTGCAAATGTGCTAAAAATAAATGCCATGACAAATTTTTCGCGACAAGCTAGCAAAAAGAACTACAATGTCACCACAAATATAATCAAATAATGACTATCATATCTCAAACTCAATCAATCACGACGAGCCAGTCTCAACAGCTTCCAAGTCTCATGCAAAAAGAATCCTACTAATTTTTTTTTTTTTTGAATCTAACAAAATAAAGATCAAAGTGATTCCTCCCCCCAACTTGAACTATTCAATGTCCTCATTGAAAGCATGAAAATAAAGATAGGACAGAAACATAAAAGAGAGGAGAGATAGCACCTCGAAACGGAGGGGCTAAGCAGAGTACACTATAGAGAGGGAGAGACCCCCCAACTTGGATCGAACAACCTGCAAAAAGTTAGCCTCCAAGACAGCAAGAAAAATAACTAAAAGAAACCAAAAAAAAAAAAAAGTAAGAAATAAAATGAAAAGCAAAAAAATCATCCACTTTCTTCACGCGAAAGACACGGGTACTACTTTTCTCCCTGGCCAAAGACTGTGGTTCCCTATTTGTTGGAAGGACAGTATGCATAGGATTCAACGATATCTTGAGAAGTAGTGCCATCATCTAATAGGCTGTCACTCCCTCTGGGGCTGCCAGATTCCTTACCCACCACTCCGTTTGTGAAGCAATCTCCACAGAGTTTGGACATTAAAGTCAGATGGTTCAGACAGAATTCTCGCTGCTAACTACGCGCCTGCCGTCAGACCCAACCTCCTAAGTACTACATACATAGCTTTGACCAGGTGGCTATACCAGACCATTATTCTAATTTTTTCCTTTCTTTTCTTTTTTTTTTTTTGATTTTAAAGCTTAACAAGAAATAAAAGAAAACAAGTGTGCATAAATTGTGCCAAAACCCAAGTCAATGATGGGTACCCCTGTTGCTAGGAGCCGGGTCCACTTCTCAGTGAAGAGAGTGGTACGCAAAAGCTACCCGTCGAAACTTAAGATAATGGGGCACCCAGCGGGTTAAGAACTGGGTCCCAAGCAGTGCCACACACATCCTCTATTGCTAGTATCTCCATCAAACTCCCTAATTCTGGAGAATCTAAGAATGACGCCTCCTTGGCTATCTCTAGAAGATCCTTATACAAAATATTATCGACATGCTCCTGCACCAGCGTGTCGATCAAACTCACTTCATTATTCTTGACTCGGCTATCCGCATTAAACACTTTCACCTCCATTTTCAAGTCCCCAAACGACAATTGGACTTGTCCAGTTTTGCAATCCATGATAGCACTAGAGGTGGCTAGAAATGGACGGCCAAGAATGATAGGAGTCTTCTCAAAGACCTCCGGTATCGGGCAAGTATCCAAGACAATAAAGTCAACTGGAAAGAGAAACTCACCCACTTGAATTAAAACATCCTCCACCACTCCCTTTGGAACTCTCACACTCCGGTCAGCCAACTGTAGCGTGACCGGTGTGGCTCTTAAATCGCCGAGGCCAAGCCTCAAGTATAACGAATATGGGAGCAGGTTGACACTTGCTCCTAAATCCAGTAATGCCTTATCAAATTTCTGGCCTGCGATAGCTATAGGGATGGTGGGACAACCAGGGTCTTTGCACTTGGTTGGGATATCGGCCTGGAAAATGGAGCTCACCTGCTCCGTCAGGAGCACTTTGTCCTGCCTCTTAGTCTTTCGTTTTAAAGTGCAAAGATCCTTTAAGACCTTCGCAAACTGAGGAATTGCATCAATGGCTTCCATCAACGAGATAGGAAACTGAACTTTCTTGAATAATTCAAGCATTTGAAAGTTCATATTGACCTTAGGCTTCGCCACCAAGCGATTTGGATATGGAGCAATGGGTGGCGTTGGAGTTGTGGGGGCCGCAGTTGCAGGCACCACCACTTCAGGAGACTCTGCCTCTTTCTCTACCTCAGGAACACTTTCCAAGTCTGGAACGACTACTGGAATGGCTACCGGCACCGGGGGTGGCACCGATTTCTGCTTTGGGGGTAAATCCTTGTTGATCACCTTTCCACTTCTGAGAGTGGTGATCACCTTAGCCTCTTCCAGACTGGGATTCAAACTACTCGGGCCAGAAGAATCGCCCACATAATGAGTACCGGCGGCATTGACTAAAGGTTGAGAAGGAAACTTTCCCTTCTCCTGCTGGACTTGTCCAACTACCGCCGTCAACTGGGTCAATTGGGTCCTAATGTCACCAATTGCCTGCTTAGTCAGCTCAGTGAAGTTTATTTGAGACTGCATGAGAGCCTTCATCATCTCATCAGTCTGCTTATCCCGCGGGGGATGGTTAATGCCAGGGGGTGGTCCAAAAGATGAAGGACCGAAACCCTGCTGCTGCTGAGGCGGGTAACGGAACTGGGACATTTGGCCTGTAGGAGGCTTGAACTGCTGGATTGACTGCTGAGGTGGTGCCTGAGCATGCACTGGGGTTTTTTGATCCCTCCAACCTAGAAGTGGGTTTTGGGCCCACCCAGGATTGAAGGTATTTGAATACGGATCCCAACGCTGGTTAAGCGCATTCATCTCAACCTGATTACTATGGTATGCATCTTTAACAATGGGAAAAGCGAGGCAAGCAGTAACTAGATGCCCCGGACACTCACACAACGCACATACCTCCTCGACTCTCACCTCATTTACTTGATGGACTTGCTTAAGCTTCAAGTCCTCTAATTGTTTAGCCATCTTGTCTAGCTGAGACTGGATATTTTGCTCTCGCACACTAGAAGGAAAAACGCCAGACCCACTGGGTCCCTGCGCAGCCATGGCCCTATCACCGAGGTCGGAAGGTTCCCAACTTTGGTGTTTCTCTGCCAACTCATCAAGAAAGTCCCACGCTTCGTCCGGGGACTTGTCTAGAAAATCTTTCTCTTTACAGAGATACTCAATCTGTTGGGTCGTCGCAACATTCAGACCCAAGTAGAAAAAAGACACCAATTGGGGTTTGACAAACCCGTGGTGTGGCAAGGACAAAAGTAAGTCCTTGAATCTCTCCCAGCACCTTAAAAATGACTCGCCCTCTTTTTGCTTATACGATTGGATTTGGCGAGTCAAGTATTTCGATTTACTTTCCGAGAAATATTTCTTGTAAAATAAATCTCGGACAGCAGCCCACGTCCTGAGAGACTGTGGCTTTTGCATCCGCAGCCACTTATCCGCATTGTCCCTGAGCGAGGCTGGGAAAAGCTTAAGGCAAGCATTCTCCCACTGAGTAGTGGTGGCCAGGGTGCAAACCAAGCCCTCGAAATGACGGACGTGCTCATACGGATCCTCATTCTCCTTCCCATAAAATAGGGGAAGGGCATTGTGCGTACCAGGCTTAATGGTGAAAGCATTGCGTGCTTCCACCGTCTCGGTTGGTAGAACTATTGGACTGAGAGGAGTGGTCCTCTCAGGATGCATGTGTGCACTCATCGACATTGGTGGCTCTGCTATTGGTGGCTCAATTATTAAATCAACAAAAAGGGCACCGATATCAAAAGAATCACCACTAAAAGACTCTCCCTCCACGATTACTCTCGACTCTCTCTCAATGGCTACGAGACGCCTGGTATTGTCTCGGTAGTACTTAGGCTTTAGAGGTGATTGCTTTCCTACGATGGAGGATTGCTTACCTCTACCTATGTTGACTCGAAACAACTAAAGAAACTAAAAAGAAAACGAAAAAATAAAAATAACTACCCGAATTCTAAACACACGTTACCGTCCCCGGCAACGGCGCCAAAAATGCTTGACCGATTTCCTACTCCTAAAATTATGGGTTGCCCCAAGCGTAGGGCGGAGATCGACGTAGCACAATATCCGGTAAATCCGGAGTCGAATCCACAGAGACGGTGATGTGTGCTAACTAAAAATTCGAGTTGTTACTTATTTAAACTGGCTCTTAGGTAGCCACCCCTTGTCGTTTGATTGAGATTAATTAAAACCTAGGAATTGATTGTACTTTTTAGAAAATTAAAAGGAGGGTACGGTTGTAGGGTTCATAACACTCGCAGCCAGTCCAGATTATCCTGCTCCATTTGATGTTCTTAAAAACGTTCAATTTAAGATTGGAAAAGATACCCCGCAAGATGCGAAACCCTATGGTCGCCGTATACCCATGCGCAGCGAAGAACGAGTTTTGGACCCCCATTCCCCCGTTCACATGGGCTCCGACGATGCCCGGGTTCGTCCGCGGGAAGTAATTTTCCAATCTTAAATCATCAATGAAAATAGAAGCAGTACCCGGACTGGCCACGGTGTGCTAATCACCCCACGACCCTACCCAAACAACTACTCACTGATCATTAAACAAGAAACCCTAGATTGAAACATGCTTCCGAGTACGCAATATGAAAAATAAACAAAAGATCTGAGTTAAACAAAAACTAACAAATAACTTTTATAAAGAACAAAAATTAACACGAGTTATTGAAGTGCGAATAATTAAACAAAGCTTGAAATAACTTGAAAGAAACAAAACGCGAAAGAAAAATAAACTTCATTCGAACCAAAGAATACCAGCCCCCGTCCGTGTATCGTCAATGCCGAACCAATTCATGGATCGCCTCCTCCAATCTTTTCCACGGCAGCAGCGGCTTTTTTTCTTTTTCTTCCGTCCGAAAACAAAACTCTTTTTTCCAAAAGCTGCCGAAGTCCTTTGAAACAAGTAGGGCAAATTGTTTTTATAAGGTTTGAAACCTCTAATCACACAAAGGCCCTTTGGGTTTCATGAAATAACAAATGAATGATTCAATTTTGAATCATTTCGCATTTGAACCCCAAACTTCTTTAAAATCATCTTTTTATCCAAAGTCTCGGACAACAGGCTCGAGCAACCTATAAACAAAAAAAACACATAAGAAAAATCAATTAACAATTATAAAAGACTAATAAATGTAGATTGGAGGGCCAAAATATGTATATTTTGGCACTTATCAGTCTCTTCCCGAGCAGCAGATGTAGTGGAGATAGAGATGGGATTCCTCTTGCCAGAGTTCAACGAACTTGTGAGAGATTTCCATTTGGCTACCATAAAGGCTGGTTTTTCTCCCAAAAAGAACGAACTATTGGGAGAGTGATGAAGAGAAAATTTCAAGATAGTTAGAAGAGTAATGAGGACACACTTTTGGGACAATGATCCTTTTGCATATTACATCCTCTGTAGACAACCCGTTTTTTGAGTCTTTTTTTCGTGTCATGTTTGAACTTGGCTCCTATGAATGTAACATGGTATCAGTTTGAATTTTTGTGTCTGTGTTACACTCCCTCCGTCTCTAAATAAATGTTTGGACTGCAAATCTAGACCTCTAAAAGGATGCATTTCTTTTGCTAAAAAATTCAATTCTTTTGTGTTTACGTGATTTATTTAGAGACGGAGGGAATAGTTAGATTTGGATCCTTTCAATGCAACTTGGTGTTTACGTGATTTGCACCATCGTTGGTAGTGCCGTAGGCACGAGTCGGGGTGGGTAGTGCCGTAGGCACGAACAAACACTAGTATATATAAATGGAGTTTTTCCTTTAAAATCAGTATGTGTTGTGTGTGTGAGTGACCCTTGGGGCACAACAAAACTTAAACATGCTAAAACATTAAGAAAAAATGAACACTGTAGCGCTTTTGTATTTGTAGTTCATTATTTAATTTTTTATTTGTGCGGTAGGCATAACTGTATATGTTGGCATTGTGCTATAACTTCTAGATAAACTCTTGGTTGTTGGGCTCAACTCCCATTAGCTACAAATTTTGAACAAGCTTTTTTATTCCAAGCGTTCTGCTTTCAAATAAAAAGAAAGAGCAAAAACGCTGCAGCTAGAGTTTTGAGCAAGCTCGTCGCGGATGGAGGCGCAAGCCTTTAACCGCTTGTGCAAAATTTTCTACACAGCATATTTCGGATAGTAGATCCGAATAATTTCAGAACGATGACGTGGCTTTCCTGTGCCTTAAAACAAAAAATATCCATTGAAATCACAAGAAAAATATAACTACTCGTACGGCTTTGTTTGTTTTGCATTTTAACTTTGTTTTATAATCATTACCCTATTAACTCCTTCCAATCATAATCCTATTTCTTCAATTATTAATTTCATTTCTCTCCGTATCTCTCTCTACTCATTATCCATCTCTCCAATCATTATCCTATTTATCTCTTTACCCACTACCAAAACTAAAATACCCAAAACTAACAAACAAAACAAGACCACATCATTCTAGTGGCCATTTCCTGTACGGATCATAGTGGATCGTACAGATTGGACTCAGGGGGGCTGCTCTCCCCCTTAGGGAGAGCAGCGTGCTGCTGCCCCATTTTTGGGGCCCATCCCGGTCTCGCTCCGATGATCCGAATCGTTCACTTTGTAGAGCTCGTCGAGTAGAACAACTCTGCAAAAAATCAGCTTAATTGGATATCATTAAGTGTTTGATCGGAGCCTTTTTACTTTGAAAAGAATGGATCCGAAACACTGAATCAAATCCATTATACCCATGGACCAAGAGTTATATAGGCTCTGATCAGGCACTTAATGATATCCAATTAAGCTGATTTTTTGCATAGTTGTTCTACTCGACGAGCTCTACAAAGTGAACGATTCGGATTATCGGAGCGAGACCGGGGTGGGCCCCAAAATCGGGGAAGCAGCACGCTGCTGTCCCCTTGGGGACAGCTGCCCCCCTAGTCCGTACAGATTATAGTGGATCTATTTATATATATTTAGTTGGTGGTACTGAGCTTGCAGGCTGATGTAGCATTATTTTGCTGCTCCCTCCGATTCCAAATTGATTGTCCGGTTCGGTCTTTAATTGTATTTTTAAATTATAAATATCTTTCAATCTATAATTTCTTTAAAAATTTTAAAAACTTTGTATAATAGCGAGATCTATCATATAAGATTCTATTACACATAAAATTCATTGTAAATTAAAAGATATTAACAATTTAAAAATTGCATTGGAGACTGAATTGTACCATCAATTTGAAACGGATGGAGTATAGTATTAAGCCTTTCTAAGTTGGCTTTCTAACATAAAATATATCCTAATTCGACCAGTAAAGACAAAGGTTAGGATAGAATATTGGAAAATAATCAGGGCGCGTTTCGATTTCTTAGAAAAGTAACTTTTAGACAAGGAAGGTAATTTTAAACTTAAAAATCATATGTTTACGCAAATAATTATCTACCAATATAGATCTTGTTTGATAGATCTTATTGAGATTTTTTAAACCGTGCAAAAAAAATTAAAAAATTAGTTTTTATTTTCATTATATTTGAGTTTGAAATTACCTTATTTTTTAAAAAAAATATTTAAAATAAAAGCGGAAGGTGTACCCAAAGTCTTTTTTTTTCTTTTCTTTTCTGATCACACTTGGTGAATTACTGAAAGTATTTCTTTTAGTTTTAGCCATTGGGATCACGAGCTGCTAAAAGGAGAGACCACAATTCTACATTTGTCCGTCAATCCGCTCGTCCCCTATCTCTTCCTTTTACTTGATCAATTAGCTGTTGGTAGGGCTGTAAATGAACTGAGCCGTTCGCAAATTGTTCAAGACTTGGCTCGGTAAAGACTCGTTCGAGTTTGACTCGTCTACTAAACGAACTGAACCTGAACCTTCATTTTAGGCTCGTTCCATAAATGAGATAACTCTGAGCCTAATAGTGTTCGGCTCGGTTAGGTTCGCGAATTTGAGGTCAAAATATAATTATTAATACTGGGGTTCTATTCATTAATATTCTATATTTTAATGGTATATGTATAATTTAAATGTTATTACTCCTGTATATTGTCGATAGTCGATAGACTTGATATAGAGTTACAAATGACGTAGAGACCCGTATTTTTTAGGCTGTATTTTTCTTTTAAAATCTATGATCCGTCGAGATAGACGATGTAAATATATGGTGTGGTATGTTCGTGGAAGGGTATAGGCGTTTACTATGTGAAAGGTGCACGTGTGATGTGAAAGGTGCATGTGTGAGTGTTTTGTGCAAGAAGCGGGGAATTGCACCCCATTTCTATAATTCTCCCCAGGAGAATTATTTCTCCACTCTCTTTCCTCTCTCACTCTCTCGGCAGTCTCTCTCTCCTCCTCGCCTCCAAAACTCTCTCCTCTCTTCTATCTTAGATCTCAACATTAGAGCGTGATTCCGGACGAAATTCAAGAATTAAAATTGCTATACAGAGCACGGGCTTTCCGAATATCCAAGAAAATTCATGATTAGACCTCGTGGAGCTTCGGTTGACTTGGTCAAATGGTTGAGTTTTGCTCAAAACCCATGAGGTATGGATTTTTTTACTCTTGTCATACGTTTATAAGGCGTTTATGTATCTAGATCGTGTCTTGTTTCGTTGTTTGAGGTTGTTCCTTTCATTTCCGAAATTCTGCAGAACAGGTCACTGTTTTTGGGGTTTTTCGTCGTCTTAAACTTGGAATTGAATTTTGGTCCGTTCATATGAAATAGAGTAGACTTAGAGGGTGTTCTAATGCTGCTAGAATCACTCAAAACCGTTGAGAATTGAATTAATGGTGAATTTTAGAATACTCGTCACGAATCTGTCAAGTTGCTGTCAGACAGATTCATATTGCTTCTGTAAATGCCTGTTTAGCCACTTTTCGAGTAAGAATTTGACTAGAATTCCTTTGCATCTTTTAAACTTCGTTCAATGGTGCAACTTTTGGAGCTGGAATCGCTCAAAAATATTAAGAACTCGATTTATAGTGATTTCTAGAAGATTGCCCCGTAATCTGAAAATCTGGGCAGCTTACAGAGCAGTGTTTTTATTGTTTCACTATGGTTAAACGACCCTATTGGTTATGGGTCCTTATGGGTTTTAAAGATGTTGGGATTAGGCCCGGTAAATCCCACCCGCAACGGAAGCGCAACAAACAAACCCACAAGAGAACAACACAATCAAAATACGTGGTTCCCCAAACTCGGGTACGTCCACGGGAGAGAGAGAAATCTTTCACTATATGAAAAATAGAGATTACAAATGTGAGATGTAAAACCCTCCTCGAGCTCCTAACACATGGCTCTATACAATGTTTTACACTCACCCCCATAACTCTATTTTTCCCTCACAACCATTCTCTCTCTCACACAACCTCTCATGGTGGGAGAGACCCCCCAAAGGGGTTCCCAGACTGACTCTCCTCTCTGCTCAGTCTCTCTTTCTTTCTCCCCACTCTCTCTCTCTCTCTCATCACACACGGCACAAACCTCTTTAATATATTGGCAGCAAAAGCCTTTACATTTGCCGAGAATATTCTAGAGCACATCACCATATTTAATGCTCCATGCCAGCACACTTTTCCAACCATGGCATGCAATGAGCAATGGTCCAAGACTTTCCAGTTTCCACCGAATTTCTTTCCTTTTTCATTTTCTTTTCTTTTTCACATTGAGGCAAAACCCAACAAACACCCCCTTTTGCACATGTGAAAAATCGTTGAATTCGTTCAGCCACTCTAGCAAGCGCCTGTGTCACTCCAAGTCGAGCGTCTCATCACCCCCACATTGGGTACACCGTTGACTGAATGTCTCCTTGCTCACTAGCTCTTCTGTGGCTAAACCCGCAACACTGATCAAATGCACCCCCGTGCTCGATCGGGCGCCTCGCACCCCCTTGCCGCGTGAACGTCTAGTCATCAACGACTTGCCTATTCATCGGATTAACCATGAAGCCAGCACTAGTTCCACTGTTACTCTGGTAAAGCGCCTGTGTCATTCCCCTGAATGTATCCTTGCTCTACCTAGAGTCACCATTGAATTTTTCTTCTTTCTTCTTGGTCTGCGGGCACAAATACCCACTGATTTGCCTTGCACATCTGTCCATCCTTTCTTCACAAAATCCTTGGCATGCCAAACACATACACATATGCACGGCAACTCATTGCCACATGCACACATGCCATCACTGCCAACAAAAACCTTTCACTACCACTATGTGAAAGAAAGCCTCCGTGTGAGCTTCTAAGCCTCTGCCTCTGCTCCAATTTTTTTTTTGAATGTGTTCTCTTCAGCAACCACAGTCCGGATCTGCAACCGTCGACTGCTCCAGGATCGCCAACCATCGTCTCTTCCCAGGATCGCTAACCATTAGCTCTGATACCAGTTTGTTGGGATTAGGCTCGGTAAATCCCACCCGCAACGGAAGCGTAACAAACAAACCCACAAGAGAACAACACAATCAAAATACGTGGTTCCCCAAACTCGGGTACGTCCACGGGAGAGAGAGAAATCTTTCACTATATGAAAAATAGAGATTACAAATGTGAGATGTAAAACCCTCCTCGAGCTCCTAACACATGGCTCTATACAATGTTTTACACTCACCCCCATAACTCTATTTTTCCCTCACAACCATTCTCTCTCTCACACAACCTCTCATGGTGGGAGAGACCCCCCAAAGGGGTTCCCAGACTGACTCTCCTCTCTGCTCAGTCTCTCTTTCTTTCTCCCCACTCTCTCTCTCTCTCTCATCACACACGGCACAAACCTCTTTAATATATTGGCAGCAAAAGCCTTTACATTTGCCGAGAATATTCTAGAGCACATCACCATATTTAATGCTCCATGCCAGCACACTTTTCCAACCATGGCATGCAATGAGCAATGGTCCAAGACTTTCCAGTTTCCACCGAATTTCTTTCCTTTTTCATTTTCTTTTCTTTTTCACATTGAGGCAAAACCCAACAAAAGATTGGTAAGTTGGTGATATTTTGGTGTTGGAATTATTGAAAAATATTAAGTATGCAATTTTTAATAAATTTTTGAACACGGACTGTTTTGTTGAAAATCAGGATATGCTCATGTGCCAATTTTAGATGATTACAGTACCCGTTCGTTGTCTAGGTATTCGGGTGATTATATTTATGTGGGCATTGTGGCATATTGTGGTGAATGCTATGAACTTGTTATGTGTTGAGTATTATGTTATTAGGAAATGTGAGAGGTAAAACATACGTAATTGAGATGATAGAACGAATACGAAAAAAGCCCTGGTTACACCGTAAGGTGTGATGCCAGAAATGGGATGCACGGGGTCCCAAATGCCCAAAATTGAATGAAAAGATTTTAGTGGACGTACGGAGTCCCAAATGCCCGGAATTGTATTTAAAAGGAAAATGGCTAATACTTGAGAAATACAAGACAAATTGATTATGTTCAAAAAGGAAATTCGATGATGTGTTCATATTGTTCTGCTGATAGATATACTCATTGTCATTAGCATCTTGGGGTTCGTTGTACATATATAATGTTGCTCACATATTGCTGTTGGTGCATGATCATCACATATACGTATAGATCGATACAGAATAGAGTAATTGCATAGCGATGGACGAGTGACAGTTGTGGACAAGTTGTGGTCTAATTAGAATAATTCAAGTCAATTTTTGCTTCTAGTTTGATGTGTGAGCTATTAGGAATATCGTTATGAAATCATGATTCCCTGATTGTAGTATACTCGTTTGTGGTAGAAGATCCATATTTCTTTGTGGTATCTTGTCGTATTCACTCACTCTAGGTGCATGATTCGTCGCATTTTCATATAGCTTGTGTATGAATTTTCTTACTAGGCTAGTGTAGCTCACCCTATCATTTTTAGGTACGATTCAAGGAAGTTGGCATGCATGGCGTACATAGCGTGCTTGTTGATCATGTTTTTGAAAGGTATAAAAGAGGCGATTATTTGCATTTGAATTGAAAGAAGTATTTTGGAAAGATATTTGTTACAACTGTAATATTATTTTCTTCGGATATTGGCATTTCGATAACTTGGGGCCATTGAGCCAAAAATGTAATATTTGACTCTTAGAACAAGGTAAAGGAAGATTTTTTTGGTATTAATTGTATTACTGCGAGGACTTTATTTATCAAAAAGAGTATTCATTATTTATGTTGAAAATTGAGGGCTTGACAAACGACGACTTCAAAGTTAGGGTTTCTCCACCACTTCTCTCCGCCTCCTCAACTGCCTCTGTCCGCCACCTGGCCTCCACCACCTCTCTACGCCACCTCCACCGCTTCTCTCCTCCTCCTCTACTAGGTATTCTTATACTCTCTTATTGTTTGTTTCTAGATGATCTAGTGATCTAATAAGTAAGACACTAGTTAAAAAGAAGTTCGGATAAAAAAAAAAAAGTTAAAAAGAAGTTTATTATACTATGTTTTTTGTTTTGTTTTTTTAATGGACTTTTATATACTAATGTACACCCCTTGCTGGTGATATAAGTTATATACACACCACTAACAAGTATAATATATAATATGCACAGTTGCACACCACTAACTAGTGTATATAATATATAATATACACTCCACTAACTAGTATAATGTAAATAAACTATTATACACCCCAGTAGTGATAATATGCACTGTTGCACACCACTAACTAGTGTATATATAATATACACTCCACTATCTAGTATAATATGTAATATGCACACCACTAACTAGTAATATAAATAAACTAATATACACCCCAATAGTAGTCAGTATCCTCACCGACTGGAACGAGATGCAATTCAAACATCCATGTCGATGTTGAAAACTTCGAAGGAGCTTGAAACCCAACCTAACCCGCCGGAAAACCCACTCATTCGAAAACAAGGTGAATTGTACGATTCTCACAATTCACTGATTCAAAAAACATGATTCTGTGGTTCTCACTTTGATTCTTACCTATTTGTGATTCATATAATCGATTTGAATCGTTTTATACCTGAATCGAACCGAATCATATGGTTTCGATGACTATGCTTGTATTAGTATTTTTTTTATCTGCTTGTATCTGTATTTTTAGGGTGTCTTGATTTCTGTTCATTAGTGGTTATTTGGTGCTGTATGTGCATTTTTGTACTCTTTTTATTCTAGTTTGTAAGGTTATCTTGATTTGGATTTGTACCAGTATTGGAACTAATTCATGACATTCTAAACAGGGTCTATTCTAGTGAAGGGGATCGGGAGATGGACTGTATTCGAGCCTGAATTCGAGCCCGAGTTGTATTTGAAAGTGAACAGTATTCGAGCCTAAATTCGGCTCGGTTTGGCTCGTTTAAGTCTAACGAGCCCTAACAAGTGAACCGAGCCGAGCCTGAGCTTTGAAAATTTTTAACGAGCCAAACTCAAACTCCATTATCCAGGCTAGAATCGAACCCGAGCCGAACTCGAGCCTGGCCTGCACCTTACCGAATTGATCCCAAATATCACAAGGTTCAGCTCGATTCGGTTCGTTTACACCCCTAACTGTTGGAGAGAGAGATTGAGATGGGTGACACTACTGTTGATTTTTTCCAAGAGACCTTGAAGCAACTTATAACGAGCTCCAAGCTCGGTTTAAGCATAGACGAGAAATGTCAACTTCAATCACTTCAGGAAAAAATAGAGTATCTGAGAGGATTCCTCAAGGTTACGGAGAAGAAACGCAACGAGCATTCAAAACTAATGGAACTTGCGATGCAAATCAGAGACGTGGTATTCAAGGCAGAAAACATCATAGATTTGTTCGTAGAATATTGCTTTTTCAAGAGGCCTAATGCATATCTATATCTTCGTAAGCTTAAAAGAGTCAAAAAGAAGATTAAGACTCTTATGGCTATGGTGAAGCAAATTTACGACATGAAGATATATGACATTAATGGAGTAGTAGTAAAAATACCCAAGCACTATTCTACAGGAAGTGAAGGTATTGGAACATGTTTTCAATAATATTTTATACTTAAAATTAGTTTGTTTTGATAAATCATTATGGTTTTACGATTTCAGTTTCAGTTATGTCAGGCTCTTATGAGAATAATATCTTATCGTGAATATGATATAAGCAAAGCAAAATTCTTTAGGGCCAAGGTCTGAAATTTTGTTGTGTCCTCTCTTTTTTCATTTTAAAATTTTGTCGAGATGAATGATTAATCCAAAAAACATCATGCAAATCTAATAAAAATACAGAAAAGATGAATAAAACGCACAAAACGAAGAAATAAATTAAGTTAAAAAGAATGCAGCTTTAATACTATTTATTGATAACTGGGAAATGAGAAATGGCTCCGTTTTAGAATGCAGATTTAATTTCTTGTTACACTTACTGGGGCCCTTTCATAACTTTTCTCTTCGTCCTTGATAATAACCTTCCTTTCATTTTCCAATTGGCGGTGCAGGTTCATCAGGAGGGAGTAACACATCCAAATTGGTAAAAGAGAATGTGGTGGTGGGTTTTAAGGAAGAGGTAAACAGAGTAATAGAGAAGCTTGACGACAGAGGAGAGGGTAGACCGTTGGAGATTATAACAATCATCGGTGCAGGAGGAGGTGGCAAAACCACTTTGGCTAGAGAAGTGTATGATCATCCTTTCACGTTGTATACCTTTGAAATTCGTGCATGGGTTGATGTTTCCCAAGATTATAATAAGACTATGAAGAGGGATTTGTTGATTCGTATTTTGGAATTAGCTTTGCCAGGAAAACATGTTGATTATGAGAAGAGTAGTGAGGATAAGTTGGGAGAAGACGTACACAAGTGCTTGAAGGGTAGGAAATATCTCATTGTCATGGATGACATATGGGACATTGAAGCCTGGAATGATATGCAAAGATCATTTCCTAAAGAATGCAAGGGGAGTAAAGTGTTGTTCACTAGTCGACAAGTTGTTCAACCTAACAGCATCAGTTATGTCCCTCATTTTTTGGATCCTTTACCAAAAAATTGGAGTTGGGAGTTGTTACAGAATAAGGTATTCCCCATATCCCAAATTTCTACTTCACTTTTTAGCATGCGCATACGTAATAACCGTGGTTTTTTTTTTTTTTTTTGCTCGGCAAAGGAAAATATTTTATTAAACTCAAAAAGGGTAATGACTCCTCGATTAATTATTTAATTGAGTTCGATTGGGTTTACATTTGATAAGTATGTGGTTGATAAAAAACAAAAAATATTTGTATGGTTAGTTTAAGTGTCAAATGGGAGAGTGTTTGAACGTGAAGGAGAGGTGGTGTACATGCATGATGCATGTGTTTGTTGAATACATACTTGGATCCTTGGTGTGAAGCAGGAAATTAAAAGGATAATAAGACAAACAAAACAAAATTGGCTAGTAAGGGACATGAGGCTAACTTACATTTCTTCGAGAGGTGACTCAACAATATTTAGCTAGGGACTAAGGAGGAGATTTGGAGGGGTGGTTTTTCATCTACTTGGGGGACACATGTGAGAATAAGAGGGGGTTGTGGGGGAAGGCTGGGAATTGTGGGCATGGGAGAGATCTTACATTAATTAGCATCGAAGGTGTTCATGCTAGTGATTAAATCATGCAATATAATTTTTTGGTTTTGTTCTTATTTATTCTTTTGCATTTGTTACTTGTGTAAAAGTCATAATTTTTTACTTTTCCGATTCTTCTCGTCAAGACGAACTTATGTCACATAAAAGTGTGACATAAAACAAACAAATACGGAAATTTTTTTGAATAAAGACAAAACAAAAAAGTTGTGGTGCATAAGTTTATCACTAGTGTGAGAGAGATGCAAGCTTTGAAGGGAAAAAAGAAAAAGAAAGGACGGGGAGGGGGAGGGGGGAGGGGGAGGGGGAGAGAAAAGCTGGCTGATATTAGCTGGTCTTTGTTGTTGGAGAAAACGTATGAACGGAGCAGTTGGAGGTGCTTCCACCGTTGGGGTTGGTTAATTATATGTATGAACGGCTTGTGGCTGTTTTGTGGTAAAGATGTGGTTTGTCTCGTTACAAAGTTACTCTTGAGATGGAGAAAGCGTGAAGGGAAGTTGAAGAGAGAAGGGAATGTGTATTGCCATATACGAAAAATTATGTAAATGTGTAAGGGAGTGGGGATTTTTTTTTTCTTTTAGTAAATGTGTTTGTTGTTTATATTGAGTTGGTTGAGTAACACCTTTGATTATGTTATTTCTTGGTCCTGGTGCTTGAGGATTCAGGTCGTTACAATGTGTATCATTTGTAAATTATGTATACTTCTCTATCTATAACACTTTTCATGATTTTGAAGTTTTATTTTCACAGAAATAGTTTAGATGTATCAAATGAGATCCATATTGGAATGGAGAGAGTTTTGTTTAAAAAGAAAAAGAAAATTCTTGTACGTAATACTATTAAAAGGAGTGATTTTACACATATATGCTTCCTTATATATACTATTGTCACATATTTTCTATTTCTTATTTTCCTTTTAAAAATTTCCATTTTGAAGCATTTCTTGGTCTTACGGAATGAACTTTTAAACTCCTACTACTTGGATTGAGTAGATGTAATTGAAATTATGAATATTATCTAATTTTACCATAAATATCAAATAGGTATTCGGGATGAAATGCTGCCCACCGGAATTGGTGGACATTGGTGAGCAAATCGTACAAAAATGTGATGGACTACCACTCGCGATTGTCACAATAGCTGGCATTCTGAAAAAGAAAGACAAGACACTCAACGTGTGGGTGGAAGTTGCCAAACATTTAAGTTCAATCATTGCTAAAAATCAGGAGGGCTGCATGGAGATACTTGAACTGAGTTACAATCACCTACCTCTTCATTTGAAAGCGTGTTTTCTCTATATTGGAGGATTTGACGAGGATCGTGAAATCCCCTTACGCGATTTGATATGGTTATGGATCGCGGAGGGTTTTATTCAGCAAAGTGAGGAGAAAACCTTGGAGGCGATGGCAAAAGATTACTTACTCGATCTCATTGATAGAAGTCTCATAATTGTAGCTCGCAAAAATCCCCTTGCAAGAATTAAAGCATGCCGTATCCATGATCTTTTACGTGAATTATGCTTGAAAAAGGCCGAGGAGGATAATTTCCTCGTGAAAATATACGAGGATGATTCTTTTCGAACTTCTGCTTCAAATAACCATTGTCGCCTCTTCATTGGCGCGAAGTTCAATGCTGGGGAGCACTTTTTGGGGTTTACCAAGAAATGCCATCATGCTCAAAAAGTTCGTACCGTTTTGCGCCCTAGGTTGCCAGACTCGTGGTCATTGTATATACAGGATTTCTTTCTTGAAAACTTAAAACATCTCAGGGTGTTGAGTTATATCTCCAGTGGAAGCCTTGAAGAAGTAGGAAGACATCTAGTTCATTTGAGATACTTGCATTTGAATCATGATACGCCGGGGGTAAGTTATTGGATTGAAGCCCCGTTTTCCCACCACCTAGAAACCATTAACTTCGAAACAGGATATCCCAGAAAAGCCATTCGGTTGCCTTACGATATATTTAAGATGGTAAAGTTAAGGCATCTTTATTCTAAAATGAGTACATTTGCATACCAATTTTGCCTCCATCTTCCTTCTTCTTCTGAAGATGAAACAGCGAGAATCTATTTTGACCATTCCTCCAAGTTGGATAGCCTACAGACCTTGCACTCAATATGTGCTTGTGAGGTGTGTCTAAGTTTCTTGGTAAGGACTCCCAATCTTAGGAAGTTAGGAATTAGAGGAAACATAGAGGATCGTGATGCGATGATACTCGACCTAGAGTTCTTAAAATTCCTTGAGACACTCAGTTTAAATAACATCACTCTTCCGAAAGTGTTGAAGCTTCCTCCGACTATTACGCAACTAACTTTGTTTTCCACGTTTGTCGAGTGGGAGGAGCTCTCAATCCTCCAAACAGCTCTGCCGAGCCTTGAGGTTCTCAAATTACGAGTTTGGGGCTGTGTTGGATCAGTTTGGAAAACAAGTGAAGAGGGGTTCTCTCAACTCAAGTACTTGAAGCTTGAACTTCTGCATATTAAGAAGTGGAACGCTTCTGAAGATCAATTTCCGAGGCTTGAGGTCTTAGTTCTTCACCGTTGCGAACAACTGAAGCAGATCCCAATGGATTTTGCTAATCTAAATGAGCTTCGCGAAATTGAGGTAGTGAAATGCAACAGCTCAGTGGAGAAATCGGCCAGGGAGATTCAGGAAGAGCAAAGAAATAAAAAAGGAGATGATTGTTGCCTAAATCTTCGTTTGCATGGAAATACATTTCTAGAGTGAGTTGTTTATCTTATTTATTTCTTTTGTATTACTGTTTTCTGGTACAGGACTATTGATTTTACAAGGAAACGAAAATAAAAGTTTTTTGGGGAGATTCTATTCGCTACGAAAAGTTTAACAAAGCGCCCTAAAATTTTTTTTTTTTACTTGTATAATTTGAGAAGCTCGCACTAGAGTTTTTTTTTTTTTAATTTGATAATTTATTTTGTTTTTCTTCTTGTATTTTTATCTCTAGTGTTGAAGCTTCCTCCGACGAGAGTGCTGAAGCGTCCTCCGACGAGAGTGCTGAAGCTTCCTCCGACGAGAGTTCTTAAAATTCCTTGAGACAACTTCCATTACGAGGTCGGGAATATCACTCTTCAGAAAGTGTTGAAGCTTCCTCCGAGTATTGCGCAACTAACTTTGTGGTCCACGCGCTTCAAGTGGGAGGAGCTCTCAATCCTCCAAACAGCTCTGCCGAGGCTTGAGGTTCTCAAATTACAAATGGGCTGTGTTGGACCAATTTGGAAAACAAGTGAAGAGGGGTTCTCTCAACTCAAGTACTTGACGCTTCAAAATCTAGATATTGAGGAGTGGAATGCTTCTGAAGATTAATTTTCAAGGCTTGAGGTCTTAGTGCTTCATTGTTGCGAACAACTGGAGCAGATCCCAATGGATTTTGCTAATCTAAATGAGCTTCGCGAAATTGAGGTAGCGAGATGCACCAGCTGGGCGGAGAAATTGGCCAGGGATATTCAGGAAGAGGAAAGAAATAAAAAGGGAGATGATTGTTGCCTAAATCTCCGTTTGCATCACTACTACAATAATAGATATGGGTCACACACTAAAGAGATTCACAAAAATTACGGTTTTTAGTAAAAGCGTGATAAAAAGTGGTGTCTAAAATTTTTTATTTCAGTTTAAGTCCAAAGCTGAGATAAAAAGTGGGTTTTAGAGCAAAATAAAAGACCTCGATCACGCCTTTTGGCCGCGATTGTTTCTCTTTTTCAATCACGGTTTATAATCGTGATAAAAGAGAATGACTTATAATCACAATCAGATTTATCACGGTAGCAAGAGCGTGATGGGAAACTTACAATCACAGCCAATTACTGTGATCTTTATGGTTTATTGTAGTAGTGCATGCAAATACATTTCTAGTGTGA
Organism: Rhododendron mucronatum var. ripense; assembly: GCA_019656295.1. Taxonomy (NCBI): domain Eukaryota; kingdom Viridiplantae; phylum Streptophyta; class Magnoliopsida; order Ericales; family Ericaceae; genus Rhododendron; species Rhododendron mucronatum. The sequence continues at coordinate 395,273 of BPLT01000151.1, read as the reverse complement.
GTTGTGCTTATCTTATTTATTTCTTTTGTATTACTTTATTCGGGTGTAAGACTATTGATTTTACAAGAAAAAAATGGAAGTTTTTTGGGGAGATTCTATTCGCTACGAAGATTTTAACAAAGCGCCGTAAATTTTTTATTTTACTTGTATAAGTTGAGTAGCATGCACTAGAGGTTTTTTTATTTGATAATTTATTTTGTTTTTCTTCTTGTATTTTTATCTCCTTTAAAAAAATTAAAGGAAAAAATGGCTTATTTTGCAAGTTGCTATGAAGGGTATGAAAATCAATCTAATTGGTTAGTGTCAACTTTATCCAATTATTGGCGACTAAATTTTATGGTATAGATAGGAAAAAATCTACACATAGACAAACTCGAGGAGATTTGTGCTAATGATAATCTGGCTCTGTTTAGATTATTTCCTTCGTCTCTAAAGACGTTGCTAAAAATTGGTTTCCATTTTTAAGCCTGCAATTGATTCGTATATATGGGGATACGCAAATACAATTTATCAAAAAGTTCTCCCCCTTGATCAGACATAAAATACTATTTCTAATAATGAATCTTTGTCCTGATGAATGGGTTTTCAAAATGCGATAGACTCAAAAATTTATGTGGATGTTTTAAACATCCCGCACAACAAAATATACTACGGTCGTCTGGCTATTGTACATTAGACTATATAATACAAGACCTTAATTAGTTCAGAAACAAGTTAATAACTGGGACTCCTCTACGCTAACAAATCCTTATTTATCATCAATAACTTGAACGCCACTCTATTTTCGAGCTTTCGAGCTTTCAGCACGTTCTATATCCTAGGGTTCGTTCATGCACCGGAAGTTCTATCCCATCAACTAGGAGAAGAAGAAAAAAACTCCCAAATAACAGTGAGGGTTCTTTTTTATGTTTATCACGGAATCACTAGCTTCCGGATGATGTAATTTTGTGTTGAAAGATGAGCTTGAGAACAAAAACGTGAGTGAACTGTACCTTTGGAGGCTTGCAAATGGAAGAGAAATCGATATCAGATTTGGGAGAAGAAAAACGTGGATGAAGACTTTCAAGCTTCTGTAATATATTCTGAGATTTGCAATAAATGAGAGATTATCTCATCTTTGTTTTTTTCTTATTATTCTGCCTATAAATAAGATTGTAATTCATTTGTAAAAGTATGAGTGGAGTAAAAGAGAATTAGAGAGATAGATAGAGAAATATAAATTTCCTCCTCCTCGTATTTCAGATTGAGTGAAATCAATATATCGTGAGTGTGTTTGTTCAATTCGCTTGTGAGTTTCATACATTATAAGTGTGTGATCAATATGCCTCCACCCAACAGTGGTAACAAAGTCCCTAGGCTCTTTCCTTCCGAGAAATTCTCTCACAAAAAAAAATACCTTCAACGTTCTGCTATTTCAACCAGAAATTAGCTCCCTCAAAAATCTGATTTTTTAGTGCAAAGGTGAGGTCCTCTAGATCACCCAAACGCCGCCCAACAATTCCGCGACGAAAATCGAGCAGCCTCTGTTTCGTTCGAAACCCAAAAGTGCTCGGCTTCATAGCTTGATCTTTGGAATCTGTTCGTCTCTCAAAGACGATCTGATCAAGGTCTTGCACGTTTCTAGCCAATCGACCGACGGCTCCGGCGACCACAGTCCGGCTAAACAAAGAACAAACTTTGTTTCCTTCGCTGCCGAGGAGAAGTCTTATTTCTGTGCGAAACCAAAAAAAAATATTCTCCGTGTGAAAAGTTGCTCCAGATTTTGGAAATATCTTAAGGGAAATGAATTTGTTACTCTTTTTTTTGTCTCCTGCTAGTATATTTTTTGGTGTAAAAATATACTTGTAAGAAAATGACAAATTCTTGGTGTAAAAATATACTTATAAAAAAGTGACATCAACAAAAAATAGAGTAACAAAATCAGCAGCTTATCATTTGTCACTCTCTTTTTTTGTCTTCTGCTAGTATATTTTTGGTGTAAAAATATACTTGCAAGAAAGTGACATATTCTTGGTGTAAAAATATATATACTTATAAAAAAGTGACGTCAACAAAAAATAGAGTAACAAAATTAACAGATTATCAAAATTGAATGAGGTGGTTGAGCCCATTTACTCTCAACATTTCCTCCTGTTCCCAAATGGCTGAACAATCATTGGGAAGGCAAATAAAGGCATTATTTGTTCGATTAACCTTTTAGTTTTAGTTTAGTTTTCAATTATTATTTTATTTTTTTTCAATTATTATCTTATTTTTTCAATTATTACTTTCTCATCTCTCTTTATCTCTCTCCAATCATTATCTTTATCTTCAATTATTACTCTATTTCTCTCTCCACCCACCGCCAAAACTAAACTAAACTAAACCCCATCCAAACAAAACCACAGTCATCTAGCCGTGAGAACATTCAACTGAAGAAGGAGGAGGAATCAAGTGCAGCTGGAACATAGCTCCAACACAACTAATTACACTTTAGTCTAGTCTCCTGAAGTTTAATTAATTTCAGATTGGTTCCTGAAATTTGAAATGTTGTAGTTCAATCCTCGCCAATCATATTTTAACGTTTTTTCAGGTTTCGATGGCTAACAGAACATCCCAAGCTGTCATTTCAAAGCTCACCAAGGACAATTATGATAATTGGTCCATCCAAATGAGAGCACTGCTTGGTGCTCAAGATGTTATGGAGGTAGTAGAAGAAGGTTATGAAAAACATGCCTCAAAAGAAGCTGAAACAGCTTTAAAGCAGGAAGAAAAGACTACATTTTGTGCCGAGCAAAAGAAGGATTGCAAAGCCAGGTCTATCATCTACTAAGGACTTGACGAAGCCACGTTCGAGATCATTGCTTCCGCTAAAGCTTTCAAAGAAATTTGGGAGATGTTGCAGAAGATCTATAGAGGTGCTGAGAAAGTAAAGAGGATTCGCCTTCAAACTCTATCAAGTGAATTCGAGTCTTTACGTATGAAATCTTCATAATCTATTTTCGAGTATTTTGCTCGAATCATAGTGAGGGCCACACTTTCAACGACTTTTAATCCGAGCGACTGCACCACCCATTCTGAAACAAAGTTGTGTGTGGCCCTCGTGTCCACCATGGTCAACACTTAAGTTTCACAAAGCAACACTTCGATGTACATCAAACCCGTTCTCTGAGAGGTTATTGCCTTGTCTACATGAATCACGTTGAGCAATTGCATAGGGTTGACTCGAACTTGCACTTCCGAGTCTGAATCACCATCTTTCTCTTCATCCACACAAATAGCATTCAGCTTTTTACGCTTTGAGCAATCCTTTACCAGATGAGGCTGATCGCAAATGAAACAACTCTTGTTGAAATTCCCTTTGCCTTGCCCTTTGTCCTCCGCAATCGAGTCCGATTTCTGGTCTTTTTGACTGTTGTCCCATTTCTTTGAACTAGATTTTGACGTGCTGGATTCAAAAGAATTGGATTTGCCCGTCAGTTTGAAATCTGCCAACCCGTCGGCAGCGGCAACAGCCGATGGCAAGTCTTCGATTCCTGGCCTTTATAGTTCCAACTGTGCCCAATTCTGCAAACCTAACATAAAATTGAAAACTTTGTCCTCCTCCAACATGTTCTTGAGTTGGCCACTTCTAATTAGTTGTTGCCGTATTGAGTTACACTTGGCCGCGTCGAATTACATTCTTTTGTGTTTTACAAGCTTATAAGCCGCGTTTAATTACACTTGGCCGCTTCAAATTACTTGTGGCCGTTTTAAATTACACTTGGCCGCGTCGAATTACATTCTCTTGTGTTTTACACGCTTCTTGCCCGCGTTGAATTGCCCGCGTTGAATTACATTCTCTTGTGTTTTACATGCTTCTTGGCTGCGTTGAATTACATTTGGCCGCTTTGATTTACTTGTGAATGCATCAAATTACACTTGGCCGCGTCGAATTACATTCTCTTGTGTTTTACATGCTTTTTGACCACGTTGAATTACACTTGGTCGCTTTGAATTACATGTGGACGCGTCAAATTACATTATCTTGTATTTTACATGCTTCTTGGCAGCGTCGATGTACACTCTGCCACGTTGAATTAGACTTGGTCTCGTCGAATTACTCGTGGCAACATTAGTGATATTCTTGCTTGCGATTGGTATTTTTTTTGGACGCATCAATCTGAATGATACATTGTTTGGCAACAACTATAAAAGTGTTTTGAATAAGAATGATGGAATTGTATGTGAAATGTTGGTGCATTTGTATGGCTGTTTTATGAAAAACTGAATGTCTATTTCAGAAGTTCATTACGTCGAAAAAGAAAAACGTAGTGAATGCTCCCAAGGCACAATTCATATGCGCCTGAGGTGCATTACAAATGGGAAAAAATATGATATGCCTCAGGAGCAATTCATTTGCGCCTGAGACATCTTTTAAAAAAGAAGCATTTCTGGGTGCGTCCAGCCTGGGCTCGACTTAAATGTGCCTTACGACAAGAGTGCAAATTAATCAGGATGCATGCCCTTGGCGCAATTCAAATACGCCCAAGGCGCATGTGATCCAAATTTTTTTTGACTGGTTCGTTTTAGTCCTGGTTGGCCGGAGACTAGAAAAGGCCAGCCTTTAAACATAATTAGTGTAAGGATTTTTCAAGCAAAAGAGACTCACAAGAAGCCAGTGCGAAGGGTTTCCTAGAGTTCCATCCATGAAGATTTCATTGAACAGCTTAAATCGATCTCCAATCAAATCACTTGACTGAGAATTTAGTATGGAATTTAAAATTACTCACCATCAAATTATTTCTCATCAATGGCGGCATTCTTCGTTGGTTATGCTTTCGTTGCAAGAAAATATATTAAATAGCTAAAAGGCCAATTCAATTAAAATGCAAGTTGACAATATCTTGATTTCTTGGTACATTTCAGGACAGGATATTGTGGAAATTGACAGTTGTTTTAACAGCATTACTTGGAGTGCTATTATATCAGGTCTTTTTGATGAAGAGCTAATATAATATGACCATGGGCTAGGTTTTGAAGCCCTGCAATTTCGTCGTCAAATGGCGGAAGAAGGAATTGAGCCGAATAGTATGACATTCTTGAGCTTATTATCTGCTTCCATCTAGGTGAAGGCTGTAGCTATGAAAGGAGATTTGGAAAGGGAAGATAAACGAGGATTTGTTGGCCCGGTCATGGAATGGACATTTGGTATGATTCTAAAACTAGTGACTTTTCGATGTGGTATGTTTTTGGGAGCTCTATTGGTAGCCTGTAGAGTTCATGGTGTAGACACCCCATTCTGGACTGTCCAGATTAGTCCTATTGCTTTCTTTGTCGACCCGATGATGATAAACGGTCGAGAACAGTTCAGAGTCGATGGAAGGTCTTGAGCTTTGGGCGTTGGACCCTCCTCTTTCAAACCATTTCAAGCCTCTTCAAACCCTTCAAACCTCAAACCAAATGAGCCTCAGCAAAGCCATACCTTGCTTACGCCACCCTCTCCTTGGCGTGCGCCAGGGACTTGCCACGTGTCGATCATCAACCGTTGACTGAGTTTGACCTGGCGCACGGTAGGTCAGAGGTGGCGTACGGAGGGTCTTGACCGGTCAAATCACCGCTTTTACAGCACGCGACCGAGGCTTTTACGGCTCCAAAGTACAGGGAACAGTGCTCCCAATGATTATCTCCTGCTGGACCATCCCTCACTCTCTCCTACACCTAGTCCCATGCATTTAATGCATGGAAGGCTACTCACTCAACCCAACCAGCCCTCAACCCAGCTGATCAGACCTGGTTTCCAGCTCCTCTCTCCTCTATAAATACCCCCCTTGCATTCATTTGCAAGGGGTTAAGCACATTAACTCTCTAAGCCTTTATCCCTCTCTTCTCTCTTCCTCTTGCTCTCCCATTGTAAGAGTGAGATATAGAGCAGTTTCACACCCCCTCCCTTCACTGATCAGTTGATACCACAGCCTCCATCTTCAACCAAAGCTCATCTCCACCCTTTCTCTCTTGCACCAAAGGTATACCACCTTTGTGCTGCATTCTGTTTTCAAGTTCTGAGGGGAACCAGAAGGGTTCTGGCTAGTAACTGATACTAGTCCAGGTCCCTTTCTGGTAAAATAAACCAGTCGTAGAAATCCATACATGGCGCACGCCAACTCCTAGAAGCCGTACGCCACCTTTGGCTGTATGTGCATAGTTGGCATGGGGATCATGAATGACTCATTTATTGCTTATTTCCTTCATGTTATCACCTTATAGCATGCTAAAAACCAGTCTATTGCTTTCTGTATTTTAGAACTGTTCAAATGTAGCTTTAAATACTTGTTCTATTTCCTGCTTTCAAGGCCTCTGGGGTAAGTCTGGTCATGCTCCAGAACCCAGATGATGTAAAGCCAAACACTGATATCACATGCATACCTGGCGTACGACTCCCACAGGGTGGCGTACGGCACGTTTGCTGAAGACCAGTGCCTGGCCCTTATATCACAGCTCAATCTTGGCCTCTTGTTCCTCCCCACTCTGTTTATGGGGTCTTTCTTGCTATTTTCTTGGCTACTGGCCATTCCTTATGTCTGTACATGTACATAATCCATATTATAAACTGCGTGGTTTGCCCTGGGTGTGCACTGGTCCCCTCCAGAGCCCAGAGGATTGAGAGTAGGAGCTGTAAGAAATTGGTGTGGTAGTGTACGCCAGCCTGAAGGTGGCGTGCGCAGGGTGTGTTGGCGTGTCGTGGCTTGGCCATGGCGTGCCAGCATGTCGCCTGCTCACGCACCCGACGGGCAGCGTACATCATCCCGTTGAATTTCTGGCAGCGCTTGTTCTCAATCTATGTTCTTACATTTAATTCAATTCAAGCAAGCAAATCATCATCCATAAACATTTTGTCATATAAACTGCAACTTGTTACAGCTTTAATCCCTATTAACTGTTCCCCCGCCCTAATTGGCTAAAAATGATCAGATGAGAGAAAAATGCAAACATTTTAATAAAATGCCCGAGTAGAGACCGATCTCCGGATTGGACGAGAGGGGTGCCATAAAACCCTTCCCCTCTCGTAACCTGGCTCCCGAACCTCAGATATCGAAGGTGACGACGGACCAGTCTACGCCTTTCCAAATCAAATCAAACCTTTTTCAAATCAAAGCAAAACGTAGCAAACGTTCTCGAGTTCGGTTCCTTGGGTGCTCTTCCGCTAAAACCCGAGTGGCGACTCTGAATCGAAGCGTTTCGCCGCGCTATTTTCCAAAAGGGCCGCCCCCCGAACAATATCTATTCCAAACCAAAATCGGGCGATTTTCGGGGCGCGTGCCCACACATGGGAACCAAAAAAATGAGGGACATATGTAGCAAAATGGCTCCTATACTTGGAACCTAAAAATGCTGGCCAACTACTACACTTAGTAAAGTTCAAGCTGTTGTTGAAAGGTGGGATAGAGTTGAAGAAGTACGGAGAGTAGCCGAGATGAAATGGTTTTTGATTTTTTAATGAAGTGTGGAGAGCCCAATGAACCTTGCCTTGTGGACACTCTTACAGAATGAACGAGTACCATAGAACTACGGATATGTGCGTCAAACGGTGCTTAGAATGTGTAAATGGGCGTGAAAAAGAACTTTAGCCTTTGTCGCTCCAATGATCTTTGAATCAGTCTCCCTTCGATCGACTTTTCATAAATAAAATTTCATTATTTTAATTGGTTGTTTCCATCATCTTTTAATACAGTAAAAACCTTATTTATCATTATGTAATTGGTCTTAATCTGATTTAAAATAAAAACGATACGAGCGTTTTATTGAAAGAATTTGTTTTTCGACCAATTGAGGGTAAAATGGTCATGTAATTTGATATAAAAATTAATTTTCATTGGAACCAATTTGGTAGGAAATTAGATTGGACAAGCCTTCTAACAGTTCAATCCACGAGCAAATTGGAGTTCGGGAGTGTCTGGGGCAAGTCCTCAAAGTTGGACTTGTTTGCAATGCTCAGGATGCGCCCGGGGCGCATTGTAATGCGCTTGGGCGCGAAGGCGTGCGCCTGAGGTGCATAAATGCTGCATAACAGGTTAAACTTTGCGGACTTGCCCCGGACACTCCCGAACTCCAATTTTCATGTGATTTGAACCGTTAGAAATCTTGTCCAATTTACTTTTTAGCCCAAATAGTTTGGACAAAAGATCGTTTGAATATTTAATGAAGCGACCATTTTACCCTCGATGGGTCAAAATATTATTCGCTCCGGCAAAACGTGTGTTTGTTTATCATTTTAAATTGGATCAAGACCCATTATATATCAATAAATAGTGTTTTTAAAGTACTAAAAGGTGGCGAAATTCAACCATAAGTTGAACATATAGTTTCTCTTTCCCCTCATTGAACCAAGCGATATTCTTGCTTGCGATTGGTAATTTTTTTTTTGAAGCATCAATCTGAATGATACATTGTATCTGAAATGTTGGTGCATTGGTATGCCTCTTGGCCGTTTTATGATAAACTGAATGTCTATTTCAGTAGTTGATTACATCAAAAAACAAAAACGCACTGAATGCTCCCAAGGCGCAATTCATATGCGCCTGAGGCGCATTACAGAAAGGGAAAAAATGGGATGTGCCCAGAGAGCAATTCAATTACGCCTAAGACACATTACAAAGAAAAGGAAATTTTGGGTGCGCCTAGCTGGGGTGCGACTTAAATGTGCCTTACGAAAAGAGTGCAAATTAATCACGATGCGCACCCTTGCCGCAATTCAAATACGCCCAAGGCGCACTATTCAAAGTTTTTTTTGAATGGTTCGTTTTAGTCCTGGTTGGCCGGAGACTATAAAAGGCCAGCCTTTAAACATTAATTAGTGAAGGATTTTTCAAGCAAAAGCGACGCACAAGAAGCCAGTACGAAGGGTTTCCAAGAGTTCCATACATGAAGATTTCATTGAACAGCTTAAGTCGATCTCCAATCAAATCACTTCGCTGAGAATTTCATATGGAATGTAAAATTACTCATCATCAAATTATTTCTCATCAATGGCGGCATTCTTTGTTGGTTATGCTTTAGTTACAAGAAAATCAGTTAACTAGCTGAAAGGCCTATTCAATTAAAATGCAAGTTGACAATATCTTTATTTCTTGGTACATTTCACGATAGGATATTGTGGAAGTTGACAATTGTTTTAACAAACTGCAAGGTGATGTAAGACCTAGCAGTGGGATATTGACCTTGCGTATCTCAGCTTCTGGGAAGAATGTTACTATTTTTCAAGGAAAAATGTCTTATTTTGCTATTGAAAATGAACTTCATCATAGTGTTTTCCAAACTTCATTATTGCATTTTTATGCAAAGTTTGGGGACATGGAGAATAGCATTACTTGGAGTGCTATTATATCAGGTCTTTTTGATGGAGAGCTGATATAATATGACCATGGGCTAGGCTTTGAAGCCCTGCAATTTTGTCGTCAAAAGGCGGGAGAAGGAATGGAGTTGAATAGTATGACCTTCCTGAGCTTATTCTCTGCTTGTAGCCACTTTGAAGGCCATAGAATCGTTTGTGCCAAGAAATGGAGATTCGGAATGGGAAGCTCAACGAGGATTTGTTGGGCCGGTCATGGATTGGGCATTTGGTATGATTCTGAAACTAGTGACTTTTCCATGTGGTAGGATTTTGGGAGCGCTATTTTTTTTTGATAAGCAACAATAAATTTTATTAACCCGTAACACGAAGTTACAATGATAGTAGGATCTTGAATATACCAGTCTGACCATTCAAGACCCTGTCGAGATCATGGGAACCATAAAATGAGGGCAATATGTAGCAAAATGACTCTTATATTTGGAACCTTAAAATGCTGGCTAGCTACTACACTTGGTAAAGTTCAAGCTGTTGCTGAAAGGTGGGATAGAGTTTAAGAAGTACGGAGAGTAGTTGAAGTGGAGCTGCGTTGAAGCTTAATGTTCAATCCGTGGGTTAGTTTTTGGAAATCAATTGCACCTCAAATTCTTGAAATCTATGAGCCACCGGATGTAATATGTAGGAATGAAATTACATTAACAGAAGAATCGCACCTTCAAATTCTTGAAATCTATGAGCCACCGGATGTAATATGTAGGAATGAAATTACATCAACAGAAGAAAACTGAATGCTCCAAACGTGCTGTTGAAATTCACTTGAGGCACCCTATAGAATGAGAGAAAATAGGATGCGCCCGGGGCGCGATTCAATTGCACCTGAGGCACATCACAAAAGGATAGAAAATGTGAACGCACCCGGGCGCAACTTAAATGCGCCTGAGGCACATGTGATGCAACAAATATTTTTAATTTATTTTTTTTAATGATTTTTTCTGGTCCGAATTGGAGCGAGACTAAAAAAAGGCAATCCTTCAAACATTATAACGATTTTTAAAGCATCAGAGAGACACAAGAAGCCCGTACGAAGTGACTCCAAGGGTTGTTCGAGCATAAGAGAGCATAAGCGTAAAATTATGAATTGAGAGTGCGAGGATTGAGTGCGCAAATGCAGTGTAAGAATTGAGAGAGGGAGCGTAAGACATTAATTTGAAGGAGTAAATACTAGATCAGCTGATTCATGATCCGCTTAATAAGGAAAAAGACTAACCCCCTAATTAAATAGTCGAGAAAATATTAGGACTTCTCTATTACACAGATCTGTATTTGTCAAGCCAACTAATTTAGTTCTAGACCCGACGTAGCAGAAACATTTGAACTTGGTTTGGTTGGTGTGCGCCAAGCCCCTTTAGTGCAACACGAAGGAAATGCATTAGAGGAGTAGCAATCTACTGTAGTGGGCCCTCCCCTCAAAAAAATATTAACTTAATAAAAAGTGAACTAATGGCTCATATATCAGATATTAAACTAAAAAGAACAAATACTACACTTGATCTTAGCCAGAAGACCGAGAAAGGCATGTCTACTCTTCGCTTGGGCTGCCTATTTTATAGTAAAGTTTTCTCTCCTCGTTTTTCTGCTTAGTTGACATGGGAAACAAACCCCAAAGTAACAAACTGGGTTTTGCTGCTTTTGCACATTTTCTGCTTGGTTTGTGCTGTCAGTTCAACTCGGTTATTTGAAGCTTCTGAGAACCTGGTGAGTCCTTGTGTCCACCAATCTTGTAACTGCTGGATCTATTGAGTATCAGATTGCTTGGAATAAACCCTTCCCCCCCCCCCCCCCCCCCCCCCTCCAAATTTGCCCATTAGATATCTAAATTAGCCCTCTAAATTGCCCAATAATGAGTTCAATACGCAGCTCTATATAGCTTAGAATGTGATTGAGTTGGTTCTCGCTTCAGGTACTCTTTGCTACCCCTGGAGTTCCCTTTGTTATGCTCTTTAGCCCTGTAATTCGTCTCTTCTTTCTGTTTTGGTTTGGACCTTGTCTAGTACATGGCAGGTTTTGTGTTGGACTATCAAGGATATCCAATATCCCCTTGGTCCATGTTTTTTAGTTTGTTTTTTTCTCAATGAAAAGCAACTTAACAAAACAAACTTGTACTAAAGCTCATTGAGTGGACTCGTATAGCGCGTCAAGGATCAAAACCAAACACTCACACACGAATTGAAAGAAAACTTAACTATTATTGGATCATACGCAATAACATTAAAAAAAAAAAAAAAAAAAAGCCCTCACCAGAGGAGCACTCTTTTGAGCTTGACTCCCTCTGATCATACACGGTTTTTGATTATTTAATGAAGTGTGGAGAGCCCAATGAACAAGTACCATAGAACTAGGGATGTGTGCGTCAATCGGAACATAGAATGTTTAAATGGGAGTGAAAACGAACTTTAGCCTTTGTCGTTCCAATGATTGAATCGGTCTCCCTTCGACCAACTTTTCATAAATAAAATTTCATTATTTTAATTGGTCATTTCCATCATGTTTTAATACAGTTAAAACGTTATTTATTATTATATAATTGGTCTTAATCCGATTTAAAATGAAAACGATACAAGCATTTTATTGAAAAATTTTGTTTTTCGACCAATTGAGGGTGAAATGGTAATGTATTTTGATGTAAAAATTATTTTTCATTGGAACCAATTTGGTAGGAAATTATATCGGACATGCCTTCTGACGGTTCAATCCACAAGCAAATTGGAGTTTAGGAGTGTTTGGGGCAAGTTCTCAAAGTTGGACTTGTTTGCAATGTTCAAGATGCACCCAATGCACCTAATCCCATTTCCTTTCTCACATTATTGTACTTTCTTCAATACGTACATGAAATTTGTGCCTGTCAAGCAAAAACACAAGGTGGAATAAGGAAATGGGACATCTTTAGTTCTTTTAGCTCTGTATTTGTTTTATCAACACCACCCTGACCCAGACACCAGCAGATATTTCCCTCCATTTTGTTCACTAAATCAAAGACCCACCAAGCTATTAATCCAAACACCAAACAAAGGAAACGAAGCCAACAATGCAATATTCATATCCTGATATCCAGAGACGGAATCAAAGGTTGCCACACACACACACAAAAATTTTAATAGTATAATAATTCACATGGCGCAATGGGTACCTGTGGGAGAGAAGTTGTTCATAGGAGGAGATTCCAATGGTCCTGTAGGAGTTAATAGGCAAAGGTATGAGAAAGTCTATGGTGGTTTTGGGTTTGGTGACCAAAATGAAGCTAATAGAAGTATTTTGGATTACAGTGCTTTTGATCTTATCATTGTGAATGCTTTTTCTAAGAAGAGAGAGGAACACCTAATGACCATTAAGAGCGGGTCCAGTAGAAGTTAGATAGATTACTTTTTGTTAGAGACACTCAACATTTGTTATGCGAAGATTGCAAGATCATCTCCGGAGAGTGTCTAGTTACTGCAACAACTTAGACTAATGGTGTTAGATATTTGCCCATGAACTAGACGGTGGTATCTTTCTTGTTGTTCCTATTTCGGCCCCTGCGTTTACGAAATCTTGATTATGTCCTTGCTGGTACCCGTACTCAAATAGAAAGATTCAAACTTGTTTTGTTTTCTTGCATTGTCTAAATGAATTAAAAACAAGGGAAGAAGAGAACTTTAATCGATGAGATATGTAATAATAATAATGTTAAGTGCAACAAAGAAGAAGAACTTACGTCGTGTGATTTTGAAAGAAGAAGTTGGGTTTTGTCCAGAACTGAACGACAATTTTCTTTGTGCAAAATTTTCTGCTGCTGCAATAATCTTTCTCCATTGCGTTGATTCTTTCTGGTTTTGGTCATCTAGGAAGAAGAAGAAGATGAAAGAATTACACTTGGCCGCAAACAATTACTTATGGCCGCAAATTATTGAAAGCGTGATTATTACGCATGATTCTATTGTATTTTACATGCTTCTTGGCCGCAAAGAATTACTCTTGGCCGCGTCTAATTACTCGTGGCCGCACGTTATTCAAAGCGTGATTACTATGCATGATTCTCTTGCATTTTACATGCTTCCTAGCCGCTTTGAATTACACTTGGCCGATTCTAATTAGTTTTGGCCGTGTTGAATTACACTTGGCCGTTTCGAATTATATTCTCTTGTGTTTTACATGCTTCTTGGCCGCGTTGAATTACTCATGACTACTTTAAATTACACTTGGCCGCGTCGAATTACATTCTCTTGTGTTTTACATGCTTCTTGGCCGTGTTGAATTACACATGGCCGCGTTGAATTACTCGTGACCGCTTTAAATTACACTTGGCCGCGTCGAATTACATTCTCTTGTGTTTTACATGCTTCTTGGTCGCGTTGATTTACACTTGGCCGCTAGGAATTACTCGTGACCGCTTTAAATTACACTTGGCCGCGTTGAATTACATTTTCTTGTGTTTTACATGCTTCTTGGCCGCGTTGAATTACACTTGGTCGCTTCAAATTTCTTGTGGATGTGCCAAATTACACTTGGCGGCGTTGAATTACATTCTCTTGTGTTTTACATGCTTCTTGGCCGCGTCGAAGCACACTTGGCCACGTTGAATTCAACTTGGCTGCGTTGAATTGCTCGTGGCGGCAAACTTTTTTGTAACCGTGTTCATCAGTCATGCTTTTGTACCAAAACTCCCAGCCACAAACTGGCCAACTTTTTTCAATTGAAATTAACTCTCTCTCTCTCTCTCTCTCTCTCTCTCTCCATCTCTCTCTCTCTCTCTCTCTCTCTCTCTCTCTCTCACACACACACACTTGTAAGGTTTGAAGTGTGTTGTGTGGATTGTGAAATTCCTTCTCCGCGTGTTTTCTTTTCTTCTTTTTTTTTTTATGTGAAGATATGGAAGTTTAATCTAGGAATCTGTTGGATTGAACTCCATTATCAAATAACGAGAAGAGAATGTATTAGGTTAGACGGAGGCGTTTGGAACTCCAATATTGGACATGGGGACCCTACTGCTGGCTTAGAAGCACAGCAGGCTCTGTTCTGTTCCCTCGAAATAGGTTTCATTTTGAAATTTGAAAATTTAAATCCAAACTGTTTATATAGGAAATCATGAGAGAAAATAAGATGCGCCCGGGGCACATTACAAGAATAGAGAAAATGTGGATGTGCGCGCCTCGGGCGCATTCGAATTGTGCTTGAGGCGTATGTGATGCAGCAAATATTCTTGATTTGTGTTTTACTAAGCTTTTCTAGTCCGAATTGGCAGGAGACTAAAAAAAGGCAATTCTTTAAACATTATAAGGATTGTTAAAGCATAAGAGAGGCACAAGAAGCCTGTACGAAGTGATTCCAAGAGTTGTTCAAGCATAAGAAAGGCACAAGAAGCCAGTATATATGGGAAAGGATTCCAAGAGTTCCATCCATGAAGATGTGGACTTATTGAACAACTTGGATAGATCTCCAACCGAATTACTTCACCAAGGATCTCATATAGTAGATTGTAAAATTACGAATTGAGAGTGCGAGGATTGAGTGTGTAAGTACAGTGTAAGAATTGAGAGCGGGAGTATAAGACATTAATTTGAAAGAATTAAAAATAGATCATCTGATTGATGATCTGCTTAATAGGGAAAGAGACTAACCCAGTAATTAAATAGTCGATAAAATACTAGTACTTCTCAATTACACAGATCTGCATATGTCAGGCCAACTATTTTGGTTCTAGACCCGAAGTAACAGAAACATTTGAACTTGGTTTGGTTGGAGAGTGCCAAACCAAGGCAATAGTGCAAAACTAAGGTAACGTATTAGAAACTCCAGTAGCTAGCAAGCTACTATAGTGCGCCTGCCCCTCAGAAAATTATTAATATAATAAAGAGTGAACCGATGGCCCACTAATCTAATATTAAATTAAAAAGAACAGATACTACACTTGATCTTAGCCAGAAGGCCGAGAAAGGTATGTCTTCTCTTCTCTTGGGTTGCTTATTTTATAGTCGCATTTTCTCTCCTCGTTTTCTTGCTTAGTTGATGGGGGAAACAAACACCAAAGTACTAACAAACTGGGTTTTGCACATATTCTGCTTGGTTTGTGCCGTCAGTTCGACTTGGTCGTATGAAGCCTTTGAGCACGTAGTGAGTCCTTGTGTCCACAAATACATTGTACTCCCTCCGTCCCATAATATTTGTCCGGTCCGCAAAACGGAGACGTAAAAATAATACTATTTTTGTAAGAAAAGTTGAGAAAAAATTCAACAATTTACTAGATCTCGACGAGTTCTTTTAACTTGCGAAAAAAATTTGAATTTTTTCTTGAAAGAAATGCATGATTTTGTAGTTTCCGTTTTGCGGACCGGACAAATATTATGGGACGGAGGGAGTAACTACTGAATCTATTGAGTATCAGGTTGCTTGGGATAAACCCCCCCTCCCTCTAAATTAGCCCATTAAATACCTAAATTAGACCTCTAAATAGCCCAATAATGAGTTCAATACGTAGCTCTGTACAACTTAGAATGTGATTGAGTTGGTTCTAGCTTCAGTAACTCTTTGCTACCCCTTGAGTTCCCTTCGTTATGCTCTTTAGCCCTGTAATTCCTCTCTTCTTTCTGTTTTGGTTCGGACCTGGTCTAGTACATGGCAGGTTTTTGTGTTGGACTCTCAAGGGTAACCAATATCCCATTGGTCCATGTTTTGTAGTTTGTTTTTTTTCTCAATGAAAAAGTAACTTACCAAAACAAATTTGTATTAAAGCTCATTGAGAGGACTCGTGTAGCGCGTCGAGGATCAAAACCAAACACTCACACATGAATTGAGAGAAAACTTAACTATTATTGGATCATACGCAATAACATTACCAAAAAAAAAGGACTCTCTGAAGGAGCACTCCTTTGAGCTTGACTCCCTCTGGTTATGTCTCACCCTCGCCACAAATCTCGCCTTAGGTGAATTCTGATGATGAAACAGTTTCTGATTATTTAATGAAGTGTGGATAGCCCAATGACCGAGTACCATAGAACTAGGGATGTGTGCGTTAAACGGAACATAGAATGTGTAAATGGGCGTGAAAACAAACTTTAGCCTTTGTCGCTCCAATGGTCTTTGAATCGGTCTCCCTTCGACAGACTTTTCATAAATAAAATTTTATTATTTTAATTGGTTGTTTCCATCATTTTTTAATACAGTTAAAACTTTATTTATCATTATATAATTGGTCTTAATCCGATTTAAAATGAAAACGATACAAGCGTTTTATTGAAAGAATTTGTTTTTTGACCAATTGAGGGTAAAATGGTCATATGTTTTGTTGTAAAATTTTTTTTTCATTTGAACCAATTTGGTAGGAAATTAGATTGGACAAGGCTTCTAACGGTTCAATCCACGTGCAAATTGGAGTTCGGGAGTGTTTGGGGCAAGTCCGCAAAGTTGGAATGATTTGCAATGTCCAAGATGCACCCGGGGCGCATTTTAATGCTATTGGGCGCAAGGGAGTGCGCTTTAGGCACATTGTAATGCTGCATAACATGTTAAACTTTGAGGACTTGCCCCGGACACTCCCGAACTCCAATTTTCGCATGGTTAGAACCGTTTGAAAGTTTGTCCAATTTACTTTCCAGCCCAAGTAGTTTGGACAAAAAATCATTTGTATATTTAATGAAGTGACCATTTTACCCTCGATTGGTTAAAATATTATTTGTTCCAGCAAAACGCGTGTATGTTTCTCATTTTAAATTTGATCAAGACCTATTATATATAAATAAATAGTGTTTTTAAAGTACTAAAAGATGGTGGGATCCAACCTTAAAAGGGAGTTGAACGTATAGTTTCTCTTTCCCCACATTGGACCAAGCGATATTCTTGCTTGCGATTGGTATATTTTTTGGAAGCATCAATCTTAATGACGCATTGTGCTGCAACAATTATAAATGTGTTTTGAATCAGAATGATGGATTTCTATGTGAAATGTGGGTGCATTGGTATTGGTTGTTTTATGAAAAACTGAATGTCTCAGTAGTTCATTACATCAAAAAAGAAAAACTTACTGAATGCTCCCAAGGCGCAACTCATATGCGCCAGAGGCGCATCACAGAAAGGGAAAAAATCTACCTATGGAGTATTAGATTGCTTGGCATAACCCCCCTCCCTCCCCCCTTTAAATAGCCCATTAAATACCAAAATTAGACCTCTAAATAGCCAAATAATGAGTTCAATACGCAGCTCTGTATAGCTTAGAATGTGATTGAGTTGGTTCTAGCTTCAGTAACTCTTTGCTACCCCTTGAATTACCTTCGTTATGCTTTTTAGTCCTGTAATTCCTCTCTTCTTCCTGTTTTGGTTTGGACCTGGTCTAGTACATGGCAAGTTTTTGTGTTGGACTCTCAAGGGTATCCAATATCCCACTGGTCCATGGTTTTTAGTTTGTTTTTTCTCAATGAAAAAGCAACATACCAAAACAAACTTGTACTAAAGGTAATTGAGTTGACTCGTGTAGTGCGTAGAGGATCAAAACCAAACACTCACACATGAATTGAGAGAAAAAACTTAACTATTATTGGATCATACGCAATAACATTACCAAAAAAAAGGACTCTCCAAAGGAGCACTACTTTGAGCTCGACTCCCTCTTGCTTGTTGGAAATTTACAGAATTTCGGGTGAATGAAACCGGAATTTTGGAAGGTCTCCCGAGGCAACCAATCTCGGGTTCGTTGAATCTGGACACACCACAATCAATAGACGTATTGATTGTGGGATTCTGTAACTCTCATAACCCTCCTCTTCATGGTGCATTATTTCCGTAACCTCCCTCATTCAAATGGCAGATTTGATGACAGCATTTGATGGCTGCAATTTATTTTCTGAAGTTTCAAATGGCACCATCCATCTATAAAAGGGAGGCTCACGGTTTTGAGAAAGCAGAAGAAAACACAGCAAAGTTTATAAGCTCTGAAATTCGTTCTTTGAGAGAGAGTGAGACAGGCGGTAGTCAGTTCGCCAAGGCAGTCGACGGCAATGTTTCGGCGGCTAGCGGTTTAGCCGAGCCAACCCTGGGAGAAAGGCACCGACACAACCTACAACACCCACGGTGGGCGGCAAATATTTCTTAAGGAGACCGTGGTACCACACGGGACTCGGTTTCAATCCAAAGATTTCTGTTTGTATCTCTTATTCCCGTTTCTGTATTCAGTCTACTGTTTTTTCGTATTTTGTAACTTGATTCAAGTTTGTAATTGTATCATTGTTAATGAAATTGTTCTCTGGAATATTGAGTGGTTGCCGAAATTTTTTCAAACATTGCTTTGTCTCACCCTCACCACAAATCTCGCCTACGGTGAATCCTGATGATGAAACAGTTTTTGATTAGTTAATGAAGTGTTGATAGCCCAATGAACGAGTACCATAGAACTAGGGATGCGTGCGTCAAACGGAACATAGAATGTGTAAATGGGCGTGAAAATGAACTTTAGTCTTTGTCGCTCCAATGATCTATGAATCGGCCTCCCATCGACCGACTTTTCATAAATAAAATTTTATTATTTTAATTGGCCATTTCCATCATGTTTTAATACAGTTAAAACTTTATTTATCTTTATATAATTGGTCTTAGTCCGATTTAAAATGAAAACGATACAAGCGTTTTGTTGAAAGAATTTATTTTTCGACCAGTTGAGGGTAAAATGGTCATGTATTCTGATGTAAAAATTATTTTTCATTGGAACTTATTTGGTAGGAAATTAGATTGGACAAGGCTTCTAACGGTTCAATCCACGTGCCAATTGGAGTTCGGGAGTGTTTGGGCAAGTCCGCAAAGTTGGATTGATTTGCAATGTCCAAGATGTGCCCGGGGCGCATTGTAATGTTGCATAACATGTTAAACTTTGAGGACTTGCCCCGGAAACTTTCGAACTCCAATTCTCGCATGGTTAGAACCGTTAGAAAGCTTGTCCAATTTACTTTCCAGCCCAAGTAGTTTGGACAAAAAGTCATTGGTATTGGCCGCTTTATAAAATACTGAATGTCTATTTTAGTAGTTCATTACATCAAAAAAGAAAAACTTACTGAATGCTCCCAAGGCGCATAACAGAAAGGGAAAAAATAGGATGTGCCCAGGGATCAAATGAATTGCGCCTGAGACACATTACAAAAAATAGGAAATTCTGGGTGCACTCAGCCGGGGCTTGACTTAAATGTGCCTTACGAAAAGAGGGCAAATTAATCTGGATGCATGCCCTTGGCGCAATTCAAATATGCTTGAGGCGCATGTGATGCAAATTTTTTTTGACCGGTTCGTTTTAGTCCTGGTTGGCTGGAGACTATAAAAGGCCAGCCATTAAACATTAATTAGTGTAAGGATTTTTCAAGCAAAAGCGACTCACAAGAAGCAAGTGCGAAGGGTTTCCAAGAGTTCCATCCATGAAGATTTCATTGAACAACTTAAATCAATCTCCAATCAAATCACTTCACTGAGAATTTCATATGGAATGTAAAATTACTCATCATCAAATTATTTCTCATCAATGGCGGGATTCTTTGTTTGTTATGCTTTCGTTACAAGAAAGTCGGTTAACTAGCTAAAAGGCCTATTCAATTAAAATGCAAGTTGACAATATCTTGATTTCTTGGTACATTTCAAGACAGGATATTGTGGAAGTTGACAATTGTTGTAACAAACTGCAAGGTGCTGTAAGGCCTAGCAGTGGAATATTGACCTTGCGTATGTCAGCTTCTGAGAAGAATGTTAATCTTTTTCAAGGAAAAATGTCTGATTTTGCTATTGAAAATGGACTTAATCATAGTGCTTTCCAAAATTCATTATTGCATTTTTTTGCAATGTTTGTGGACGTGGAGAATAGCATTACTTGGGGTTCTATTATATCCGGTCTTATTGATGGAGAGCTGATATAATATGACCATGGGCTATGTTTTGAAGCCTTGCAATTTGTAGTCAAATGGCGGAAGAAGGAATGGAGGCGAATAGTTTGACCTTCTTCAGCTTATTATCTGCTTGTAGCCACTTTGAAGGCTGTAGAGTCGTTTATGCCATGAAATGGAGATCCGGAATGGGAAGCTCAACAAGGATTTGTTGGGCCGGTCATGGAATGGGCATCTGGTATGATTCTGAAACTAGCGACTTTTCCATGTGGTAGGATTTTTGGAGTGCTATTTTCTTTTTTTGATAAGCGACAACAAATTTTATTAACCCATAACACGAAGTTACAGCGATAATAGGATCTTGAATATACCGGTCTGACCATTGAAGACCCTGTCGAGATTATGGGAACCACAAAATGAGGGGAATATGTAGCAAAATGGCTATTATATTTGAAACCTTAAAATGCTGGCTAGCTATTACACTTGGTAAAGTTCAAGCTGTTGCTGAAAGGTGGGATAGAGTTGAAGATGTACGGAGAGTAGCCGAAGTGGAGCAGCGTTGAAGCTTAATGATCAATCCGTGGGATAGTTTCTTGAAATCAATAGCACCTTCAAATTTTTGAATCTATCAGCCACTGGATGTTATATGTAGGTATGAAATTACATCAACAGAACAAAACTGAATGCTCCAAATGTGCAGTTGAAATTCGCTTGAGGCGCCCTACAGAATGAGAGAAAATAGATTGCGTCAGGGGCACGATTCAATTGCACCTGAGGCACATGACAAAGGATAGAAAATGTGAACACACCCGGGCGCAACTTAAATGCCCCTGAGGCACATGTGATGCAGCAAATATTTTTAATTTATTTTTTTAACTGAGTTTTTCTAGTCCAAATTGGAGCGAGAAAAAAGTATTGAATGCTCCCAAGGCGCAATTCATATGCGCCTGAGGCGCATTATAGAAACTGAAAAAAATAGAATGTGCCCATAGAGCAATTCAATTGCGCCTAAGACACATTACAAAAAGAAGAAATTCTGGGTGCACCCAGCCGGGGTGTGACTTAAATGTGCCTTACGAAAAGAGTGCAAATTAATTAGGATGCACGCCCTTGGCGCAATTCAAATACGCCCGAGGCGCATGTGATGCAAATTTGTTTTGACTCGTTCGTTTTAGTCCTGGTTGGCTGGAGACTATAAAAGGCCAGCCTTTAAACATTAATTTGTGCGAGGATTTTTCAAGCAAAAGTGACAGCCTTTAAACATGAATTTTTGTAAGGATTTTTCAAGCAAAAGTGACGCACAAGAAGCCAGTACGAAGGGTTTCCAATAGTTCCATCCATGAAGATTTCATTGAACAACTTAAATCGATCTCCAATCAAATCAGTTCAATGAGAATTTCATATAGAATGTAAAATTACTCATCATCAAATTATTTCTAATTAATGGCGGCATTTTTGTTGGTTATGCTTTGGTTACCAGAAAATCAATTAACTAGCTAAAAGGCCTATTTAATTAATATGCAAGTTGACAATATCTGGATTTCTTGGTACATTTCAAGACAAGATATTGTGGAAGTTGACAAATGTTTTAACAAACTGCAAGGTGAAGTAAGGCCTAGCAGGGGGACATTGACCTTGCGTTTGTCAGCTTTTGAAAAGAATGTTAATCTTTTTCAAGGCAAAATGCCTGATTTTGCTATTGAAAATGGACTTCATCACAGTGTTTTTCAAACTTCATTGTTAGGTTTATAGCTTAGAATGTGATTGAGTTGGTTATAGCTTCAGGAAGCCTTTGCTACCCCTGGAGTTCCCTTTTTTCTGCTTTTTAGCCCTATAATTCCTCTCTTCTTTCTGTTTTGGCTTGGACCTTGTCTTGTACATGGCAAGTTTTTGTGTTGGACTCTCAAGGGTATCCAATATTCCCTTGGTCCATGTTTTTTATTTTTTATTTTCTCAATGAAAAGCAACTTACCAAAACAAACTTGTACTAAAGCTCATCAAGTGGACTTGTGTGGCGCGTTGAGGATCAAAACCAAACATTCACAAACGAATTGTGAGAAAACTTAACTATTATTGGATCATACGCAATAACATTACGAAAAAAAAGAAAGGAAATACTCTCTAGAGGAGCCATTAGAATTCTGTTAATCATCGCCTAGGTACGATTCAAATTGATTGCAGGTCCTTCATGGTGGAGTTTGAAGAAGTGACTGTCAAGCACATCTATCGTGATGCAAATCGGTGTGCGGATGTGTTTGGGAAATAATGCCCCGATCTCGATGAAAGACTTTTATGTTTACCCAGCCATCCCCGAAATCGGTGGGATACTTTTATGTTTACCCAGCCATTCCACTTTGTAATTTCTCAGGGTTGGTTGATTACAGTTTTGATGAGGCAGATGATTAACGTAAGTTTGATTCCATTGGACACAGTCTGGATTTCAAGCAGCAGTTCTTTTCCTGGGATAGCTACTACAACAATACTGCCTCACAAATTCACACCTAAAACAAACGACGCAGCTCAACGATTGAGTAAAACACTCCCAATGTGAGCAGTAACGCACCAGTTAGCAGTTGCATGTGAAGAACAAGAAAGTCAGCTCTTGAATCATATACTTTAGTCTTTTCTGGTGTTTAAAACTTGATAAAGGGCTGTTAACATGTGCAAACTTGAAAAGAGCTAAAAACCTAATATCAACTCTATAACACCAGAAAATAAAGAAACATGGCTCTTGCTTCAGATAAAACATACTCCACGCCCCAACAACACTCAAAAGTCAAAGCCCATAGCATATTATAAGCCTAATTCCGCGCTAAAGAGAAAATAAAAAGACAAGCACAAGAAAAATATAGACGCACATACCGTTGGTTGCTTCGAATTACTTGTGGAAGCGTCGAATTATATTTGGCCGCATCAAATTACATTCTCTTGTATTTTATACATGCTTCTTGGCCGTGTCGAAGTACACTTGGCCACGTTATATTAGACTTGGCCACGTCGAATTACTCGTGGCCGCAAACATTTTAGTAATCGTGTTCATCAGTCACTCTTTGTACTAAAACTCCCCGTCACAAACTGGCCAACTCTTTTCAATTGAAACACACACACTCTCTCTCTCACACACACACTTGTAAGGTTTGAAGTGTGTTGTGTGGATTGTGAAATTCCATCTCCACGTGTTTTCTTTTCTTTTCTTTTTTTTATGTGAAGAGATATGGAAGTTTGATCTAGGAATCTGTTCGATTGAACTCCATTATCAAATAAATGAGAAAAATGTTGATCTTTTTCAAGGCAAAATGTCTGATTTGGCTATTGAAAATGGACTTCATCACAGTGTTTTCCAAACTTCACTGTTGAATGCGCCCAGGCGCAATTTAAATGTGCCTGAGGCACATATGATGCAGCAAATATTTTAATTTGTTTTTTTAACTGAGTTTTTCTAGTATGAATTGGAGCAAGACTAAAAAAAGGCAATCCTTCAAACATTATAACGATTTTTAAAACATAAGAGACGGACAACAAGCCCGTACGAAGTGACTCCAAGGGTTGTCGAGCTTAAGAGACGCACAAGAAGCCAGTATAGGAAGGGATTCCAAGAGTTTCATCCATGAAGATGTGGACTTATTGAACAACTTGGATCAATCTCCATACATCACCAAGGATCTCATATAGTAGATTGTAAAATTATGAATTGTGAGTGTAAGAATTGAGAGTGGGAGCGTAAGACATTAATTTGAAGGAGTTAAAACTAGATCAGCTGATTGATGATCCGCTTAATAGGGAAAGAGACTAACCCTGTTGTAAATAAAATAGAGGAAAGTCCATTTTCACCCCCTGTGGTTATCGCCATGTGCGGATACCCCCCTTGTGGTTTAAAACTGACCACATAACCTACCTGTGGTTTTGAAAATGTGCGCATAGACCCCCTGCCGTCATGTTTTCCATCCATTTTAACGGACACAATATTAAAAGACCGTTATACCCCCATCACGTCCCTTGATTCTTCTTCTTTTTTAAATCTAACCACACCATCCTGCATACCAAAAATTAAATCCAAACCGTTGATATTGTAAATTTTGACGAGTACTACGCCTATGCCAAAATTCAAGTCAATCAAAAAATGAAAAGCTCATGGTCAAATCGATTTTGTTATGAAGTTAAAATTTCAAATTTGAATTTACAAAAAATTAGATCACTGGGTTATTGATGCCCGATCGAGATGATTTTTTACAGAGATACTCTATTCTTTATTTAATACATTATGAACGACTCAGATTACATTCTAGAGATGTGTGAGATACACCTCCGTTAAAATGGATGGAAAACATGACGGCAGGGGGTCTATCCGCACATTTTCAAAACCACAGGTAGGTTATGTGGTCAGTTTTAAACCACAAGGGGGGTATCCGCACATGGCGATAACCACAGGGGGTGAAAGTGGACTTTCCTCAATAAAATAATCGAGAAAATATATAGTAGTGCTTGTCAATTACACAGATATGATTTGTCAAGCTGACTAATTTGGTTCTAGACCCGAAGTAGCAGAAACATTTGAACTTGGTTTGGTTGGGGTGCGCCAAGCCAAGGCATTAGTGCGACACCAAGGTAACGCATTAGAGGCCCCAATAAAGCAACTGTAGATGGCCCTCCCATCAAAAAAATATTAATTTAATAAAGAGTGAACCTAGGGCCCACATATTAGATATTAAACTAATAAGAATAGATACTACACTTGATCTTTGCGAGAAGGCCGAGAAAGGTATGTCTTCTCTTCCATTGGGCTACCTATTTTATAGTCAAGTTTTCTCTCTTCGTTTTTCTGCTTAGTTGATGTGGGAAACAAACCCCAAAGTAACAAACTAGATTTTGTTGCTTTTGCACATATTCTGCATGGTTTGTGCAATCAGTTCGACTCGGTTGTTTGAAACCTCTGAGCACTGATTAGCACCCAAGATTGTATAATCTTGGGGCTTTAATCCTCTAATTTGTGGCTTTTATTTGTTTAAAGTTATTGTTTTTATCCCATTTTGCACGTAAGGTATTTTTGGGTGCATTTCAGGTTAAACGTGCTTAAAATGAGGTTTTGAATGCCAATCAACGTTCCGGGATGAACCAAGTGTCCAAATGCCCGCCGGTACTCATTTCATTATCACCGAAGCCTAACGGTGTCACAAGAAGCCTCGGAGATTGGCCGGAGGTCAAGGTTGGCAAGGAACGTGCCAAGGCTTCGGAAGTAAGGCAAATGCATTGAGGATGGCCCTCGAGGGTATCCGAGAGTACGAGGCCACAAGGCATACCTCCGCCAAGTCCCGTTGATCATGTAATCAAGCTATGGAAGGCCGTCGGGGTGCCACAAGGCATGATGGCCTAAGCTGACCCTGTTCTGCAGATTTCACACAGAGGTACCAATACCTCGTTTTTGAGCTATTGGTACCATCTTGCCGAATTGGAAGACAGTTTAGTTGGTACCAATACCTCGTTTTTGAGCTATTGGTACCCAAGCTCGTAGTGCAGATTTTTGCTAACTTTTTCAACTTTCCATATATGGAAAGTTTCTACTTTTAGAATGTTTTTGGGATATTTTAGGGACCTTTTGGTCCATTTTATGGCTGATTTACAAGGCCTATAAATGGCTTTGTATGCCATTTATGGCCAATATGTAATTTTTACACTTTAAGTCTTTTATGTTCTTAGAGCTCTATAGTTATTGCTTTCAAGTTTTGTCTTCAATTCTTCATCAATTCAAGTAAGTAGTGGTTGTATGTTTAATTCTCAAGTATTAAAGTTATAGCTTTAGCTTGGATCTTCTCATAAATCTAGTTTATTTTCGTTTTCATCGGTTATTCATGTTTTCATTTCTTAGCATGCTTTCTAGTCTTTTTATTATGAGTGAGTAGTTAATCGGTTCGGTCATGGGGTGAGGTTCACCCTCTGGATTAGTCTATTAAATGGTTTCCCCTAAACTTTAGCTTAATTTCAATGTTTTGAATGAATTAAACTCATGATTTCTAGTATTGATCATGGGTTGGTGGCTTCTTTGATCAATGAAGTCTATCGCCTTATGCTACGTGCTTGATAATCCTACGCGTGCGAACGATTCTTTTTCGTCTCTCACTTGCGTTAAATGAGTTCAATTTGAATTAGAGCTTTGAGTTAAGTTACAAGTAGTCTTCAGCTTTTAATTCTTCAAGTGGAATCCGGACGGTTTCGGTTCACTCATGAGTTAGATGAAGAAACCATTTGACGGCTAAGTCGTGGGTAAATCAATCCCTTTGACTCGACCATCTTTAATCTAGTTAAATTCCAAGTTTAAATATCGTCATTCAATCGAATACCAAACTTGGCCGCTTGAACGCCGTAATGCTTACACAACATCTAATCCGAATTCGCTAAAGAAGATTTCTCTGTGGGAATGATTCCGGTCTTACCGGTTATTATGCTTTCAACGACCTAGCCCTACGCTTGGGGTGTGAACCTTTCTAAGAGGTTAGGTTGCAGACAGAAGCATTTTTGGCGCCGTTGCCGGGGAAGTCTTATTATAGCTTATTGGAGGTTCGACAAACCATTGTAAATATTCCACTTTATTTTACTTTGCGCAATTCATACTTAATCTAGCGGAGACCTCTAACCGATCATCTTATCAAACTTGTGGTGTAACGAAGCTAGATTAAGTATCGCTTGCCTTTTCTTTTTGTTGTCCATATAACGTGGTGGTGGCTTAACCCCACGGAACTGTTTTAAGAAAGGTAACGGCATAGCCCCTCTCTCCTGTTTACTTTATGTCTTATCTATCTAATAGAATGGCGGCGGCAAATGGGGAAATAGTCCCCATGACTATGTGGGAATACTCTTATCCCAATCATGTTTATCCATCTTCTTGCATAGTTGCCCCCACCGCTCCTGCCGTTAATGTATTTAGGATACAAATGAAATTTTCTAATATGTTGCCCTGCTTCCATGGCATGGAGCACGAACACCCTTACAAACATGTTGCGGCTTTCAAGGGAAAACTTGGTACCCTTGGTGCCATTGTGAAATCAGAGTCCGCGTGGGTGAAATACTTTTCTCTATCTTTAAGGGATAGTGCCAAAACTTGGCTCAATTCCTTGAACCCTCAACCTGTGCTGACTTGGGTTGATTTGCTAAATGAATTCTATAGCCAGTTCCTTCCCATTTTTTATACGTGGGTTCGTAAGAAACAAATTCAAACCTTTGTTGAAAGAGAGAATGAGTTATTTTATGCATGTTGGGGAAGATACAAGGATTTGCTTAATGCGGTCCCGAACCATGGCTTTGAAAACTTCCAAATTGCTAACTATTTTTATGCTGGACTTTCTCAAAGGAGTCATGCTTTCATTGATGTGTTATGCGATGGAAAATTGTTTGATAAAGAACCCGCTGAAGCCTTAGATTTCTTTGATCGATTGGCTCAAATTTTACACTCTCGGGTTTTTGTTAAACATTGTCAAGAGTCCAACTCAAATGCCATGGACGAGGATATTCAACCGCCTGTCTTTGTTGAAAATGTTAGTTTAGATTATGACAGCTCTTCAGAGTCTGCATGGAGTGATGAGCTTATTGATGAAAGTGAGGTCCAGAGTTCTCTTATGGATCCCCCTCCTTGTGATAATCCGGGGGCGAAATGCCTCACTGCTAAGGTTATCTCTTCTAATCTCCCGTATCTTGATCCTTCCCCGGAGGACTTACTCCTTGCTCATGAGATGAACATGCTTGACACTTCGGGCATCTACTATGAAGATCCATTGGCAAAACCTCTCACCGCTAAGGAAATGGATGCCGAAGTGGATTACTTGTATTCGTTATTGGCTAAACAGGATGCTTATGCACCAATCTTTGACGAGTTGGAGCCCTTGGAAGCTACAATTGTCCCTTCGAATTCTCCATGCCTTGATATTCTCACCGCTAAGGAAATGGATGGCAAGGTAGATTCCTTACACTCTTTGTTTGAAAAGCAAGATGCATGTGGGCCTAATCTTGAGAAGTTGTTAATCATAGAAGTAATTGATTTTCTTGGTGTTGAGGATGTTGACATGGTTTACAATCCTATTATAGTAGAATTTCTCAACAATTTGAAAATTGATTTCGTTTGGGCTATGCACTTGGTGGAAATCAAGTTTTTAAAACGGATTCGGCAAATGCTTTACTCAAAGTATCTATTTTTGTGGCATGGTCAGATTCAATTTTTGAAGCAAAGTGTGGCATGGAGTGCTATGTTTATTTTCTTAGCTCTTGATAGCACAATCAATGTTCGAAACCCGCTCCTGGCTGAACGTACATAAACTCTTTCTTTCTCTATCTCTTTTCTTTTCTTCTTTCGATGGTCTGGTATAGCCACCTGTCTTTCGCTCAAAGTTGTTGTATGACAAGCTCTATGATGCTTTGAGTGCGAAATGGGGAGAAAAGTAGTACCCGTGTAATCGCGTGAAGATTTGGTTGTGTTTTACTTTCGGTTACTTTTGAGCCCGGATAACATGAGCCGGGTGGTTTTAATGTCATTTGTCTCTTAGTAGGTAGTTCGAGCTTAAGTCTTTTACAGGGTGTACGTGCTACCACACCAGCCTTGGTGGATTGGGTCTAAAGTTGGAGTGAATGAGGCATTCAGGAGCCCTAAGCAAGGGTGCGATTGCGTGTCGCGGTTGTTAGTCCAATAAAGCTTTGGCCATGACCCTGTGTGACTAGCTGTGGTTCCGTTGGAAAAGCCGAAGGAGTCGACCTTGGAAGCCGTTCGTATGACGAAAGGAGACAATGACGCAAAAGCCTCCAACTTGGTCGAGGTATACGGGGGTTGACATTCCCCCGGAGGTATGATTTTTGTTCTTTCCCTCTCAATACTATTGTTCTCCATGCTATGAGGACATAGCTCATTTCAAGTTGGGGGGAGAGATATATATATGCTATATATATGCTTTTATTCTTTTGGTAAAAAATTTTCGTTTTTATTAGTTCAATCCTTCCGTAGTACATAATTTTTTGTGTAACACAACTTGGCACATACTCATTAAGTTCTTAAATGGCAAGAGTTTGATGTAATCTTGAGTGTTTCTCTACATCTTAACTCGCTGCATGATTAAAGGATGAATGATCTAGGTGTTGAGTTTGTTCTTAAGTAAGTTTTACCCATATCCCGTCATTTTTATCTAATACTCTTAGTTTAGGTGCATAATCTCATGTTCATGCCTAGTTGTGTTAGATATGTATGTTGAATCGTTTTGGAATCTATGGCGTACTTAGGAAGTGATACAAGACATTCTTTCTTTGATTAAACCACAAAAGTATCCCCTCGTCCTATTTTGTATCCTAGTCTGTGTCCTACATTTTTCTCATTAACCTAGGGATCCGGATGGTTGGATGGTGTGTTTGCAAGGTGTTTAGAAGGTGTTTCGAGTGAATTACAAGTGGTCAAAACATGAAAAAGCCAAGGAAGCAGTTTTTGCAGAATTTCAATAGAAGGTATTGGTACCTCAAAAATGTGGTACCGGTACCATTTTGATTCAAAAGATAGAACATCTTGACCCTGGGCCAAGCGCTGGTACTTTTTCGAAGAAGAGCAAGCCTTGTTCTAGCACTCCCAAAGAAAGTTCGGAAGGTTTTTTAACTACCAAGTTGGGTCCGAAAGAGAAGAAAGAACAGTATGTTGAATAAACTCTTCTATCAGGACGTGGCTATTCTAAAATGTTTGTGGAAGAGTGAGGATGATAAGGAAGCGGAGAAATATGTGGCTTCTCCGGAAGAGGAGTTGGTCCATAGTTATGTAGAAGAGAAAAAGGAAGAGGATGATGAAGAAGGTGATGAGGATGAGGACTAGTGTTGGTGATTTTAGGGCCGGCATGTGGCCTTTGACTTGGAAATTTTTGTGTCGGTGGCGGTCAAGGGTAGATAACCAAGCTAGATATGGCCACCACCCCGTTTTGCTAACCGTTCTTTGCAAACCAAGGTCAATATATGCTAATGAAGTCCTTAGTTGATCCTTAGTACGCCTTGATTCCTTGTTGATTCAATATTCGATGTTTAGCATAGTTAGTTTGTGGCATGTTTCCTTTCGTTAATATAGTTGTTAGTTGCTTATTTATTACTTCGGTTTTAAAGTGCTCTTTACATATGAGGCGTGGTATTTTTGTTCACTATCGCCTACTTTCCGAGCACTTTTTGTGGGATATGGCTGCTAGTGGATGCGTGTGTTTGCGATTTTGGTGTATCCTCTCTTTGGATGTAAATACAAGCCTTTTGTTGCTTGCTTGGGACATGCTTTGTACTTAGTTATTCGTTTTGTATCTAGCTGTGAGTTGTGGTATAGATGAACCGTGATTTTTGAACTGTTGCTAGTTCGGATACGGTATGAGCATGTTCCTTAGTTGTGTTATCGGAAGGATTGTTAAGTTTTTAAATTGTTAAGTTCTTAAGTTTTATGTTTTGTTTGCTAGAGACTACCAAAGTTCAAGTTGGGGGGTGTGATTAGCACCCAAGATTGTATAATCTTGGGGCTTTAATCCTCTAATTTGTGGCTTTTATTTGTTTAAAGTTATTGTTTTTATCCCATTTTGCACGTAAGGTATTTTTGGGTGCATTTCAGGTTAAACGTGCTTAAAATGAGGTTTTGAATGCCAATCAACGTTCCGGGATGAACCAAGTGTCCAAATGCCCGCCGGTACTCATTTCATTATCACCGAAGCCTAACGGTGTCACAAGAAGCCTCGGAGATTGGCCGGAGGTCAAGGTTGGCAAGGAACGTGCCAAGGCTTCGGAAGTAAGGCAAATGCATTGAGGATGGCCCTCGAGGGTATCCGAGAGTACGAGGCCACAAGGCATACCTCCGCCAAGTCCCGTTGATCATGTAATCAAGCTATGGAAGGCCGTCGGGGTGCCACAAGGCATGATGGCCTAAGCTGACCCTGTTCTGCAGATTTCACACAGAGGTACCAATACCTCGTTTTTGAGCTATTGGTACCATCTTGCCGAATTGGAAGACAGTTTAGTTGGTACCAATACCTCGTTTTTGAGCTATTGGTACCCAAGCTCGTAGTGCAGATTTTTGCTAACTTTTTCAACTTTCCATATATGGAAAGTTTCTACTTTTAGAATGTTTTTGGGATATTTTAGGGACCTTTTGGTCCATTTTATGGCTGATTTACAAGGCCTATAAATGGCTTTGTATGCCATTTATGGCCAATATGTAATTTTTACACTTTAAGTCTTTTATGTTCTTAGAGCTCTATAGTTATTGCTTTCAAGTTTTGTCTTCAATTCTTCATCAATTCAAGTAAGTAGTGGTTGTATGTTTAATTCTCAAGTATTAAAGTTATAGCTTTAGCTTGGATCTTCTCATAAATCTAGTTTATTTTCGTTTTCATCGGTTATTCATGTTTTCATTTCTTAGCATGCTTTCTAGTCTTTTTATTATGAGTGAGTAGTTAATCGGTTCGGTCATGGGGTGAGGTTCACCCTCTGGATTAGTCTATTAAATGGTTTCCCCTAAACTTTAGCTTAATTTCAATGTTTTGAATGAATTAAACTCATGATTTCTAGTATTGATCATGGGGTTGGTGGCTTCTTTGATCAATGAAGTCTATCGCCTTATGCTACGTGCTTGATAATCCTACGCGTGCGAACGATTCTTTTTCGTCTCTCACTTGCGTTAAATGAGTTCAATTTGAATTAGAGCTTTGAGTTAAGTTACAAGTAGTCTTCAGCTTTTAATTCTTCAAGTGGAATCCGGACGGTTTCGGTTCACTCATGAGTTAGATGAAGAAACCATTTGACGGCTAAGTCGTGGGTAAATCAATCCCTTTGACTCGACCATCTTTAATCTAGTTAAATTCCAAGTTTAAATATCGTCATTCAATCGAATACCAAACTTGGCCGCTTGAACGCCGTAATGCTTACACAACATCTAATCCGAATTCGCTAAAGAAGATTTCTCTGTGGGAATGATTCCGGTCTTACCGGTTATTATGCTTTCAACGACCTAGCCCTACGCTTGGGGTGTGAACCTTTCTAAGAGGTTAGGTTGCAGACAGAAGCAAGCACATATTGAGTCTTTGTGTCAACCGATTACATTGTAACTGCTGAATCCATTGAGTATCAGATTGCTTGGGATAAACCACCACCCTTCCCTCTAAATGAGCCCTTTAGATATCTAAATGAGCCCGTTAAATTGCCCAATAATGGGTTCAATACGTAGCTATGTATAGCTTAGAGTGTGATTGAGTTGGTCCTTTGTCCAGCTTTTTAGCCCTGTAATTCCTCTCTTCTTTCTGTTTTGGTTTGGACCTTGTCTAGTACAGGGCAGGGTTTTGGGTTGGACTCTCAAGAGTATCCAATATCCCCTTGGTCCATGTTTTTTAGTTGTTTTTTTCTCACTGAAAAGCAACTTACCAAAACAAAGTTGTACTAAAGCACATGGAGTGGACTCGTGTAGCCCATCGAGGATCAAAACCAAACGCTCACACACGAATTGAGAGAAAACTTAACTATTACTGGATCATACACAATAACATTACAAAAAAAAAAAAAAGGACTCTCCAGAGGAGCACTACTCCTATGAGCTCAACTCCCTCTGGTTATCTCTCACCATCACCACAAATCTTGCCTTGGGTGAATCATTATTATGAAACGATTTTTGATTAGTTAATGAAGTGTGGAGAGCCCAATGAACGGGTACCATAGAACTAGAATTGTGTGTGTCAAACAGAATTTAGAATGTGTAAATGAGCGTGAAAACGAACTTTAGCATTTGTCGCTCCAATGATCTTTGAATCGGTCTCCCTTTGACTGTCTTTTCAATAGTAAAATTTTATTAATTTAATTGGTCGTTTCCATCATCTTTTAATACAGTTAAAACCTTATTTATAATTATATAATTGGCCTTAATCGGATTTAAAATAAAAAAAGGATACAAGAGTATTATTGAAAGAATTTATTTTTTGACCAATTGAGGGTAAATAGGTCATGTATTTTGATGTAAAAATTATTTTTCATTGGAACCAATTTGGTAGGAAATTAGATTGGACAAACCTTCTAACGGTTCAATTCACGAGAAAATTGGAGTTCGGGAGAGTCTGAGGCAAGTCCGCAAAGTTGGACTTGTTTGCAATGTTCAGATGCGCTCGGGGCGCATTGTAATGCGCCTAGGCGCAATGATGTGTGCCTAAGGCGCATTTTAATGCTGCATAACGTGTTGAACTTTGCGGATTTGTTCCGAACACTCCCGAACTCCAATTTTCGCGTGGTTTGAACCGTTAGAAAGCTTTTCCAATTTACTTTCTAGCCCATCTAGTTTGGATAAAATATCATGTGTATATCTAATGAAGTGACAATTTTACTCTCGATGGGTCAAAATATGATTCTTTCGGGCAAAACGCATATATGTTTCTCATTTTAAATTGGATCAAGACCCATTATATATCAATAAATAGTGTTTTTGAAGTACTAAAACATGGCGGGATCCAACCATAAATGGGAGTTGAACATATAGTTTCTCTTTCCCCACAATGAACCAAGCGATATTCTTGCTTGTGATTGGTATTTTTTTTGGAAGCAGCAATGTGAATGATACATTGTTTGGCAACAACTATAAATGTGTTTTGAATCAGAATGATTGATTTCTATGTGAAATGTGGGTGCATTGGTATGCCTCTTGGCTTGTTTTATGAAAAACTGATTGGCTAATTCAGTAGTTCATTGGAGTACATCAAAAAAGAAAAGCGTACTTAATGCTCTCAAGGCGCAATTCATATGCGCCTGAGGCGCATTATAGAAATGGAAAAAATAGGATGTGCCCAGGGAGCAATTCAATTGCGCCTGAGACATATTATAAAAAAGAAAAAAATTTGGGTGCACCTAGCCGGG
Source organism: Rhododendron mucronatum var. ripense (assembly GCA_019656295.1). Taxonomy (NCBI): domain Eukaryota; kingdom Viridiplantae; phylum Streptophyta; class Magnoliopsida; order Ericales; family Ericaceae; genus Rhododendron; species Rhododendron mucronatum. The sequence continues at coordinate 361,217 of BPLT01000151.1, read as the reverse complement.
GCGCGACTTAAATGTGCCTTGTGAAAAGAGTGCAAATTAATCAGGATGCACACCCTTGGCGCCATTCAAATACGCCCGGGCGCATGCGATGCAAATTTTTTTTGACTGTTTCGTTTTAGTCCTGGTTGGCTGGAGACCATAAAAGGCCAGCCTTTAAACATTACTTAGTGTATGGATTTTTCAAGCAAAAGAGACGCATAAGAAGCCAGTGCGAAGGGTTTCCAAGCGTTCCATCCATTAAGATTTCGTTGAACATAGACTTATGATGTTGGATATTTGCCCACGAACTAGACAGTGGCATCTTTCTTGTTGTTCCTATTTCGGCTCCCGCGTTTACGAAATCTTGATTCTATCCTTGCTGTTACCATATGCAAACAGAAAGATTCTAACTTTGTCTTGTTTTCTTGCATTGTCCAAATGAATTAAAAATAAGGGAAGAAGAGAACTTTAATTGATGAGATATATAATAATAATAATTATAATAATAATAATAATAATTATTATTATTATTATTATTATTATTATAAAGAAGAAGAACTTACGTCGTGTGATTTTGAAAGAAGAAGTTGGGTTTTGCCCAGAACTAAACGACAATTTTCTTCATGCAAAATTTTCCGCTGTTGCAATAATATTTCTGTTGGAACATTGAAAGGTTTTAATAAAAATAAATTTAAATACTTATTACCTATCATTACTTTTCCGTTACAATATTAGTGCATAAATTAATGTTGTCAGTTACAAAAACATAAAAGTGATATTTATTCCTATCATTATATATATCAATAAATGGATCTTAATCCAATAACATCTATATATATAGGTTTTGACAAGTGTGAAAAGTGGTGCAAGTGAAGAAAGTAATTGGAGAGTATACAGAGATAATGAAAGAGGGTTTTTAGAATATTCTTATACTATTTTCTATAGACTTGGGCAACTCAGTTTGTGACTAGTTCAAATCTCCCGGTGGTCGTGAACATCGAGTGAGGAATGCTTGTGAGCGCTTGGGTTTAATCTTGGGGCTAGTACACTCCGGTGGAACCTTCACGAGGGGAGGAATATTAGCCTTAAGACAGTGACTTCACGACTCTCAATATCACAGGCAACATCTTTCCTACTTTCACTATTTTCGTACTCTCATGTTTTTCTTGTTTGTGTTTTTATGTTCATGTGGTCCAATAATTCTTGTTATAAAATGATATTTGTGAACCTAAGTTCTAATTTCTCCGTTGCGTTGATTCTTTCTGGTTTTGGTCATCTAGGGTAGAAGAAGAAGATGAAAGAATTACACTTAGCCTCAAACAATTCCTTATGTCCACAAATTATTGAAAGCGTGATTACTACGCACGATTCTATTGTGTTTTTCATGCTTCTTGGCCGGTGGGAATTACACTAGGCCGCAAACAAATACTCTTGGCTGCGTCTAATTACTCCTAGCCGCACATTATTGAAAGCGTGATTACTACGCATGATTCTCTTGTATTTTACATGCTTCTTAGACACATTTAATTACAGTTGGCTGCTTCGAATTACTCGTGGCCGTTTTTAATTACATTTGGCCTCGTCGAATTACATTCTCTTGTGTTTTACATTCTTCTTGGCCGCGTTAAATTACAGTTGGCCGCTTTGAATTACTCGAGGACGAGTCGAATTACACTTGGCCGGGTTGAATTACATTCTCTTTTGTTTTACGTGCTTTTTGGCCCCACTGAATTACACTTGGTCGCTTCGAATTGTGGACGCGTTGAATTACGTACACTTGGGCGCGTAAAATTACATTCTCTTGTGTTTTATACATGCTTCTTGGCCACGTCGAAGTACACTTGGCCACGTTGAATTAGACTTGGCTGTGTCGAATTACTCGTGGTGCAAACATCTTTGTAATTGTGTTCATCAGTCACGCTTTTCTAGTTAAACTCCCAGCCACAAACTAGCCAACTTTTTTCAATTGAAACACACACACACACACACACACTCTCTCTCTCCCTCTCTCTCTCTCTCTCTCTCTCTCTCTCTCTCTCTCTCTCTCTCACACACACACACACACACTTGTAAGGTTTGAAGTGTGTTGTGTGGATTGTGAAATTCCTTCTCCACGTGTTTTCTTTTCTTTACTTTTTTATGATACGTACGTTGTTTTCTACTACTCCTAGCTTATAATTGGAATTATTAGGTTAGACGGAGGCGTTTGGAACTCCAATATTGGACACTAGAGGACGGGGCACACGCAATGCATGTCCAAGTCAAATTTTGACAAAAGTTGGCTTGCACGTGCATCGATCGTGAGGCTGCCTCTAGTTATAACGATGTCGGGTCACACCCTTAGCACCAAGTGCGCAAAGATCAAATAAAATTAAAATGGCCAAAATTTGGTATCCAAAAACGGAACCCAACACGCACAAGCCTATATGAAGTTAACATGCATATAGTAAATTACTAACAGCATGTGCAAGTCGAAAAATAAAGTAGGGAAAAGCCTATTTATCCATCGAATAGCAAGGTTACAAATTTTCACTACAACTATGTAAACCTCCGTCTTCAGTTCTTGGTCTCTTCTTCTTTTTTTTTTAAAACGTGTAACAAACAACCAAATGATCAAATTTTTTTTTTTTCACTCCAGAGTATCAAGTATTCTTCCTAATGCAGTACTTGCTATTAAGGAAAGAAAGGGAGAATAAACAATTCCTTAAAAACCTTTCATTAAAACTGTCACATTTCTTCATGTTTATTTTTAATCGTATTAGTATATGATCAAGCTGTTAACATTCTTTTTTAACAGTGAGGGGTCTAAACCTATGTTCCAAACTGTACTCAAAAGGCTATACACCTAAAGAAAAGAAACCAATAACAATGCAGATATATACTCATATATACAAAAATATATATACAGAGAAATATGTATACCAAAAACGCTGTACCAGTGCAAGGCATGCATACTTGTTTGTGGAACAGAAAAGAGGATGATGGTGGCAGATCTTGAATTGGGTTTTTGAATTGTTGCAGTCTTCTGTTAGATATTTTTTGGGGAACGTGGTGTAGGTAGTTTTCCAGTCTAGCCTGGCTGTTATTCTCCAGAGTTAACTTTTTTGATTTGTGATTTTTTTTGGAGGGCATTTAGGGGCAAAAATATATGATAGGACTTCGAAAGCGGGAGACACTAAAGTGATGCTCTCCCTTTATATATTAGATTAGATGGGGACCCTACTGCTGGCTTAGGAGCACAGCAAGCTCTGTTCCCTCGAAAGAGGTTTCATTTTGAAATCCGAAAATTTAAATCCAAACTGTTTATATAGGAAATCATGAGAGCAAATAAGATGTGCCCGGGGCACATTACAAGAATAGAGAAAATGTGGATGCGCCTGGGGCAAATGTGCCTGAGGCGAATGTGATGCAGCAAATATTCTTGATTTGTGTTTTACTGAGCTTTTCTAGTCCGAATTGGCAGGAGACTAAAAAAGACAATCCTTTAACCATTATAAGGATGTTGAGGCATAAGAGAGGCACAAAAAGCCTGTACGAAGTGACTTCAAGAGTTGTTCAAGCATAAGAGAGGCACAAGAAGCCAGTACATATTGGAAGGGATTCCAAGAGTACGTTCCATCCATGAAGATGTGGACTTATTGAACAACTTGGAATCGATCTCCAACCGAATTACTTCACCAAGGATCTCATATAGTAGATTGTAAAATTGCAAATTGAGAGAATGAGGATTTTTTTTTTTTTAACGGCGAAAAAGATATATTTCATTAAAACGGAATGAAGTTCATCTATAAAAAGGGCGGGAAAAGGTAGCTTCCCAACGAGGTTGGCACCCTACCCCACAACAATCATATGCTATTAAGGCCCGAGGAGGCTTACAAAGCAATAAGTGGAAGTTGAAAAACTTCCCAGTAAGATCAAGACCAAATGTCTTACCAAGATTCCATTGAACCCAATTCGAGATAATCAACTTGGCAGAAGGGCACTTCGCAGCCCTTGCATCAGAATGGATTTTTCGAATGGATGGTCAAAATGGTGTGAGGATTGAGTGTGTGAGTACAGTGCAAGAATTAAGAGTGTGAGAATTAATTTCCCAGTAAGATCAGCCCTTGAGAGTGTGAGGATTGAGTGCGCAAGTACAGTGTAAGAATTGAGAGCAGAAGCGTAAGACATTAATTTGAAAGAGTTAAAACTAGTTAATGATTGATGATCCGCTTAATAGGGAAAGAGACTAGCCCTGTAATTAAACAGTCGACAAAATACTAGTACTTCTCAATTACACAGATTTGCATATGTCAAAGCCAAAGTAACAAACAGGGTTTTGCTGCTTTGCACATATTCTGCTCGGTTTGTGCCGTTAGTTCGACTCGGTTGTTTGAAGCCTCTGAGCACCTAGTGAGTCCTTGTGTCCACCAATTACATGTGAGTTCAATAGGCAGCTCTGTATAGCTTAGAATGTGATTGAGTTGGTTCTAGCTTCAAGATGTCTTTGCTATCCCTAGAGTACGTCCCCGTTGTTCTGCTTTTTAGCCCTGTAATTCCTCTCTTCTTTCTGTTTTGGTATGAACCTTGTCTAGTACATGGCTGGTTTTTGTGTTGAACTCTTAAGAGTCTCCAATATCCCCTTGGTCCATGTTTTTTAGTTTGTTTTTTTCTCAATGAAAAGCAACTTACCCAAAAAAACTTGTACGTAAGCTTATTGAGTGAACTTGTGTGGCGCGTCGAGGATCAAAACAAAACACTCACGCAAGAATTGAGAGAAAACTTAACTATCATTGTATCATATGCAATAACATGACCAAAAAAAAAAAACTCTCCAAAGGAGCACTCCTTTGAGCTGGACTCCCTCTAGTTATCTCTCACCCTCGCCACAAATCTCCCATTGGGTGAATCCTAATGATGAAATGGTTTTTGATTATTTAATTAAGTGTGGAGAGCCCAATGAACAATTATTATAGAACTAGGGATGTGTACGTCAAACAGAACTTAGAATGTGTAAATGGGCGTGAAAACGAACTTTAGCCTTTGTCGCTCCAATGATCTTTGAATCGGTCTCCCTTCGGCCCTCTTTTCAATAATAAAATTTCATTAATTTAATTGGTCGTTTCCATCATCTTTTAATACAATTAAAATCTTATTTATCATTATATAATTTGTCTTAATCGGATTTAAAATAAAAACGATACGAGAGTATTATTGAAAGAATTTATTTTTTGACCAATTGAGGGTAAAATGGTCATGTATTTTGATGTAAAAATTATTTTTCATTGGAACTAATTTGGTAGGAAATTAGATTGGACAATCCTTCTAACGGTTCAATCCACGAGCAAATTGGAGTTCGGGAGTGTTAGAGGCAAGTCCGCAAAGTCGGACTTGTTTGTAATGTTCAGCTGCGCCCGGGGCGCATTATAATGCACCTGGGCGCAAAGGAGTGCGCCTCAGGCGCATAGTAATGCTGCATAACATGTTGAACTTTGCGGACTTGCTCCAAATATTCCCGAACTCCAATTTTCGCGTGGTTTAAACCGTTAGAGAGCTTTTCCAATTTAATTTCTAGCCCATGTAGTTTGGATAAAATATCATTTTTATATCTAATGAAGTGACCATTTTACCCTCGATGGGTCAAAATATGATTCGTTCGGGCAAAACGCATATGTTTCTAAATTTAAATTTGATCAAGACCCATCATATATCAATAAATAGTATTTTTAAAGTACTAAAAGATGGCGGGATCCAACCATAAATGGGAGTTGAACATATAGTTTCTCTTTCCCCACATTGAACCAAGCGATAATCTTGCTTGAGAATGGTATTTTTTTTGGAAGCATCAATCTGAATGATACATTGTTTGGCAACAACTATAAATGTGTTTTGAATCAGAATGATGGATTTCTATGTGAAATGTTGGTGCATTGGCATGCCTCTTGGCCTGTTTTATGAAAAATTGATTGGCTAATTCAGTAGTTCATTGGAGTACATCAAAAAAGAAACACATACGGAATGCTCCCAAGTCGCAATTCATATGCGCCTGAGGCACATTACAGAAAGGGAAAAAATAGGATGTGCCCAGGGAGCAATTCAATTGCGCCTGACACATATTATAAAAAAGAAAAAATTTTGGGTGCGCCCAACCGGGGCGCGATTTAAATGTGCCTTATGAAAAGAGTGCAAATTAATCAGGATGCACACCCTTTGCGCAATTCAAATACGCCCGAGGCGCATGTGATGCAAATTTTTTTTGACTGGTTCGTGTTAGTCCTAGTTGGCTGGAGACTTCACTGAGAATTTCATCTAGAATGTAAAATTACTCATCATCAAATTATTTCTCATCAATGGCGGCATTCTTTGTTGGTTATGCTTTCGTTACATGTACAAGAAAATCAGTTAACTAGTGAAAAGGCCTATTCAATTTAAATGCAAGTTGACAATATCTTGATTTCTTGCTACATTTCAAGACAGGATGTTGTGGAAGTTGACAATTGTTTTAACAAACTAAAAGGTGAAGTAAGGCCTAGCAGTGGGACATTGACCTTGCGTATCCCATCTTCTAGGAAGAATGTTAATCTTTATCAAGGCAAAATGTCTGATTTTTCTATTGAAAATGGACTTCATCACAGTGTTTACCAAACTTCATTGTTGGATTTTTATGCAAGGTTTGGGGACATAGAGAACAGCATTACTTGGAGTGCTATTATATCAGGTCTTGTTGATGGAGAGTTGATATAATTAATATGACCATCGGCTAGGTTTTGAAGCCCAGCAATTTTGTCGTCAAATGGTGGAAGAAGGAATGGAGCCGAATAATATGACCTTCTTGAGCTTATTATCGATCTGCTTATAGCCACTTTGAAGGTTGTAGAGTCCTTTATGCCATGAAATGGAGATTCAGAATGGGAAGCTCAACGAAGATTTGTTGGGCCGGTCATGGAATGGGCATTTGGTATGATTCTGAAACTAGTGACTTTTCCAGGTGGTAGGATTTTGGGAGCGCTATTGGCAGCCTGTAGAGTTCATGGGAACCAAAAAAATGAGGGGAATATGTAGCAAAATGGCTCTTATAGTTGGAACCTAAATATGCTGGATAGCTACTACACTTAGAGCATCCACAGTGGAATAAGCAAAACAAAATGTTGTTAAAGTTAACAATATTTGTTCAAAAAAGTGCTCACATTGAAATAACCAAACTTAACAACCTCTTAGCAACTAATCAAATTTTGGCTTTTGAATAATCAAAACTAGCAACCTTTAGCCAATAACCAAATTTAATGATCCCCTATTTTCTTAACCAAGTACACCCATCATTACACAAAAATCTTCTCTCTCTCTCTCTCTCTCAATAATGTTTTCAAATAATAATTATAAAAAACTATTCTTACTATTCTTTTCAGAAACTTTTTCTTAAAAAAAAAAAAACTGTCTTTATATGAACTCTTTTTTTTAAATTTTTTTTATAAAGACTGTTTCTTCAATTTTTTTAAAACTATTTTTTTTAAATTGTATTTACACAAAGGTAGCTATTTTTTTACACATTCTTTTTCATTACTATTTTTTTTATCCAACTGTTTTTAACTTAAACTGATTTTTTTCTTCCAAAAACTGTTTAATGAACTTTTTTTTTTCAAAAACAAATATTTTTTTATAAAAACTGTTTTTAACATAAACTAGTTTTTCAAAAACTAGTTTTTCAAAAGATTTACGTAAAATGAAGGGGAAAATTTTGGAGAAAACTCATGGAATGAAGCAATGATCCCATTGGTTTTGATTATGAGCAAAAAATAACCAATGTGAGACTTGGTATTGCTAACTTTAGCAACCTCTAAATGGATAATCAAAATCTGATGTGGCATGTTTTGGTTATTCACTTTTGCTTATTCCACTGTGGATGCTCTTAGTAAAGTTCAAGCTGTAGCTAAAAGGTTGGATAGAGTTGAAGAAGTACGTAGAGTAGCTGAGGTGGAGATGTGTTGGAGACTAATGATCCATCAATGGGTTTTTTTCCTGGAAATCAATCGCACCTTCAAATTCTTGAAATCTATGAGCCACTGGATGTTATATGTAGGAACGAAATTACATCAACAACAAAAAAAAAAATAAAACTGAATGCTGCCAACATGCAATTGAAATTCGCTTGAGGTGCCCTACAGAATGAGAGAAAATAGATTGCGCTCGGGGCGTGATTCAATTATTGAGCCTGAGGCACATTATAAAAGGATAGAAAATGTGAATGCACCTAAGCGCAACTTAAAGGCACCCGAGGCACATGTGATGCAACAAATATTTTTAATTTGTTTTTTTAACTGAGTTTTTCTAGTTCGAATTGGAGCGAGACTAAAAAAAAGGCAATCCTTTAAACATTATAACGATTTTTAAAACATAAGAGAGGCACAAGAAGCCCATACGAAGTGACTCCAAGCATTGTTCTAGCTTAAGAGAGGCACAAGAAGCCAGTACAGGAAGGGATTCCAAGAGTTTCATCCATGAAGATGTGGACTTATTGAACAACTTGGATCAATCTCCATACTTCACCAAGGATCTCATATAGTAGATTGTAAAATTACAAATTGTGAGTGCGAGGATTGAGTGAACAAGTACAGTGTAAGAATTGAGAGCAAGAGCATAAGACATTAATTGGAAGGAGTTAAAACTAGATCAGCTGATTGATGATCCGCTTAATAGGGAAAGAGACTGACCATGTTGTAATTAAATAATCGAGAAAATATATACTGGTACTTGTCAATTACACAGATATGATTTGTCAAGCCGACTAATTTGGTTCTAGACCCGAAGTACCAGAAACATTTGAACTTGGTTTGGTTCGGGTGCGCCAAACCAAGGCAATAGTGCAACACCAAGGCAACGCATTAGAGGTCCCAATAAAGCTACTGTAGAGGGCCCTCCCCTCAAAATATATTAATTTAATAAAGAGTGAACCGAGGGCCCACATATCAGATATTAAACTAATAAGAACAAATACTATACTTGATCTTTGCGAGAAGGCCGAAAAAGGTATGTCTTCTCTTCTATTGGGCTACCTATTTTATAGTCAATTTTTCTCTTCTCGTTTTTCTGCTTAGTTGATGTGACAAACTGGGTTTTGCTGCTTTTGAACATATTCTGCTTGGTTTGTGCTGTTAGTTCGACTCGATTGTTTGAAGCCTCTGAGCACATAGTGAGTTCTTGTGTCAACCAATTACATTGTAATTGCTGAATCTACTGAGTATCAGATTGCTTGGGATAAAATAACATAAAAAAACCCTCTAAATTGCCCGATAATGAGTTCAATACGCAGCTCTGTATAGCTTAGAGTGTGATTGAGTTGGTTCTAGCTTCAGGAGGTCTTTGCTACCCCTGGAGTTCCCTTTGTTCTGCTGTCTTGCCCTGTAATTCCTCTGTTCTTTTTTTTTCGGTTTGGACCTTGTCTTGTACATGGCAGGTTTGTGTGTTGGACCCTCAAGGGTATCCAATATACCCTTGGTCCATGTTTTTAAAAAAAAAATTTTCTCAATGAAAAGCAACTTACCAAAACAAAGTTGTACTAAAAAGCTCATTGAGTGGACTCGTGTAAAGCGTCGAGGATCAAAACCAAACACTCACACATAAATTGAGAGAAAACTTAACTATTATTGGATCATACGCAATAACATTACAAAAAAAAAAGACTCTCCAGAGGAGCACTCCTCTGAACTCTACTCCCTCTAGTTATCTCTCACCCTCACAACAAATCTCACCTTGGGTGAATCCTGATGGTGAAACGATTTTTGATTATTAAATGAAGTGTGGAGAGCCCAATGAACGAGTACCATAGAACATGGGATGACGCAGAACTTAGAATGTGTAAATGCGTGTGAAAATGAACTTTAGCCTTTGTCGCTCCAATGATCTTTGAATCGGTCTCCCTTCGACTGACTTTCATAAATAAAATTTCATTATTTTAATTGGTCGTTTCCATCATCTTTTAATACAATTAAAACCTTATTTATCAATATATAATTGGTCTTAATCCGATTTAAAATAAAAACGATACGAGCATTTTATTGAAAGAATTTGTTTTTCAATCAATTGAGGGTAAAATGGTCATGTATTTTGATGTAAAAATTATTTTTCATTGGAACCAATTTGGTAGGAAATTAGACTGGACAAGCCTTCTAATGGTTCAATCCACGAGCAAATTCGAGTTCTGGAGTGTCTGAGGCAAGTCTGCAAAGTTGGACTTGTTTGCAATATTCAGATGCGCCCGGGGCGCATTTTAATGCGCCTGGGCGCAAAGGAATACTCCTGAGGCGCATTTTAATGCTGCATAGCATATTGAACTTTGCGGACTTGCCCTGGACACTTCCAAACTCCAATTTTCGCATGGCTTGAACCGTTAGAAAGCTTTTCCAATTTACTTTCTAGCCCAAGTAGTTTGGATAAAATATCATTTGTCTATCTGATGAAGTGACCATTTTACCCTCGATGGATCAAAATATATATGATTCGTTCGGGCAAAACGCATATATGTTTCTCATTTTAAATTGGATCAAGACCCACTATATATCAATAAATATTGTTTTTAAAGTACAAAAAGATGGCGGGATCCAACCATAAATGGGAGTTGAACATATAGTTTCTCTTTCCCACATTGAACCAAGCGATATTCTTGCTTGTGATTTGTATTTTTTTTGGAAGCATCAATCTGAATGATACATTGTTTGGCAACAACTATAAATGTGTTTTGAATCAGAATGATGGATTTCTATGTGAAATGTTGGTGCATTGGTATGCTTCTTGGCTGTTTTATGAAAAACTGAATGTCTATTTCAGTAGTTCATTGGAGTACATCAAAAAAGAAAACGTACTGAATGCTCCCAAGGCGCAATTCATATGCACCTGAGGCGCATTACAAAAAGGGAAAAAATAGGATGTGCCTAGGGAGCAATTCAATTGCACCTGAGACACATTACAAAAAGAAAGAAATTATGGGTGCGCCCAGCTGGGGCGCGACTTTAATGTGCCTTACGAAAAGAGTGCAAATTAATCAGGATGCACTAAAATATGCCCTTGGCGCAATTCAAATACGCCTGAGGCACATGTGATGCGAATTTTTTTTTGACTGGTTCGTTTTAGTCTTGGTTGGTAGGAGACTATAAAAGGCCTGCCTTTACATATTAATTTGTGTAAGGATTTTTTAAGCAAAAGAGACGCACAAGAAGCCAATGCGAAGGGTTTCCAAGATTTCCATCCATGAAGATTTCATTGAACATGGCTTATGGTGTTAGATATTTGCCCACGAATTAGACGGTGGCATCTTTCTTGTTGTTCCTATTTCGGATCTCGTGTTTACGAAATTTTGATTCTCTCCTTGCTGGTACCCGTATGCAAACAGAAAGATTCCTTTAATCGATGAGATATATAATAATAATAATGTTAAGTGCAATAAAGAAGAAGAACTTACGTCGTGTAGTTTTGAAAGAAGAAGTTGGATTTTTCCCAGAACTGAACGACAATTTTCTTTCTGCAAAATTTTCTACTGCTACAATAATCTTTCTCCTATGCGTTGATTCTTTCTGGTTTTGGTCATCTAGAAGAAGAAGATGAAAGAATTACACTTAGCCGCAAATTATTGAAATTGTGATTACTACGCACGATTCTATTGTGTTTTATATGCTCTTGGGCGGAGAGAATTATACTTGGCCTCATCTAATTACTTGTGGCCGCACGTTATTGAAAGCGTGATTATTACGCATTATTTTCTTGTATTTTACATGCTTCTTAGCCGCGTTTAATTACACTTGGCCGCTTCGAATTACTTATGGCCGTTTTTAATTACCCTTGGCCGCGTTGAATTACATTCTCTTGTGTTTTACATGCTTCTTGGCCGCGTTGAATTACACTTGGCCGCTTCTAATTACTCACTAACGCTTCTAATTACACTTGGCCGCATTTAATTATATTCTCTTGTGTTTTACATGCTTCTTGGCCGCGTTAAATTACATTTGGCCGCTTTTAATTACTCGTGGACGCGTTGAATTACACTTGGCCACGTTGAATTACATTCTCTTGTGTTTTACATTCTTTTTGGCCACATGGAATTACCGTTGGTTGCTTCGAATTACTTGTGGACGCGTCAAGTTACATTCTCTTGTGTTTTATACATGCTTCTTGGCCACGTTGAAGTACACTTTGCCATGTTATATTAGACTTGGCCACGTCGATTTACTTGTGGCCGCAAACATTTTTGTAATCGTGACCCTTTGTACTAAAACTCCCCGCCACAAACTGGCCAACTTTTTTCAATTGAAACACACACACTCTCTGTCTCTCTCTCACACACACACACACTTGTAAGGTTTGAAGTGTGTTATGTGGATTGTGAAATTCCATGTCCACGTGTTTTCTTTTCTTTTCTTTTTTTTATGTGAAGAGATATGGAAGTTTAATCTAGGAATCTGCTCGATTGAACTCCATTATCAAATAAACGAGAAAAATGTTAATCTTTTTCAAGGCAAAATGTCTGATTTGGCTATTGAAAATAGACTTCATCACAGTGTTTTCCAAACTTCATTCTTGAATTTTTATGCAAAGTTAGGGGACATGGAGAACAACATTACTTGGAGTGCAATTATATCAGGTCTTATTGATGGAGAGCTGATATAATATGACCATGGGCTAGGTTTTGAAGCCCTGCAATTTTGTCGTCAAATGGCGGAAGAAGGAATGGAGCCGAATAGTATGACCTTCTTGAGCTTATTATCTACTTGTAGCCACTCTGGCCATCTAGGTGAAGGCTATAGAGTCGTTTATGCCATGAAATGGAGATTCGGAATGGGAAGCTCATTGAAGATTTGTTGGGTCGGTCATGGAATGGGCATTTGGTATGATTCTGAAACTAGTGATTTTTCCAGGTGGTAGGATTTTGGGAGTGCTATTGGCAGCCTGTAGAGTTCATGGGAACCAAAAAATGAGGGGAATATGTAGCAAAATGGCTCTTATAGTTGGAACCTAAATATGCTGGCTAGCTACTACACTTAGCAAAGTTCAAGCTGTTGCTGAAAGGTTGGATAGAGTTGAAGAAGTACGTGGAGTAGCCGAGGTGGAGATGTGTTGAAGACTAATGATCCAACCATGGGTTTGTTTCTGGAAATCAATCGCAACTTCAAATTCTTGAAATCTATGTGCCACTGGATGTTATATGTAGGAATGAAATTACATCAACAGAAAAAAGAAAAAAAACTGAATGCTCCTAACATGCAGTTGAAATTTGCTTGAGGCGCCCTCATAACGAGAGAAAATAGAATGCGCCCGGGCCATGATTTAATTGCGCCTGAGTCACATTACAAAAGGATAGAAAATGTGAATGCGCCCGGGCGCAACTTAAATTCGCCTGAGGCACATGTGATGCAGCAAATATTTTTAAGTTATTTTTTTAACTGAGTTTTTCTAGTCCGAATTGAAGCGATACTTAAAAGAGGCAATCCTTCAACATTAAAACAATTTTTAAAGCATAAAAGAGGCACAAGAAGCCGGTATGAAGTGACTCTAAGGGTTGTTCAAGCATAAGAGAGGCACAAGAAGCCAGTATAGGAAGGGATTTCAAGAGTTCCATCCATGAAGATGTGGACTTATTGAACAACTTGGATCGATCTCCAACCGAATTACTTCTCCAATATCTCATATAGTAGATTGTAAAATTACGAATTGAGAGTGCGAGGATGGAGTGCGCAAGTACAGTGTAAGAATTGAGAGCGGAAGCGTAAGACATTAATTTGAACGAGTTAAAACTAGATCTGATTGATGATCGATCCGCTTCATAGGGAAAGAGACTAACCCTGTAATTAAACAGTCAACAAAATACTAGTACTTCTCAATTACACAAATCTGCATATGTCAAGCCAACTAATTTGGTTCTGAACCCCGAAGTAGCAGAAACATTTAAAATTGGTTTGGTTGTGGTGCGCCAAGCCAAGGCAAATAGTGCAACACCAAGACAACGCATTAGAGGCTTATTGGGCCCTCCCCTCAAAAAATTATTAATTTAATAAAGAGTAAACCGATGGTCCACATATCTCAAATATCAAACTAATAAGAACAGATAATACACTAATGTCCTCTCATCTCTTGGGCTGCTTATTTTATAGTCGCATTTTCTCTCCTCGTTTTTCTTGCTTGGTCGATATGGGAAACAAACTCCAAAGTACTAACAAACTAGGTTTTGCTGCTTTTACGTATGGGTATGCAAATAGCTGGGGAATTTGGGATGGAGAAAAAGGAACAGAAAACGACTTTGAGATTAAATATCTCCTTCATCTCCTTTTGAGAACAACACAAAAAGAAAAACAGAACACTTACTTGAACTTCTCCAAGGTTTGGTTCCATAATTGTCTGCACATCGTGATCATATTTTTCTCTGAGTATTTGAGTGTTGGGCAATAATCGGTTCGTAAGGATTTGCTTCACTGTAAAAACGTGGACTTAATGATTCTCTTTGCAATGGAAACCACAGCGGTCAAGCAAATCCAGGTTCGGTCTCTGTTGAATTCTTTTTCAGGCTGTTTGGCTACACGTTATTACCAATTAAGCAAAAAAACAAGAAGCAAGAACTGACAAGAAATTCTGATTAATAGATTTATAGTTTTGTCGTCACAATTTTGTATAGATTTATAGATATTCAGCATCTGGAATTCCATTAACGTGACTACAATGACCTAGAAATTATGATTCGTGTGTACTGTAGGTTTATGCCCAACCTCATTTACTATCCATTGGGCGGAATCGGTGAGAAAAGAAAAGAAATTGTTGTGCTCATTTGATTAAGAAAAGAAGAGAAATTGTAGTGCTTTGATTTATTTACCAGTTAAAGAAAAAACAGAATATTTTCAATGATCAATGTTAATGGCAATGCTATCAAAAAGATGTTTCCTAATACCTATCATCGTCTTTGTTCATGGCATATCTCGAAATATGCAACTCAAAGGCTCGGGGTCGATACTCAAATCCAGAGTTCATGGGTTTGTTTTTAAGGTGCTTTGAATGATTCTGAAACAGAGGTAGAAGTTGAACTAACTTGGGCTGCAACTGTCAGTTTCTTCCGTCTTGCTAAGAATAGACGGCTTAGGATGATCTATGGGTTTGATGAAAAAATGCAGTCTGCCTTTAGTATGGATATTCTCACTTGCCGCATAATATCCACTCAACACTAAAAGTATGGACAATGTTCTTTGTAACATGTCTGGTAGAACTATGAACTTCACAGAAATGGTCCATCAGTATGAAAAACAATGTGAGAAAATGAGATTGGTAGCAGAAACATAAGAAGACTAGTGTTAGCCCGTGCCTACGGCACTACTCATCCTTGTTGGAAGGGGATGACAGTTGTGTTAATTTGGGGTGTTCCGCTTTTTAGAAAAAGTAATTTTTAGAAAAGAAAAAAAATTTCAAGCTCAAAAATCATGTGTTTACGCAAATAATTTTCCTACCAATACGAAGAGAGATCTTTTAAACGGTGCCAAAAAAATCATAAAATTATTTTTTATTTTCATTATATTTGAGTTTGAATTTTGAAAAAAATAACTTTTTCAAAAAGAATGGAAACTGGAACACCCCAAGCTTTAAAATATGGGCTCTTTAATGAGATGAGGAAAATGCCTCTCAGCCCTTAGATCAAACCAATTCTAACCGTTCCAACAACTTGTTCCCACACCCTTTTGTTTTATAATAGAGATTAGCAATGCAAGCATAGTATGTCGCAAATTCGTGCTGAAGGCATAAACTGGTGATCCAGGCAGCTAAAGTCTACACGATAAAAATTAATTCCCAATGAGTGAACTTTGGGTTGGTGGTTTACTGTAATTTGGGGGAAGGTTTGATCGTAATTTTTTACTTTGTAGATCCTATTTGTCAAGGCGAACAATTAGTCTACAAAGCGCCGTGAACTTGATAAAGATTCAAATAAAACAACAAAAAAGACAGTGAAAATTTAACCTTACTAGCCCGTGACGAAAAGTGGTGTCATAATTTAACTGCAGCAAAAAAAAAATTTTAAAAAATTGCACGGGCTTTGTTTATTGATCCGAAATTTGACACAATCTTATATGGAGTAGTTGCTAAAGTGTCGAAGTGTGTATGTAGTACGATTGGCTAATTATTGTTATTATCTCTTAAATTGAATTCGAATCACAAATATATAGAGGGGTCAATTAGGGGTTGTTTGGCTAAATAAGTCAAGTAGTTTATTTTTTATCCTTATTCAAATTTTTTTCGTATTTATTAGTTTTTCGTCAATTTTTTGAAAATTATTGCTTCGTTATGACGAGAGGAATTTAAAAAATAAAAAATTATGATCAAAACTTAATTTTTCTGAATAAAGACAAAAATAAGCTAATAAATTACTCCCTCCGTCCCTTTTTTATAGTCCGGTATGCCATTTTGGGCTGTCCCTTAATAAGTGTCCATTTTACAAAATTAGTGGGTAAAAGGTCGTGTATTGTCTATTTTGTCCCTAAAAGTAGATTCTATTTTGAAAAGTTAGTGTGTAAAAGTGTAATGATGATGGGTAAGTAGGCAAAGTGAAGGAAAAAATTGATGTAAAAGGTATAATGATGATGTCTTTTTAATAAGTTGGAATTACGAAGCAGGACACTTAAAAAGGGACGGAGAGAGTATGAAAGAGAAAGAAAAAGGAATATTTAAATATACATCCTCTTTATTCATGCTATGTAAGAATTCATCCTGCCCTTTTTTCATGCTTATGTTTTCATCCTCCTAGTGTGTGAATTACCTTTCTTACCCTTTCACTATGATATACATATATTATGTTTATTGCTTTCCTAATTTGGTGGGATTGGATTGGATTATTTTCCCAATTTAGTGGGATTGGATTGGATTGATTTCCTAATTCAGTGGGATTTGGTAAATTTTAATATGATTGATTAGTTTTATTTTTTTATCCTATTACTTTTATATTTAAAATTAAATCGCATCAAAACAATCATAATTCATGATTTTTTGGTAATTTTAATATGATTGATTACTTTTATATTTCAATGATAATATTTGGAGGTATGCCATGTTTATTAAATCGGTTTCAAGCTAGATTACGAATGGTCATGAAACGTTGAAATTGACATGGTAATTTAACTATGAAACACTGACCACGATAACACTTGTTTTCATGGTAATTTAACCATATTTCATGGATTAAGATCAATTTTTTTTAGGAACATGACATGATAAGTTGACCACATCTTTGCATGTTTTCTTCATTCTTCGAGTTGGCCAACCAGACAACAAAAAGTCATATTTTCCATTGATCTTATTACACGGAATATGGCTAAATTACCATAAAAAAGAAATAACATGACATACTCAAATCGTTACATGGTTAAATTACCATGATATTACATGGTTAAATTACCATAACGATTACAACTTGAACACGATAAATATCCCATGATTCAAACAAATATTTCATGGTTAACGGTTCAACTGATTTATCAAATGAAAATAACGAAGAATCATATTTTCTCAATGATTTCAATTTCATGGTAAACGGTTTCATGGTATACGGTTTCAATATCTTTGGATATTTTCTCAACAGCCAAACAAGAAATTACGGCAATAAACAAGAGTCTTGGAAGAGAAACTCTTGCAAAGGGATTTCCTCTAGAACCCAGTTACATTGAATGGGAGTAATTGAGAAAATCCTGAATAAATGGAACCAAAATAGCTCTCAAATTATGAATCGAACCAAAACATGAATAAATCGAAAAACGTGAATAAATCGAACCAAAATAGACATCGCCTCCCGCCCTCGCCGACCACTGGCGAACGTTTTCTGGCCACCGATGATTAATTTGTTTCAGGTGTCCGGCGCGGCGAGCTTATACGCTAAAACCCCATCAATTTTACAAACCCATTACTAATTTCCAAATCCCAAAACCGAAAGCATCAACATCAGCAATTTTCAATACCCCTGTTTCCTTGCACCAGAACCAACCCCCACCGGAAAACAAACAGAGCATTATCGACGACCGTATCGGCGTCGCTGCAGAACGAGAACTACGGGAGATTAGTGGTGGACGAGAACCTGATCGTGCTGCAGAAGAAGATCCACGAGATGAAGCGTGAGCTGATGGGGTTGTTGCAGACCTGGATGATGGACGCGAGGCCGTGTTTGGTTCTGGGTGCGATCTTTGTGGTCGCTCTGAGCGTGCCCGCGGCGGGGGCGGTGGCTGGGTTTCAAATCCTGGCGGTGATCTGAGACGCCGCTCTCTCCAAAATCTGCATATCTGGAAATGGGATTTGGGGGTGGGGGATGCTGTTTAATGATTTTCCCAAAATTTATGGGATTTGTTGGGTTGATAATCTTGAGATCCAAATTTTCCGGAATTGAACGGAAATCGTGGGACGGAAATCGTGGTAATCTCGCGAGGACGAGAGGGATTAAGTTTCGTCCCTAATTTCAGCGCATATATATATATATATATATATATATATATATATATATATATAACAACAAAAGGGCAATAATGGGATAAAAACTAGTACGAGGACGAAATCATAATTAGTTAAAAACAGGAGGACGAAATCTTAACTCTGTTAGGCTTCTAGGATGAATAATTAAGCCTCCCAAAGAAAAATGGCAGGCAAACCAACAAAATGAATGTAATTTTTTTTTGGTAAGTCA
Organism: Rhododendron mucronatum var. ripense; assembly: GCA_019656295.1. Lineage (NCBI taxonomy): Eukaryota > Viridiplantae > Streptophyta > Magnoliopsida > Ericales > Ericaceae > Rhododendron > Rhododendron mucronatum. The sequence goes on along the minus strand of BPLT01000151.1, from coordinate 342,577 downwards.
AAAAAAAAAAATTTTTGTCACACATTATAGTCCGCGGGGTGAGTTAGGTGGTGTTCCGGTTTCTCGGAAAAGGAACTTTTAGAAAAAGAAGGTAATTTCAAGCTCAAAAATCATGCGTTTATACAAATAATTTTTCTACCAATATGGATCTTGTTTGATAGATCTCATTGAGATCTTTTATACAGTGCAAAAAAAATTGAAAAATTATTTTTCATTTTTATTATATTTGAGTTTGAAATTTGAAAAAAAAGTACTTTTTCAAAAAGAAGATAAAGTGGAACACCCTCTTAGTCAACTTACGTAGTATTTCAAAAGGTCAAAAAAAGAATTTTATAGAGGTTAATTAATTAGTGGATCAATATATTGGGTCGGGCTATTCGCAGTCACGTATTTTCTCCCATAGTCCACTCTATTTCGGCAAGTGGTTGTTGAAAATCATAAATAACATTTCGGTAAATAGCTATTGAAAATAAGATTATATTTCGGTAACTACATGTCGAAAATATATTCAACTTTCGGTAGACAACTGCCAAACATGTATTTTCGGTAAATAGCTGTTGAAAAAATAATCATATTTCGGTAATTTGATGTTGAAAATGTATCTTAATTTCGGTAACTAGCTGTCGAGTCTAATTGAAAATTTTTAACGGACTGCGGAAGAAAATACGTGGCTGCGAATAACCGCGCCAAATATATTTTATCCGAATAAATCAATCCACACAATTTGTAGAGTAAATTACAGTAAACCCCCCTAAACTAACCCAAATTTTTACTTAACCCCCTCCGACTATAAAATTCAACAGTGTGCACCCTTTTACTATCCAGAATTGACACTTAACACCCTTTTGTTAGGTCTCCGTAGGAAAAATGCACCGATGGCCGTCTCTGGCCACCGGACGGCCGATCCGAGCTGTCCAAAAATTTAAAAAAAAAAAACCAAGTGGGCTCATGTGGGAATCAACGGCATCCGACGTAGGTAGGTGCTGATCCAAACACCCCATTTAAATTCTTGGAGTATTTGGATCGAGCACCTACACATGTCGGATGCAGTTGATTCCCGTGAAAACCCACTTGATTTTTTTTTTTTTAATTTTTGGACGGCTTGGATCGGCCGTCCTGTGGCCGGAGATGGCCGTCGGTGCATTTTTTCTACGGAGACCTAACAAAAGGGTGTTAAGTGTCAACTCTGAATAGTTAGAGGGTGCATAATGTTGAATTTTGTAGTCTATGGGGGTTAAGTAAAAATACGAATTTGTTGAGGGGGGCTTAGTGTAATTTACTCATTATTTAATACTCCCAAGAACAGACAGGCGCACACTGGGCTTCAGCTGGCATCTCATCTTACTTCCAGAAAGGAAAATTCGGAGAAAAACGCCACGCCTGACTCGGAAAGGGTAGACATTTCTCAGAAAATCTCTCTCTCTCTCTGTGTGCATTTGGGTTTCTTCCTGCACGAGAGAAGCGGCGAAGACAGGAATGATGCAGAGGAATCAGCAGGATCAACGGTCCAGATCCGCCAAGCCAACCACCGTACACGGCTGTGCCCAGTCCGGAGATCTCGTCGGCATTCAGAAATTACTCCGAGATAACCCTTCTCTTCTCAACGATCGAAACCCTGTTGTAAGATCCCCCACTCTCCATTTGCCTTTACGTATATCCATGTATATGTTTATAGGAACCTGTTATTGTTGTTTCTGTCGTTTGAGATGTTATAAAGGGTTCCAACGAAATGGGTTTTGACGGAATTGTTGAATCTGGGGTGACTCTTGGTTATTCATTTGCGGTTGGTTTCGTTTACGAATCTGAATGCCGTCTTGATTTTTGGGTATAATATGCTAAACTCCTCTAGTGTATGTACACGCATGCAAATCCCTTGTTTTTGTCTACATTGCGATGCCATCTTGATTTTTGTCTACATTGCGATGTGGATTTTCAAGAAATTTGTTAAAATCTTGGTGGGTCTTGGTTTTGCATTTATGTTCACTTTGTGTTTGATTTTGGGTGTGAATACAAAGTTTGTCTACATTCGGGTCTAATGTAAAATGTTCTAATGTCCCCTACACCCTCCAAAAGAAGAAGAATAAGAGGAAACACGGACGAAAAAAAGAGGTTTTATTGGTGGCTGATTAAATAAACATCCTGTTCTCGAAATGCTTACCGTTCAATTATCTGATTGGCATCCATCTGTATGGATGAGTTGAACAAGGATTATTTATTTGCTTATGCATAATCAGTTATTGTGGAGTTGGATGTAAGAAATGATTGGTTGAGTGTGACATTAAGGTAAGGGAGTTATTATTGGTCTGAGGACATGTGTTCTTTGTTGGCACCGTAACTTTGTCTTGTGAAAATGATGGTAGGGGTGAAGCTGATCAAATTAAAAGAGACTCATTGGGGTTGACGAACTTCTTGGACATCAACCAAGAAGGAGGTGTAATTTTTCCGATAATATAACTAAGAATGATGTCAAAAGGGAGTAATGAAGATTGATTTGTCAAGAATATCCCTCTCTATTACCTCGAGCTCATAGTCATTTTGAAGAATAATATAAGTGATGATGTGCCTCATACAGAGTGTAGTAAGTTAGTTACAAAGGTTTGGTGTCAAAACGCGGTTTCCCCTTCCAACTATATCTTAGATTTTCTGTGGCCGATTAGATCATTAGACCCCTTGGTCAGGAAAATACAAAACCTCATGTGCATATGGCTAGTGGAAATTCCTACTCTAGTGAAGACATGAGTTTCATTTTTCCCAAATAGCATTAGGAATTTTTTACGCTTGTGTTATATTCTTGGTTGCTGTATGCTCCTGAATCAAATTGTACCTGGGTTGCTATACTGCATGCTGGTCCAGTCATCACATTGTTGGTAATGTATGCATGGAATTTGTACACGTTGAATTGTTTCTTCATTTGCTTTCCCATTTATTCACGACGTCTGCTTTAAGTGCAGATGGCTCAAACACCTCTTCATGTGTCTGCTGGTTACAATAATGTTGGGATAGTTAAGTTGTTGCTTGATTCTCAAGGACCCGAAAAAGTCGAGTTGGAGGCCAAAAACATGGTGGGTAAATTTACGAATCATCTTAATTCCATTGGACTTGTATTTTGCAATCGAGTGAAGCTTATGTTGATTGGTCATATTTTCATTCATGTCTACATGATTGGGAGTTTTTAACTTTGTCATATTTCGTTATGGCTAAATGTCTTTTTTTTTGCAGTACGGAGAAACACCATTGCACATGGCCTCAAAAAATGGGTGCAATGAAGCTGCTCAGTTGCTCCTTGCTAATGGTGCCTTTGTTGAAGCCAAAGCAAATGTGTGTTTTGTACCAACTATTCATTAGCCTTTCTTGTTTGAATCGATGAAATCTTGGATATTGATAATGCGTTTGAACCTTTCTTTTCCTGACAGAATGGAATGACTCCATTGCACCTGGCTGTTTGGCATTCACTCCGAGCTGAAGACTGCTCGACTGTGAAGACATTACTGGAGTACAATGCTGATTGCAGTGCTGAAGACAATGTATTGTTGGTTGCCATTCTAAAAAATGTCACGGTGTACGATCATATACTGTATTGTTAACTGATTATGATACATAAGCTTTTCATATGCAGGAGGGTATGACTCCTCTAAATCACCTATCGCAAGGCCCAGGAAGTGAGAAATTGCGGGAACTTCTTTGCTGGCACCGTGAAGAGCAGAGAAAGCGCAAAGCTATTGAAGCTTGCAGTGAGACAAAGGCTAAGATGGATGAGCTTGAAGATGCATTATCAAATATTGTGGGGCTAAATGAGCTCAAGTTACAACTTCGGAAATGGGCAAAGGGGATGCTTTTGGATGAGAGGCGACGGGCACTTGGGCTCAAAGTTGGCCCTAGGAAACCACCTCATATGGCCTTCCTTGGCAATCCTGGAACAGGTAACCCATGGTCAAGGATGTGTGTGAATTGTGGTCATATTATATCAAGCTATGTACTATAAAATACGGATGGTTGTTCATATGACATCTCATTCATATTACATTTTCTAATCTGGATCGCATGCTATTTTTAAGGAAGTGAAGGTCATATGAATATCTTCAGCTTTACCTCATTGTTTCCATAGTTGGTGGGCTAAACCATTGTTTCTATTCCTACTCATTCCTTTAGTCCTCCCTTATTTATATTTCATACTACGTGGGCAATTTGAGTTGTCATCTTCCTTTATCTGGTACTTTTAACCACAAGGCATGACGTAGAATTATGCAACAGGTAAAACTATGGTAGCTCGAATCCTTGGAAGATTACTCTTTATGGTGGGAATTTTACCAACCGACAAGGTAACAGAAGTACAGAGAACTGATTTGGTAGGGGAGTTTGTTGGCCATACAGGACCAAAGACTAGGAGAAAGGTAAGCCCTTTTGTGCTTCTCAGACTGTACTCATCATTTTTACATAGCAAGAGAAGTATGTACTATATTGTGAGGCTATGACTGAATTTCAGCATATCATGGTCAATCAGCAGACCCATCAAAACGACTTGTAAATACAAAATTCCCACCGACACATGATTCTGGAAGAGGCTTCTTCATGAAATTTTTAAAGAATATTGCATCTAACATTACTGCTCAATTACCAATACCCGTGATACTTATGCCTTGTTCTTTTCCATTTTGAAAAAGAATTTTCCAAAAAATTCCCTTAGATTCCCTCTAGATTCTCCCTACTTCAACATTTCTTTCTCTATCTCTCTCCACTTATTACCCCTACTATTTTTGAAAAAAAATTTCAAACAACAAACCGAACAAAGCATTAATCTCTTCTAACAAATTTTTCCACCAACGGTCTACAGATAAAAGAAGCAGAGGGAGGAATTTTGTTTGTCGATGAAGCCTATCGATTAATTCCTATGCAAAAATCTGATGATAAGGACTATGGGCTGGAAGCCTTAGAAGAGATCATGTCGGTCATGGACGGTGGAAAAGTTGTAGTGATATTTGCTGGCTACAGTGAACCGATGAAGCGGGTAATTACTTCTAATGAAGGCTTCTGCAGAAGGGTAACAAAGTTTTTCCATTTTGACGACTTTAGTTCAATAGATCTAGCCAATATTCTTCATTTAAAGATGAACAACCAAGCCGAAGATAGCTTGTTTTATGGATTTAAGTTGCATCCTTCATGTACGGTTGATGTTGTTGCGACATTGATCGAGACAGAAACCAGTGAAAAACAGCGGAAGGAGATGAATGGAGGTATTGTGGATCCAATGCTGGTTAATGCTAGAGAGAATTTGGACTTGAGACTCAATTTTGACTGTGTGGATACTGATGAACTACTCACCATCACCCTAGAGGATTTAGAAGCTGGTATCCGGTCACTATCATGATGAAATCCTTACTCGGTTGACAGAGACCCAAAATAAAAAGAGAACTAAGCGAAACAAACGGTGGAATGGGATGATTGGTGATCTGCAATGGGTAAAGATTGTACTATTGTACTCTTTTTCCTTTTTTAGTAGGTAGGTTATATTCTTTGATGCCAAGTTGTTTCATGGGGCTTCATATTTGTTTTTCCTTTTAAGTCTTGGATTTATTGTAGCTGGCAATAGTTTTCCCTGGTATGACGGGTCTGGTATGCTGTAGATGAAATCAATTCTTTGCACTTATTACATTATTTTCATGTACAATAGAGTTGCATAATGAGCAAAATTACCACAGTATTTTTCGTCGGGTTGTTTTGGTTTCTCCCTTGCAGCAGTCTCTTTTATTTGAGTATCTCAGGAGAGGATTGAGTATTGTGTCTTTCTTTTGCGTGACAGGATTAAAGCATTTGTTTCTCACTCTTAATTGTTTGGCACAAATTCACGAATTGAGGACTACTCGTGAATCTCACATGCAATTGCAAATGAGCAATGCTACAAACACACAGTGTCCGGAGTTGTGTTCCTACACTTTTTGATTATAAATGGAGCAAAGGCTGCTTTTACTTCCAAACCAAAAGGCCAGAATCCAGTTATCCTTTACGTTCCATCTTCAAGATACACAACAAAGATTATGTGCAGAAAAGAGATCATACACTTTACAACAGACGGCACCTAGAAAACACACGACATCGATCCATATACAGAGTTTTACATATCTATAGAGCAACACGTCATATATAACTCATGCCCAGATCAAGAAAGCAAAATTAGGCACTGAAATGCTCATCTTCGTGCAACGGGAATGCACCTTTCTTCCCCGGTGCTACCTGTGTTCCTGAACAGTAACCGCATGAAGAATCAGACTCGATCCAATAAAATCAGTACTTATTACAGTTCTAGATATGATCTGAGTGTACTGTAGTCTGTATAACCTATTAGCGACCCCCACAAACCGATGATTTTCGTAAGTCTTGACTGAAAACTGTTACATTATAATTATGATTTCAATAGGATAGTTTACTATATGAAATGCAAAGATTATATGGAACTCCAGGGTTTTATATGAGAGAATTAAGGACATTACTACAAGATTCCTAGTTCATAGTCCTTTTCATAGTGAAGATGCTCCGAACAAGTTTACCTAAATTGTGATTGCTCAATTTTGCATTCCCCTTTTTGTACTTCAGCATAACGAACATATATCAAAACTGTTTTGGATACGGACATTCCGACACAGATCCGGACGCGATAAATTTTGTGCCAAACTGTTCTGAAGACATCTATATCAGTGGCATTGCTCAACATATTACACCAACCTTCCCGAAAGTTGCTCTTGAATCTGACGGAAACCATGGTGGAGATACCTCATTCTACCAGTACCTGTAGTCTTCCTTCAAATCGCCTTCTCACTCCAATTGTCTAATTACACCAAGCTCGTCAACGGGCAAACCAAATTATAATTGCATACAATAAGTAGAAATCAAGCACACCACATGAAAAATAAACACAAATTTTCAGAAGAGAGAGAGAGAGATTGATTTCCTGAGACGGGGAGAGGGAAAGCCGCAGGAGGCACAACGGCTCTTCTGGAGGTGGAAGCTGCGGCGGAACACAGAGTGTGTTAGTCTTGTTCCTCCTCTTCCCAAAGCTCGCTGTTCCTCCCTTACCCTGTTTCAATTCGTCGACACAGAGACACAAATTATCAATCAAGCTATCGAAAATCGATATGCATGCATTCACATGAACGTACAAAAGCAATCATTTCGACAGGTTTAATCTCATTAATAACAACTAACAATGCTGACTTTCATCGAAAAAAAGAAAAAGAAAAGGCATTTATATGGATATTTCTGCTTTCGAATTTGAATTGTAGGTAAATTGAGCGTACGAGATTACCATTTTCAGCTCTCTTATTTTAGAAACAGTGTGGGAAACTTTAGAAAAATAAGCAGCGGCGGGGGCGGCCTAGAACGGTGGCGAGTCGGTGGTTTTCAACTACTATATTCGGGAAGGGGTGATGTATGATACGTGGCGCAGTTTAGCATGTATGGTATATCTTTATATATAAACAGAAACCCCGAAGCGGACAACAGAGTCGCTTTGGCCGAGTGGTTAAGGCGTGTGCCTGCTAAGTACATGGGGTTTCCCCGCGAGAGTTCGAATCTCTCAGGCGACGTCGTCTTTTCTTTTGTTTAATTTTGAGGGGGTTCACGATTTTGGCGGCTTCTATTTACCTTTGTTTAATTTTGAGGGGTTCACTAATTTTGGCGGCTCCTATTTACCACTCATTATTTATATAGTATGTATAACCCTTTAAAATTCTATTTACAACCCATTATTTACTATGTGTGTATAATCCATTAAAATTTTATACCGGATACGACGTGAAATTTTGTACAAAATGGGAATGATATGGCTCAATGAGAACTTACCTCATAAAAAATTAGTACTTATGGATGTTTATCAATTCGTATAATAAGGGTTTGTTTGCCAATGGTAGCACCGAGCATGTGTGCTTATTGCTTCACCGGCGTATGGCATAGACCATATGGTGCTTTTTTGCTACTAATGTCAATGCACTTATGCACGTAGCCGCGTGCTCATTGTTTCGAATGTTCTGATATCGACTGATTGATATTGTTTGATTGGATTTGCATTTGGAAGATACGAATTTTCGGTTAGATGTCGGCCCAATAATAAAATCATAACAAGAGCAACAAAATGAGAAAAAACACCCATTTATCATTGTACTCAAATAGAGACAACACAAAGTTGTAGAAATCATAAGCAAAGAACTCGTAATGAGTCTAATGACCAGTAGTTATACTTGCTACGTCCTCATAAATATAATGGTTCCATAACATGGCTTGGCTTGGCTTCATAAATATAGAAATAGCCCCCTCCCTTCAGTTGTTCTTCTTTCTTGCATTAGCTCTTCTCCCAAGTCCTAAGCACCAAATCCCAAAAAGTCCTAAATTCTTCCTCACCTTTGCTCCTAACAACTACTCCTGATCTCAGCTGGATCCGCCTTGCTTCTGCACTGCAGTAATAAAATTATGGAAAATTCTAAAATCAATCCAATGGGCTAATAATAGTAAATGTGTGAATGTCCATTTTTGGCGTTCTTATCCACCGGACAAGGGACATAAAATGAAAAAAAAAAAAATTTACAAAATCTCTCCTCAACATGTCACATCCATTCTCTATGTTCGTATTTTAGAGGATGGGTTGGAGATACTCTAAGATGAGCCTCGTCATTACAAGTTTGCCTCTCTCTTTGTAAATCCCACTGGAAATGTGAAAATTACACAGGTCCAGGTGAGACATGCTTGCAAGAGTTTGACAATTCGAAAGCCACCTGCAGATAAGTAACCATGTTAAAGTAATTAGTAACCAAGTAAAAAGAGCACGCTAATTCAAATGCTCAAATGTTAGCTGGGCCCAATCTTCTGGATGTGTCAGTGGAAGTTCAATACATGGTTTTCATGAGGCTTTTTTTTTTTTGAGCAAAGCACAAGAAATGTTTAGATACTTAAACAGTTTACAAGAGTGAAAAATCAACAAATAGAGCTACAATGATGGGATTGTTGACAAACTAGCCCTATTACAAAAAATGTTGATCTCCTGTATCTGGGTGGTGAAAAAAGTTCATCAGGGCCTGCTTTGCTAAGCGACGGGCCGTATGTACATGAGTACATGCTTGCGCTCCACTTTGGCGATCCTGCAAAAAAGATAGCTTTTCGATCTCTTCACCAAGTTTGCGCAACAAAAATTTGTCGGTAGAATGGCACTCAGTCCGCCCTCCTATCTGCAAAACAACATTTAAACAATCAGTAAAAATATATGCAACAGTATAATTATGAGTTAATGACCATTTGATGCTGTGGAGGATTGCTAGGAGTTCTGTTTGCAAGGGGACTGGAGCTGTGACATGATGCCGAGAAGGAGTGGGCAGGGGAACCATCAGGGAAACGACACAGATACCCAACCCGCTCCAGGAGTGATCTGCCTTCCACACCCCAACCACACAAAGGTTTTATCATATTCTGATGAGCCACGGGTGTAGAGGGCTAAGGCTTGACTATAATTGATTGGGTTTTGGGATGTGCAGAAGACCTGGTGGTTCTTTGGGTCTCTCTTAAGAACCAGAGGGCAGCTCTATAAAATCAGAGAGCTGTGTCAGATGCCATGGCTAAGACAGTGGTTGGGATAAAGGCGGTTTCTGAGAAAACTTTTTGATTCCTCTGCTTCCAGATTGCCCAGGGGACAAAAATGAAAGTGTAAAAGCGGTCTTTGGCATTGGGCGAAGCCGTGAGGCAGAGAATCCAGTCCATCAGCCAGTCCTTGAAGTTGATAGCATCCGGAGGTAATAGGTAAGAAAGAGGAAAGATGCTGCGGTTGTGGTTCCACACATCTTTGGAGAGAGTGCTTTTACAGAAAAGATGTTCCAAAGTTTCATCCTCAAGGGCATAATGAGATATGACGCAATCACAAGGCAAGACCGCTTTTTACCACAAGGATTCCTTTGGTGACCTCTTGGCTACCTGGGAAGATTAGAAGATTGTTCGAGTCTTGAAGCTGAACTATGGGGATTATTTAGGGGCCTTGAGTTGATCCAGAGTCGAGGAATGGAGGCCATGGAGGTGGAGTCTGATTCAACAGCCGCAATGATCCCCCGTGCATTCTCCTCACACAGTTATCATTAGAGAATGCAAAGCTCTTATGGCCGCTACGGGATGTACACTGAACCGCACGCTAAGGGATTGTAATTTACTATAACTCTTTCTTTTCCTGTTCCATTAGCATAGCCAATTTTGAAAGTGCATGTTTTGCTCTTATAGCATAAAAGTATGCAATACAAAGCTTTCACACGAAAGAAAGAGTTCGTAGTTGACATAATAGTGGTCGCTAAGACTGCACAAAGAAACATTGGGTTGAGTTTACCTTATTGTTTAAACAGACTTAAAGCTGTAAAAAAAACAAAAACAAAAAAGGTACTGCAATACACACCTCTTATTTGGGTGTGTATCATATGCACTCTCATTGAAACACACCAAAATGTTATGACTTTCAAAATGTTATGAATCTATTGTTAAAAAGTTACAAATCATATTGATGAAAAATTATAAATTTTTAGTATAAAAGTTATGATACGAAATAAAATGTTATGAATGACTGGTTCTACAAGTAATTTTGTTATGATGTGGCACAATATGAACCACACTATAGGTACATATGGTACACATCTTAAAGGAGTGTGTATTGAAGACTTTCCCGTAAAAAATACGAATTTCAACACATGTCGTTTTCCTCCCTTGTATCGATTTAAAGTTCAAATAGCGGAAACAATTTGTCCAAAACCCATAACCTGTAGACAACTTTTTTGAGGGAAACATATGCTTAGATTAGAAAGAGATGTAATTACTTTATATTACTACTTGGTTAAGTTACGAGAGAGGATAAATTCAGTAAATTTACTAACTTATTTTTATCATCATTGTTAATTTTTGATATGTACCAATTTCCTTAAAAATTACAGCAGTAATTGGAAAAGGGGAGTGATTTTGCCGTGGAGTGATTTTGTCACCCCTTTTGTTAATATCACTTCTCTTTGTGTCTATATAACCTAATTTGTTTTGTGAGAGAAGAGAAGTGACTTAATAAAAAGAGGAGTGGCAAAATCAATTTTCTTAGAAAATACTAAATTAGTAATCATTCCAATATTATTTTATTTCTTCAAATACCGAGTTGAGTTTTGTTCACCTTCCACCTACGAAGCTGAACGTTACCCTATTTTCTATTGGATGAAAATTGTGTGATTTTCACCACAAAATGATATTATACGTATTAAAATGTGTATTGTATGATAAGCTTGACATCACTTATTGTAGGATTTATTACAGGGCCCCTTTAAACCCTAGCAAACCATTTCAAGGGGTTTCATAACGCAGACAAAACAAGAGAGAGAGAGAGAGAGAGAGAGAGAGAGAGAGAGAGAGAGAGCCGCCACCTTCGCCTGGGATGCCGAAGTGCAAGGGCAAGCCGCTCAACAGATCAGGTTCGCCTTATTCTTCTTTATTCCTTTATACTACTTAATTATGGCTCCCACGATTCCTATTGTATCCAGTGAAAAACACAAGGAACGGTCAAATGAAGCGCGAGTTATTGTTTTGGATGTGTTGTGATTGTAATTTGTATATGAGTTGCAGTGACGTTATCGAAGACAGAGATAAAGGGTAGGGAACATAAGCAGCCTATTGAAATTTCGATAAAGGAGTCTATTATTATAAATTTGATAAGGGAGGCTGTAGATAAGTACAGTTCGATTTATGTTTTTGCTTTCGAGAACATGATGAATCTCAAGTTCAAGGAGTTCAGAGAGCGAGTTTTTCGCCGAAATGGCCATTAATTTTAAACAAATTGGAGGAATATCCATCTTCTGAAACGTTTTGTAAAATAGGCCATCTCGCCTTATCAAAACGTGGCCAGCTCCTACGTGACAAAGAAGTCCAATTCAGATTATAACGCGTCTTCTGAATGCGTTTTGAGGTTTATTATAGCACATTTTGTAAAGGCGCTAAAGGTTTAAAATCCGGACATAATTGATCCTCCCCTTTTCTCCTCCTATCTGCCCTTTCCCTTTGTCTCTCCACGCCGATTGTGACCTTCAAACCTGTTCGATCTCCTCCAAAAACTAAACCGTGCATGCCTGATTGCCACCCTCTAACGTCTCATCTCCGTCCTCATCATCATTGTCACTCACAGTAAGTCTCTCTCTCTCTCTCTCTCTCTCTCTCTCTCATGTATGTGTATATGTACGTGTGTGTATACACACTAGGGTTCGGCTCGAATATCGGCATTCAAGAAATCGTCACGGCTCGAAACACACTTTTTTACCAAGGTTCAATTGTCTATATTTAAAGACACGATTGAATATATCAAGAGTATTGAATCTTAAATTCCTAGAGTTCAAAACTTTGAATGCAATATAAAATTCCTAGAGTTCCGAATGCCTAGAAACTAAGGTAAAAGCAAAAAAACAAAAAACTAAGGTCAAAACTCCCTAAGAATTCAGAGTCATACAAACAGCAATCTCACATTTATCTGAAAACATTATTGGGAATGTGAGATTGCCGGTCCTAAACTAATATTCATTGTTAGGCCTAATTCTACAATTTTTATGCAGTTAATTAGGGATTGTACAACCATGTTATTCCTAAAATTTTACTCCCTAGTAGGGACCTAGTAGCCATGTTAAGCTTTAGAGTTATACCGTTTATTCCCTAGTAGTTCTAAAACCCAAAATTATTTCCAGTAACTACTAGTTTCCTCAAAATTATTGCCAAGATCATCAAAAGAGCTATGCTGACAAACGAAGAAGAGATTTGGAATTTGAGGTGGGTGATCGTGTGTTCATTCGTGTATCGCCTTGGAAAGGGGTTATTCGTTTTAAAGGGAAGAAGAAGTTGGCACCAAGGTACATTGGGCCGTATGAGATTACCGGAAGAGTAGGGGCAACAGCTTATCGATTGGCTTTGCCGACGGAATTGGCGCGGTTGCATGATGTATTCCATGTTCCAATGTTGAGAAAGTATGTGCCGGATTCGACACACGTGCTGAATGATATGGAACCGATGGAACTAAAAGAGAACTTGACCTATGTAGAGGAACCGATTCGAATTTTGGAGCGAGAGGAGCGTGTCCTTCGTTCAAAGGTGATACCGTTGGTGAAAGTGCAATGGCGTAATCATTCGGAGCGGGAAGCTATGTGGGAAACGGAGGAGTCTATGCGAAAGAGCTATCCACATTTGTTTGAAATTGGTAAGTAATTTCGAGGACGAAATTTCCTAAGAGGGGGAGGGTGTAACATCTTTTTATCTTTGAGGTGCTGTAAAGTCATATTTAATAACTTAAAAAGGGGTAAAGTGCAATTTTTTTTAGAATTGTGCATGTGTGCCGTGTGTGTGCTGAGGTGTTGTGTGTGTGTGTGTGTGTGTCTTTTAAAACAAAAGGAAAAAAAAAAAAGAAGAGGAAACCATCAGGAGAGGGTTCTTCTACGTTAGAGAGAGAGAGAGAGAGAGAGAGAGAGAGAAGAGGAAGAAGAGTGATTGAACCTTAATCCATTAGGTAATTTTCAGTCCCTTTTGCTTAATTTCGTGTATGCTCAGCAAATTTTGAGTCAGATTATTAGGGTTCTGTTCTGGGTTGATAATCTGTCCTGTTTTGACGAATTTATTCAAGGCACCTAGAAATCTTCTAAATTCTTGAAAAAAATCCTGAAGGTTCATCTGTGAGTCTATTGCATCGTGTTAAATTTTCAGAAAATAGCTTGAAGTGTTTTGGCCTACAGAATTCGTGGACTGAACTGGTGTCTGATTCGCGTCTGTGCAGACAGCACAGACACGTGTTGGAAAAACGGGCATAACTTCTTGCTCGGGTATCGGTTTTATGCACCGTTTCTTGATTCCGAAACTAGACTCCTATATCTTTCTGAATATGTATGGGTTGTGTCGTGGTTTTTTCTAGATCATAGCAGTTTCTGAATTAAACTTCAGGTTTTGGGGAGTTCTGGATTCTGGACAGCTTTTGGCTTGTATTCTTCATGAAATTCCTCAAGTTTAAGCATGCTGGGTGGACATGGGTTCTCATGAGTCTTAAACATTGATTAATTGGTGATGTTTTGGTGTTGGAATTATTGGAAAAGATTGAGTGTGTAATTTTTAATGAGCATTCGATTGCAGACCGTTCTGCTGGAACTGTGATTGCTGTTTTAGATGTGTAACTTCAACTGAGCATATCTTAGTCATTCGGAGTCCAATTTGGCCAAATTTTATATCTAGATTGATGTACTAGAAGTCTTCTTGCTAGTGGTGGTGGTGTTGTAGTATTCTTTTGACCTATAGAATACTATAGTCAGAATTCAATCAGTGGTTCTGTTAGATAAGGTGTGTGTTTGTGGAATTCTTGGTTTTGGGCACGAATCGGTGAATTTGCTTTTTTTGGCATTTGTTATGTAGTTGAGTTGGTGCAAAATATTGTTAATGCATTTGTCAAGCCTTCCAAGTATGTCTATACTAAAATGTTTGGCTTGTGGATAGGTGACGAGTCGGTGAATCAAGGAGCACCGAAACCATAGTTGTACTTTCTTTTGGAGTACGAGGTGAGTGTTTGATTCATAGATGTTGTTCTATATTGAATTGAACTGTTGGCTTAGTGCCCGGTGATTGGCTTTATGTCAAAAGGCTTTTATGCCTTAAATTATTGGCTTTGTGTCCGGTGATTGGCTTAATGCCAAAAGGCTTTTATGCCTTAAATTATTGGCTTCGTGCCCGGTGTGGGCACACGCCCCGAAAATCGCCCGATTTTGGTTTGGAATAGATATTGTTCGGGGGGCGGCCCTTTTGGAAAATAGCGCGGCGAAACGCTTCGATTCAGAGTCGCCACTCGGGTTTTAGCGGAAGAACACCCAAGGAACCGAACTCGAGAACGTTTGCTACGTTTTGCTTTGATTTGAAAAATGTTTGATTTGATTTGAAAAGGCGTAGACAGGTCCGTTGTCACCTTCGATATCTGAGGTTCGGGAGCCAGGTTACGAGAGGGGAAGGGTTTTATGGCACCCCTCTCGCCCAATCCGAAGATCGGTCTCTACTCGGGCATTTTATTAAAGCATTTGCATTTTTCTCTCATTTGATCATTTTTGGCCAGTTAGGGCGGGGGAACAGTTAATAGGGATTAATACTGTAACACGTTGCAGTTTATATGACAAAATGTTTATGGATGATGATTTGCTTGCTTGAGTTGAACTAAATGTAAGAACATAGACTGAGAACAAGTACTGCCAGAAGTCCAGTGGGATGATGTACGCTGCC
This sequence comes from Rhododendron mucronatum var. ripense, assembly GCA_019656295.1. Classification (NCBI taxonomy): domain Eukaryota; kingdom Viridiplantae; phylum Streptophyta; class Magnoliopsida; order Ericales; family Ericaceae; genus Rhododendron; species Rhododendron mucronatum. Next base: position 327,307 of record BPLT01000151.1, on the reverse strand, counting down.
CGTCGGGTGCGTGAGCAGGCGACATGCTGGCACGCCATGGTCAAGCCACGACACGCCAACACACCCCGCGCACGCCACCTTCAGGCTGGCGTACACTACCACACCAATTTCTTACAGCTCCTACTCTCAATCCTCTGGGCTCTGGAAGGGACCAGTGCACACCCAGGGCAAACCACGCAGTTTATAATATGGATTATGTACATGTACAGACATAAGGAATGGCCAGTAGCCAAGAAAATAGCAAGAAAGACCCCATAAACAGAGTGGGGAGGAACAAGAGGCCAAGATTGAGCTGTGATATAAGGGCCAGGCACTGGTCTTTAACAAGTGTGCCGTACGCCACCCATAGGGGCCGTACGCCAGGTTTGTATGTTGACCAGTGTTTGGCTCTACATCATCTGGGTTCTGGAACAAGACCAGAAGTACCCCAGAGGCCTTGAAAACAGGAAATGGTACAAATATTGAAAGCTACATTTGAACAGTTCTAAAATACAGAAAGCAATAAACTGGTTTTTAGCATGCTGTAAGGTGATGACATAAAGAAATAAGCAACAAATGAGCCCTACATGATCCCCACGCCAACTGTGCACGTACAGCCAAAGGTGGCGTACGGCTTCTAGGAGTTGGCGTGCGCCATGTGGTGACTCCCACGACTGATTTATTTTTACCAGAAAGGGGCCTGGACTAGTATCAGTTACTAGCCAGAACCCTTCTGGTTCCCCTCAGAACTTGAAAACAGAATGCAGCACAAAGGTGGTATACCTTTGGTGCAAGAGAGAAAGGGTGGAGATGAGCTTTGGTTGAAGATGGAGGCTGTGGTATCAACTGATCAGTGAAGGGAGGGGGTGTGAAACTTCTCTATATCTCACTCTTACAATGGGAGAGCAAGAGCAAGAGAGAAGAGAGGGAAAAAGGCTTGGAGAGTTAATGTGCTTAACCCCTTGCAAATGAATGCAAATGGGGGTATTTATAGAGGAGAGAGGAGCTGAAAACCAGGGCTGATCAGCTGGGTTGAGGGCTGGTTAGGGCTGGTTGGGTTGAGTGAGGAGCCTCCCATGCATTAAATGCATGGGACTAGGTGTAGGAGAGAGTGAGGGACGGTCCAGCAGGAGACAATCATTTGGAGCACTGTTCCCTGTACTTTGGAGCCGTAAAAGCTTCGGTCGCGTGCTGTAAAAGCGGTGATTTGACCGGTCAAGACCCTCCGTACGCCACCTGTGACCTACCGTGCGCCAGGTCAAACTCAGTCAACGGTCGATGATCGACACGTGGCAAGTACCTGGCGCACGCCAAGGAGACGGTGGCGTAAGCAAGGTATGGTTTTGCTGAGGCTCATTTGGCTCGAGATTTGAGAGGTTTTGAAGAGGCTTGAAATGGTTTGAAAGAGGAGGGTTCAATGCCCAAAGCTCAAATCCTTCCATCGACTCTGAACTGTTCTCGACCGTTTATCATCATTGGGTTAACAAAGGAAGTAATAGGACTAATCTGGACAGTCCAGAATGGGGTGTCTACAGAAGCCCCCCTTTGACGGCACTTGGAGCGCCATTTGGTTGAGTGGAGACAAGTAACGTCAAAGGTTGTCTAGACACCCTACTCTTGACTATCCTGAGCAAGATAAAGAAGACATGAACCTTAAAGAACCTGATCGGTGCGTCCAGCCAGACAGATTATTCGAGAAAGACTGCTGCCTGCGGAGGGCAGAAATTGGACGGGTGGACCGTCGTTGAATTGAAATTGGACGGGTGGACCGTCGTTGAAATTGAAATTGGACGGGTGGACCGTCGTTGATTTGAAATTGGACGGGTGGACCGTCGTTGAATCGAAATTGGACGGGTGGACCGTCGTTGAATCGAAATTGGACGGGTGGACCGTCGTTGAATCGAAATTGGGCGGACGTATCGCCGTTGAATTGAAATTGGGCGGACGGATCGCCGTTGAATTGAAATTGGACGGGTGGACCGTCGTTGAATCGAAATTGGACGGGTGGACCGTCGTTGAATCGAAATTGGACGGGTGGACCGTCGTTGAATCGAAATTGGACGGGTGGACCGTCGTTGAATCGAAATTGGGCGGACGGATCGCCGTTGAATTGAAATTGGGCGGACGGATCGCCGTTGATTTGAAATTGGACGGGTGGACCGTCGTTGATGGGGACCAAACCGTCCTCGATACAAAGAACTCCAACATCCACAGGTAAGTCGTGTCAGGTAGGTTAAATTCCATCTGTTGGGAATCAGAGCCAATCTCCTTATCAAAGACCATCCGAGACAGAGCAATAAGGCTGCTGGAAGATGCATTTGAAGCAAGACTGAAGGGAAGGTATTTGTTCAGGGCAGGCCGAGGCAGACTCTCCTGGGGAACACTTAGTTGCAGACGGACGGACCTATCGAATGGTATTCTGATCGTCGTTGACGAATTGAGCAAGACAATGTTCTGGTCGCCGTTGATGAATTGAACCGGACGATGTTCTGATCGCCGTTGATGAATTGAACGGGACGATGTTCTGATCGCCGTTGACTTGCGACGGTGGGTCATCGTTGAGGGACGACTCGTTAAACCATCGTTGACTTGTGACGGTGGGTCATTTTTAAGGGATGACTCGTTAAACCATCGTTGACTTGTGACGGTGGGTCATTTTTAAGGGATGACTCGTTAAACCATCGTTGACTTGTGACGGTGGGTCATCGTTGAGGGACGACTCGTTAAACCATCGTTGATTTGATTGAAAGAGAGTTTGAACTTTGTTGGGAAACGGGGATGGGCAGACCATCATTGAATGCCGGGGCGGACTCTCCTGGGGATTAATCAGTTGCGGACAAATCATTACCCTGGGGGATCGAACCTTCTTCGGCCTACAGAAACTTCAACAGCCACGGGTAGGTCGTGTCAGGTAGGTTAAATTCCATCTGTTGGGAATCAGAGCCAATCTCCTTATCAAAGACCATCCGAGACAGAGCAATAAGACTGTTGGAAGTTGCACTTGCTATACATAGATATGGATCAGGATGGGCGGACGGTTGTTACAGACTGATTAGACGGGCAGACCGCCGTTATGGTGATTGATTGGATGGGCGGTCGCTGAGTTGAACGGCGGGCGATATTCTGAATGCCATGAAGGGTTGGAAGCGGGCGATATGGCTGATCGCCGTTGATGGATTGATGTGGACGACATTCTGATCGTCGTTGCATTGAATTGACTTTGAGGACGACATGGCTGGCCGTCGTTGAATTGAGAAGGACGATATGACTGACCGTCGTTGATTTGAGGAGGACGATATGGCTGATCGTCGTTGATTGAATTGATTAGAAGGACGATATGACTGACCGTCGTGGATTTGAGAAGGACGATATGACTGACCGTCGTTGATTTGAGAAGGACGATATGGCTGACCGTCGTTGATTGAATTGATTAGAAGGACGATATGGCTGACCGTCGTTGATTTGAGAAGGACGATATGGCTGACCGTCGTTGATTTGAGAAGGACGATATGGCTGACCGTCGTTGATTGAATTGATTAGAAGGACGATATGACTGACCGTCGTTGATTTGAGAAGGACGATATGACTGACCGTCGTTGATTGAATTGATTAGAAGGACGATATGACTGACCGACGTGGATTTGAGAAGGACGATATGACTGACCGTCGTTGATTTGAGAAGGACGATATGGCTGACCGTCGTTGATTGAATTGATTAGAAGGACGATATGGCTGACCGTCGTTGATTTGAGAAGGACGATATGGCTGACCGTCGTTGATTGAATTGATTAGAAGAACGATATGACTGACCGTCGTTGATTTGAGAAGGACGATATGGCTGACCGTCGTTGATTGAATTGATTTGATTTGAAGGACGATATGGCTGACCGTCATTGATTTGAATTGATTTGAAGGACGATATGGCTGATCGTCGTTGATTTGAATTGATTTGAAGGACGATATGGCTGATCGTCGTTGATTTGAATTGATTTGAAGGACGATATGGCTGACCGTCGTTGATTTGAATTGATTTGATTTGAAGGACGATATGGCTAACCGTCATTGATTTGAATTGATTTGAAGGACGATATGGCTGATCATCGTTGATTTGAATTGATTTGAAGGACGATATGGCTGACCGTCGTTGATTTGAATTGATTTGAAGGACGATATGGCTGACCGTCGTTGATTTGAATTGATTTGAAGGACGATATGGCTGACCGTCGTTGATTGAATTGATTCTGGGTAGTGGTTTCGGCTCTAGTTCCAGCAGTGACTTGATCCCACGTATGAACCCCAAAAGTCTGATTACTTGCTGCTTTCGATACTGGACAAGCATGCTTTAGCACTTGATAGACTTTTCCTGTTTTCAATAGTAGGCATACAATATGCAATGATATGTACTAAATTGAATGCACAAATCGAAAATGCAGACGCAAGCTAAGGGCAGCTTCTAAGAGGACGACAACGCTTGAGGACTACCACTGAGTCTCCTTACTTAACTGCCTGCTGCTTTTGAGTTTCGGGCTTGCGTGACAAAAGAGAGGCATTGAGCGGGCCGGTGGGCTGGTGTGCCTTAGTTGACATAGTAACGGTATTGGGCCTGGTTGCTTTCTCTTTGATGCTTAGGCAGATGTGCCCCATAGATATGTTTTGCTTTGCCATGGGCTGACATACTCTTGCTGGTCACAAGATTCCACTGCTTGGATAGGAGATAGAAGCTAAGGTAGCAAAAATTGCATTTTTCAGTTTATTGACTCTCCTTTGAGAAAGAGCGCATAAACGCATCACTAATATCTAATTTGCATTGACAAGTGAGCTGAGTCGACATACAGACACACATATATGTGCAGACTTGCCTAGCTCGACTGAAAAAAAGGGATAAAGAGCCCCAGGATGCGATGCAAACTCTTAGATTTGCGGAAAAATGAAATTTTAGGCATCGGTGAGCCAAAATTCAAATATCCCGTGGACAGATGAAACTGACACTTACGTAAGGTCAAATAGATGTACAATGACCTGTACGAACAAACAAAATTGAGAAGAAAGCCCCAGAATAGGAAACAGATTAAAACACTCGAAAAATGTCGCAAAAATGGACAAAAAGACGCAAAGAGATGACTCGATATAGGCCCGGACTGAAACCGACACCCCCATGCAGCCACATTAGGTCCGTATGACTTGCATGATATAGAAAAACCTGGCAAAAGCCCCTTGAATGACATTCGAGGTACTTTTAATCTTGATGAATCGGCGGCAGTAGCTGACTGCTTCTGAATACTGCCCAAATTGAAGAAGCGTGCGCAGGAACGGGCATAACTTTGAACGAACGCGCATGAACCACAAACTAGCACGCATGGCTACCAGCCTGCTGCGGCTGCTTACACTAGACTCTGCTGACTTAGAATAAACTGTGAGCCGTTAGGCCTCGCAAGCATTTCGTTCTGTTTTTGATTCTTCAGATATTTTAAGACTTTTGCTCAACTTTGAAATTGAAGAAGTAATTTGAAATAAGATTTGAAAGACGAAAGGTTTTCCCCCTTCTGCACAAATGAAGCTTGTCTTCTTCTTGACTATGGCGGCGTACCGAAGCCTTTGATCCAATTGATAGATTGCGACCGAGCTTCAAGGAAGGATTTGTCGAAACATAGGTCAGGCGGCCAACACGGTGCACCAAAGCCAAAACTTGAGATTCCTTTGATAGATTACGACCGAGTCTCGAAGAGAGAGACTGCCTACGTATCCCCTTCTGGGGAATCAGGTCAAAACGTAGTTCAGGCCAAGGTTCACTCGTGTATTTTACCTCTCCTTTTACGCTCTAACTTTTGCCTAGTACCGCCCACTTGGGTCTTCGGTCTAGCGAGCTTTTGACTTTGCCTATTTATTTTTGCCTAGACCGCCTCCTTAGGTTTTCGGTCTAGCAGGCTGCTCTAACTTTTGCTTGGAATCGCCCACCCTTGTGATTTCGACCCAACGAGCTTCTCTTAAGGAAAAGTAGCACTTGAATTGATCCATGTTGACCACAGTGTTGAATTCGTTGCCATTAAGGTCGATGAGCTTTGGCTGGAGCCCCAGATGAAATGACTTTGATAGTGAAAAGGTCCTGACTGCTCCGGTTTGAAATGCCTTGCTCTAGGCCACTTTTGCACCTTTTAATGTGTGCTTGATGGAACGCTGCTATTACTGTTTTGAACATGGTATATGGCCTGGAGCTTTCTGAGCTTCTGCTTTCTGATTTGGCATCCGGTAGCAGGGGATTCAAGGCTTCTTTATCTCATGATCGAGGCCAAGCGTGTCTTTGTGAGATCATGCCAAGATGTTGTTGAATTCTTTGAACAAGTCTGAACGGGAGCAATACTCTTCTGGAGACAGCGTTGAAACAATTTGAAGCTCCTGGGGGTCTACCTCGTCTTTCAAGTTTATTAGAAATTACTTCTTCTTTTAGTGTCTGAGCATGCCTTTCGTCTTCCCTTTCGGCGAGGGAACACATTTCCTTGGGGAGATTCCCATCGAAATCTATCCCTTCGTCGTCAGGGTCGACACAGTTTATTCAAAAGCCAGCAAAATACTTAGAAGCAGGATAATGCATATCATAAAACCCTCGGGGTTGCCAAGTACAACAAAAAGACTCAAATAGAAGCTACGACATGGAGGGCCAAGAGGCACAAACTCCGACTCAGAGCTAGACTTGGACGACTAGACAGACACTGTGTCAGACCCAGACTCAAAAGTGTCAATGCAAATTAGACGTGACTTGAAAATGCAACTTTTATAGTTACCCTTGACTTCCTTGCAGAGAGGTAGGAGTTAGAGGACAACAGGCCCAAGCAACAGCATTTCGGCTTTTTCAACTTCTTCGGCCAAGCCCACTGGAGAGAACTCCTTGAACAACAGCCCCAAAGTCCGTTTTCTCCTTTGATTGATTAAGCTTCCTCTTGAATTCCTCCTCTGTAGGCTCCTCATCACTGTCAATCCTGGTGTTGGCAACAAGGACCTTGACTGCACCTATGGCCATCAGATTAACCTCAGGTTCGGGCGGGAGAGACAAGATTGGCTTGGATTGATCTGCTGGGATGATGTGGAGGCTAGGATTGAATATGGCGGAGCTTGGGTTGATTTGAGTGGAGCTGATGGATATCTGGCTAACATGTGGGTTGGAACCGTGTTGAGGCATGAGCTTGGAAATGACTTCGGGCTTTGATGGGAATGGAGCTGGAATGGTGCCATTATCGATGAGATCCTGAATGGCATGTCGAAGGCGGAAGCAGGCATCGGTGAGATGGCCAGACATTTGATGGAAAGCACAATAGGCATTTGAATTGTAGGATGCCGGAAATGTTCGAGGTGAAGGAGTTGGAAGAAGTGGCTTGAGGAAGCCAGCTTCGAGAAGCTTTTCATAAATTGAGGACAAAGGTGTGGAAAAGCGAGAGAAGGCTCTTGGTGGGTTCCGACGATCGGATTGAGGAACATGATGCACTCTTTTGCTTTTGGGATTGATTTCTTTATTGCACATATCCTCCCTTTCGGCATTGGCTTTGAACAATGATCCAGCATTCTCCTTCGGGTGAGTCCTGGCTTCATGAAACTCAGCCAGGTCTTTGAACATATCCTTTGAGCACTTTCTGACCGTAGGAGTGTGGCAGGCTTGAGAGGATTCCTTGATTGGCCCCATATCCGACTGCAGGGCTATGGTGGTGAAAAGGTCAACCAGTCCTTGGATCATGATCATTTGCTTGTCCATTTTGTGACCTAGCTCCTCTACAGCCCTTTTCAGTTCAGCCATCTCTGTTTGTGCTGTCATTTTGGATTGATGATCGATGAAGGTGATGGCCTAAAGCTTTGGACAGCAAAGTAAATGAGAACTCAGTGGCGTTCCTGCAACAAGATTTTGAAAGAATTTGAAGAAATGCAATGCGCATGTCATCATCGTCAGTGTCCTCTTAGACTCTAGAAACGAGTTTGTCTCATGACATTCGGATGCTGCCAGAATCCTCGGATTTCTTTTCGACGGTGTATCCTTGATTGAATCAACTATCACTAAGAGATGTCAAAATAGTCTAAGCCTTTGACTACTCCATTCTCGAAGTTTCAACTTTGGAGGTCGGAACAACTCGGTGCAGATGGCGTGATACCGGAACCGAAGTGGCGTAAGCAGCCTTGATGGTGTAAGTGATTAGCACTTTAACCTGGATGGTGTAAGTATCACGGCATTCTCTCCGTTGTTCCTAGTTTTCTGTTTGAAACTTTGATTAGGTTTAGACAATAGACTTAAACAGTCCTGATTTCCCAAAGTCTCGCTTGACTCAAGGATTTTGGAAATTGATAACGCGCAACATCGAGATGCGCGACTCTTCATCGGTCCATGGCAGGGTCCTAACAATCACGAGACGAACTCGAGACAGACCTAAAAGCCGCCCTAGCATGCTCCTACGCAAAACGGGATGTATGTATGTACAAGCATGCGATAAGGAAAGCAGTAACACATAGACAGTTTATGGGGGTTAGATGCAAGTAATCCTACCCTGTAGGTTCCTGTCTTAGGTTGAAAGGTTCTAGTGCTTTGTACGCATGACGAGGCTGGTTTTGGCTGAAAGGGGTTCCTCTGACTAGAGCCGCGGTATACCTCCCACTGCAATGCGTGCAGCAAAGCAATGGTCGAACGGTATTACGACTCATCATCGTCCAAGGTTGTTGGGCATTCGAGGACCCCGGGCTCCAGTAAACTGTGCCGGTTACCCAAAACACCTCAACGGGGCTTATCCAACATCGATGCAAATGAAGAACGCCAAAGTTTGACTAAATGAGAGAGAAATGCAAAATTTTGAAAATGCCTTTTGAAGCTTGGCTCACTTTTATTAATTAATAATTAGACAAAACTACACAAGCGAACAATAACAAAGCCCCAGTTCGGATTGGTCGAATGCTGAGATCCTGTTACGCTACCATTCCGTTCTTCAGCAGCGCGGAGCGTACTGTTTTGCCAGGCTTTTTGAAGACTGTTCATTTATGTATTAATGTCTAAATATTAGTCAATGCAATGGTCCCCAGCAGAGTCGCCACTGTGGGCACACGCCCCGAAAATCGCCCGATTTTGGTTTGGAATAGATATTGTTCGGGGGGCGGCCCTTTTGGAAAATAGCGCGGCGAAACGCTTCGATTCAGAGTCGCCACTCGGGTTTTAGCGGAAGAACACCTAAGGAACCGAACTCGAGAACGTTTGCTACGTTTTGCTTTGATTTGAAAAATGTTTGATTTGATTTGAAAAGGCGTAGACAGGTCCGTCGTCACCTTCGATATCTGAGGTTCGGGAGCCAGGTTACGAGAGGGGAAGGGTTTTATGGCACCCCTCTCGCCCAATCCGAAGATCGGTCTCTACTCGGGCATTTTATTAAAGCATTTGCATTTTTCTCTCATTTGATCATTTTTGGCCAGTTAGGGCGGGGGAACAGTTAATAGGGATTAATACTGTAACACGTTGCAGTTTATATGACAAAATGTTTATGGATGATGATTTGCTTGCTTGAGTTGAACTAAATGTAAGAACATAGACTGAGAACAAGTACTGCCAGAAGTCCAGTGGGATGATGTACGCTGCCCGTCGGGTGCGTGAGCAGGCGACATGCTGGCACGCCATGGTCAAGCCACGACACGCCAACACACCCCGCGCACGCCACCTTCAGGCTGGCGTACACTACCACACCAATTTCTTACAGCTCCTACTGTCACACCCTCGATTTTCAACATAATTATAGAAGGATTTTCATAAATAAGCCTCACATTATTCCGTACAATACCCCAAAATAGTTCGACATTTGCATTTCCATAATTCCATTTCCAAGCCCAAAGGACTTCCAGTTAATACATCATTGGCTCAACGGCCCAACCTTAACAAAAGTATCAAATGTTTCAAGAAGTTAAGATTTACAAATAGAGTTACAAATACATCTTCCAAAAATAAATTACAAAGATGTCTTAATAACTCTTCAATGTTAGCTTCCAAAAGAATGTCCACATCCATGCACTCCAATCATGACTACTGCCCAGGGTTAGTACCTGAAATAAAGTAAGGCTTGAGCTACACTAGCCCAGTAGAAAGCTCTAATCTAACAATGTATGCATATGAAATGTAGGGACGATAACAAGAGGAACAACAGCAACTGAAACCAATGGAATGGAGCAACAACAGTAATCCTACTTCAATCTTTCATTTCCAAAATCAATCATATTTTTCAACGTATAAACCTTGAAAGCATCGTGGATCAAAATGCATCTCGTACGTGTGTCATGAGCCGAAGCTCGTACTGGGCCAATTAAAGGACCCCAATGTCCTCCGCCAGGCTCTTTACCCATTCGGGATGTCCTGATAGGAGCATATAGCTCATGCCGGGCCATTTATAGGACCCCGATGTCCTCCGCCAGGCTCTTTACCCATTCGGGATGTCCTGATATATTTTCGTCGTGTCCGTGAAGTTTCAAAATCCTTTTCCAATCAATCCGTACCGTTCAAATCCAACTTGGTTTAGAAAACGATTTTCATAAAATCATGTTCGAATGAGAGCTAAGGTCATAAATACGTTCAACAAGTCATTTGATACAAGTAATCAAGTTACGGGATCATTCGGGAGGTAGTAGAACAGGTTGGAAGTGATTGGGAACCAAAACGACGAAGTTCGAAGCAAAACAGCAAAAGCTGGAGATAAGCAACAGGTATCGATACCAATAAAATGGTATCGATACCATTTGGTCAGAAATGATTCCAGACGCAAGGGTATCGATAACAATGACCAAAGGTATCGATAACGAACGATTTTCTGGGCTTTGGAACACAAAGGTATCGATAACGATAGGTTAAGGTATCGATAACAAATGATTTTTCTGGGCTTTGGGACGAGGTGTTATCGATAACAAGGGAAGTTGTTATCGATAACAATGGCCTACGAGCATATTTTTGACAGATTCACATGGGTTTTACAGCAGCAACAACTTCAACAACAAAAACAACGATCACGAACGAGAATCAAGGTACAAGAATCAAGCCATAAACATATATTGAAAGTTAGAACTCCCTACCTCAAAATCAAAGAACGAAATCAATAGACTTTCCAAGCCCTAGCTCCAATCTTTGAAACCAAATGAAATTTGTCTCCACCGAGCTCAAACCAACGAAGTTCGGACTGCAATACACATAGGGATGATGGATTGAGGGGTGAGTTGCATGGGTGTTGTGTTGTTTGGGTGAAATTTGGTATGAGTGAGTGAGAGAATGGGAGAGCCGAGAGAGAAGAGAGAGGACGGGAGAGAGGGAAAAGAGGAAAAAGGGGAATTTGTTTCCCTGCCTCTCACCCCACACACATATATACACACATCACACATTCACCCCTCCAATGCAACAATATATCACATTAGCCCCAAATCTCGATATTTCAAATCAATTTCCTCCTTTTTATTCCTTAGAAAATATTTAAATCAATTTTATGAATTTACGGGTCTTTACACCTACTCTCAATCCTCTGGGCTCTGGAAGGGACCAGTGCACACTCAGGGCAAACCACGCAGTTTATAATATGGATTATGTACATGTACAGACATAAGGAATGGCCAGTAGCCAAGAAAATAGCAAGAAAGACCCCATAAACAGAGTGGGGAGGAACAAGAGGCCAAGATTGAGCTGTGATATAAGGGCCAGGCACTGGTCTTTAACAAGTGTGCCGTACGCCACCCATAGGGGCCGTACGCCAGGTTTGTATGTTGACCAGTGTTTGGCTCTACATCATCTGGGTTCTGGAACAAGACCAGAAGTACCCCAGAGGCCTTGAAAACAGGAAATGGTACAAATATTGAAAGCTACATTTGAACAGTTCTAAAATACAGAAAGCAATAAACTGGTTTTTAGCATGCTGTAAGGTGATGACATAAAGAAATAAGCAACAAATGAGCCCTACATGATCCCCACGCCAACTGTGCACGTACAGCCAAAGGTGGCGTACGGCTTCTAGGAGTTGGCGTGCGCCATGTGGTGACTCCCACGACTGATTTATTTTTACCAGAAAGGGGCCTGGACTAGTATCAGTTACTAGCCAGAACCCTTCTGGTTCCCCTCAGAACTTGAAAACAGAATGCAGCACAAAGGTGGTATACCTTTGGTGCAAGAGAGAAAGGGTGGAGATGAGCTTTGGTTGAAGATGGAGGCTGTGGTATCAACTGATCAGTGAAGGGAGGGGGTGTGAAACTTCTCTATATCTCACTCTTACAATGGGAGAGCAAGAGCAAGAGAGAAGAGAGGGAAAAAGGCTTAGAGAGTTAATGTGCTTAACCCCTTGCAAATGAATGCAAAGGGGGGTATTTATAGAGGAGAGAGGAGCTGAAAACCAGGGCTGATCAGCTGGGTTGAGGGCTGGTTAGGGCTGGTTGGGTTGAGTGAGGAGCCTCCCATGCATTAAATGCATGGGACTAGGTGTAGGAGAGAGTGAGGGACGGTCCAGCAGGAGACAATCATTTGGAGCACTGTTCCCTGTACTTTGGAGCCGTAAAAGCTTCGGTCGCGTGCTGTAAAAGCGGTGATTTGACCGGTCAAGACCCTCCGTACGCCACCTGTGACCTACCGTGCGCCAGGTCAAACTCAGTCAACGGTCGATGATCGACACGTGGCAAGTACTTGGCGCACGCCAAGGAGACGGTGGCGTAAGCAAGGTATGGTTTTGCTGAGGCTCATTTGGCTCGAGATTTGAGAGGTTTTGAAGAGGCTTGAAATGGTTTGAAAGAGGAGGGTTCAATGCCCAAAGCTCAAATCCTTCCATCGACTCTGAACTGTTCTCGACTGTTTATCATCATTGGGTCAACAAAGGAAGTAATAGGACTAATCTGGACAGTCCAGAATGGGGTGTCTACACCCGGTGATTGGCTTTATGCCTTAAATTATTGGCTGTGTGCCCGGTGTTGCTTTTAATTGCTTGGTTTACTGTTGACAAGTTGAGATTATCTTTTAGCTGTACCTTTAATATAGAATTGCATCCATGTCTCATAACACTCCCGGATTCCATTTTGGAATCCAGTTTTGCAGGCGTTGTAGAAATCCACTGCTGATCATCGTGTGGTTGTACCCTCGCTTAGGGTAGCATGTCGAAGGCTGGGCTAGTTTTGGCGAAATATTGTAGATAGGGATGTAGTTGCAGCCTATGTTTGTATTTGGTTCATTGTATAGTTTAACGTTTTCTTGAGACTTCTGCTGTGGTTGTAAGAACGATAAATTTTGCGTTATCAATAAAATGGTTGTTCGTTAGCTTAATTGCTAGAACTTGAGTTGTAAGATTGGATGGGAGGTTGATGTTGCACCCTCACGTCGGTTTGGGCTCATTTGAGTGCCGGCCGGAGTTGGGGGCAGCGGTTTGCCGAGGAAACTAAGGTAAAAGAGCAGCCAGATGAATGATACATGTTAACTCCCTTCATTGGATTTCCAGCGTGGTGTGAAATCGGCAAAAAGGAGGAGGGTTTTGTTGTTTTGAGAGGAGAGGGAAAGATAACGCAGAGAGGAGAGTTTGTGGATTCAATTAGGGTTTTTTTTTTTCACTTTTCACGCTAGTTTCTGTTTTTGAGAGGATATTTTTTATCTAATGAGGGATTACCATTTTTCTGGCCGTTAGATTGGGTTGGAGAGATAAGGGCCGTTGGATATATGTAGCACATAAGATTCAAAAATCGTTCTCCGTTATTATATATAGATTAAAGAAATAGACAAACCTTGAAGCCTCTGTAGACAAGCCCCTTGTCCTATGAAGCTTTGATACTCCGAAACTAGTCACGTACGAGTATTGGATACGCCCCCGATACGTATCGGATAGGGTAAATAAGTATCCTACATTGAATTGAATATTTTTTATTTCGGATACGCGAGGGATACTCGGGAGATACGTCAAGATATGTTTAGGATACGGCGGGTTAAAACGAAATTTTATAAAGAATCAAGTACAAACGAAAAGGGGAAAACCCACCAATCACTCTCCATAAACTTCAAGTCCATCGTCTTGTAATCATTCTTAAAATCAATCCACGGACATGTTCTCGCCACAACCTTCTCCCATTCCCCCACATATCTCGTCACAATGCTCCTACACTCCTCATTGTAATTTCCAATCCCCATCTTCAACACATCATCTCGCGTCTTTATCCCCAATTTCGTATCAATCTCGAACTCAATAGACAGCCCGTGGCAATCCCAACCGAATGGGGGACCGTAAGTCTCTCTCTCTCCACCTTCGTTGTCTCTTCTCATTTCGAAATGCATCTATGTATATGTATGTGTGTGTGTGTAAATCTTGTAATAGAAACGACACGAACTTCATGCACGGTTATCGTTATATATGTATTTACAGTTTTGTAATTGAGATTAGGGTAGGTAGGGTTTTTGGAATTGAGATTAGGCTTTGTGTGTGTAAACCGTTGATAACACATTGAATTTGATACAAGATAGATTATATGTGTGCATGACTTTTGATGGATTAACACACTAAACGGCTGAAATTGACCATTACGTAAGATGATATGTTAACAAGTTGATAATTTAACTCTATTTGTTAAAATATGGTTCTTCATGTGGGGCCCACTGACGGGAGTTTGTTAACATTTCAGCAAAGCCATCGCTCTCATTCTATATGGGCAAATAATGTAAGTACAAATTTTAAGTATTTGATTACAAAATGTTTAAGTAACTTGACTTGTTTTTGCAGGTGGAGCCTCCAGCTATGTAGCACCGACACTCCAAAAGGGCGCCGTGTCCACGTATTGGACACGGGGACACGGCGGGGACACGCGGGGAAACGTATTAGACACGCCACGTGGCGTGTCCAATAATTTTTATTATTTTTTGATAGGGGACACGGCGGGGACACGGCTGGGGGTCAAAATGTAATATTTTTTAAAATTTTAGGGGTTAATATGAAATTATTCAAAATATTTGGCTTAAACTGTAATTTTTCCTTTAAAAAAAAGTTATACAATTTATGAACTTATTCATATACAATGGTTCATAATTTTATATATATATATAAGTAAATATATTTATTTATTATTTATTTATACACGTGGCGTGTCCCCCGCCGTGTCCGTATCCCCATTTTTTTAGAATTGCCGTGTCCCGTGTCCGTGTCCGTATCCGTGTCCGTGTCCGTGCTACATAGGCCTCCAGTTGATTCTAAAACTCTTAAAGTGCGACGAAGTGAAGCTAGACCGAAGAAGTTGGACCCCCTGGTGCCACCAGTTTTACAATTGATTAGGCAGGATGGTTTTGGTGGTGTTCTAGATCTACCATTTCTCTCTCTTGCCTTGGCCTGAGCCCTGAGGGCAACTTTAGTAGAGCGTTGGCGGCTGAAGACCCACTCGTTCCACTTGCGCACGGGCGAGTGGACTGTGACTTTGCAGGACTTGGAGGTTTTGCTTGGGCTACCTGTTGATGGTGAACTTGTCATCTAGAGAAGCAGTGAAGATTGGGGTCCATTGTGTGAGCGGTTGTTGGGGATTGTGCTGGTACTCAGTGTGGATAGAATAGGTGGTAAGATAATGATGACGTGGTTACGGGAACATTTTAAAGGGTATTTGGCGGCAGGGTATACGGAGGAAGATGTTCGACAACAGGTCGGGGTTATATTCTCCAATTGATTGGTGGAGTGTTGATGTCCAACCACTCAGGGTCCCAAGTACACCTAGCTTACTTAACCCTCCTTGAAGACTTGACGATTGTGCAGAGTTGGGGCAGCACTTGCCTCTCAAATCTTTACCACTATCTATGCCACGGTTGTCAGAGTGGTAAGCAAACTATGGGTGGGATATTCATTCTCCTACAACTATGGGCTTGGGAGCGGTTTCCTTTTGTTGCTCCTAGATGTTTGGGTACGCGTGAGCGTCCGCCAGGTTCTCCCCTTGGTGCACGGTACGGTTCCATTAATTGTAATTTGTATTTACCAATTTTAGATTAGCCTGTTGCATGTTTTAATTTTGTTATATGTAATACTTATGTTTAGGTGGGATGATCATTTTCATTCACCGGATTTGGCAACCCATGTTGTTGGGTATTATAGAAATTATTTTGACATGCAAAGGCTGGATGAGGTATGTGTTTCATAAAAATTATTATTTGAATACAAAATCAACTAATCTTTGCACTATAATATTGATTTGGTCATATTGTCTGGGTTTCATTTGTGCAAGTGGTTTGGAGACCGTACAGCGAGGAGTTGATTGCTAGTCTTCCTCCAAATTGTCGTGCTGGAAGGACAATTTGGATGGCGAAGGTCCCGTTGTTCAATTTTTCAATGGTGCAGATGCACATGCCAGATAGGGTGATGCGATAGTTTAGGCGTCGACAAACAATCCCCGCTCATTATAATTGTAGGCAGCCACTGCATGGGAAGGACTAGAAGGCTGGGCAAAAAGATTACCGTCAGGACCACCGTGCTGAGTTGGAGATGAGGAATAATAGGGTGGACCATATTGTACCTCCTGGAAAGGCGAACCCTCATGAGTATGCATACCCAGCCGATGATCCTTATGTTACTTAGTACGAGAGAGGATTACGATACAATATATTAGTCGACTAGGTAAAGGCGCGAACAAGGTAGTATGATATTTGGTTGTTATTTATTGTCATTTATCATAATTCAATTGTGTTTTTATGATTTGTATGATGTTATTGTTAAATATGCAGATGAGATTATTTGAGAGGCTAAGGACAATGTAGACAAGGGAGGATATTGACTTGGATGAGCATCGGTCTATTGGGGAGGAAGGAGTTGGAGTGATGGAGTATTTGGAGAAGTGGTTGCGCAAGAGGTCCCCAATGGTGCCTAACCAGCCTTAAGCAGAAGCGTGAATGTGGCGGAACATGTTGACCCCTTACACAAGCCTGTGATTGAGGTGGAAGATGTTGCAGCACAGGAGCCGGTGGACCCATTCATACACAATGATGCCATACCGGATACAGTGGACGACGAGACTACTTCTGCTCTACAAGATGCAGATGGGGGTTCTATGTCTTCCTCCTTTACGGCACATTTAGGGAGTGTGCCAAGCTGCCCATTCACACCTATGTTTCAAAGCACTTATCCGCTGCCGATTCACACTGAAATGCCTTTCTACTCTGGTTTGATTCCCCTTCGCAAAACGTAGGAGTTATGGACACGGCTTCTTTTGGCAGGCTAGTGTTGAAGAGGAACCAAGATATTGGACGGGGATGATGGTGGTAGTTCAGATGCACCTCAGTTGGGAGATGACTTAGTGGGTATGGCGGTCACCCCACGGTGGAGGGGGATGCTAAGGTCTATGTTCAGGGCGAGCAGGACGAGGGAGATGGGGTTGTGATGCAAACGCATGTTGTGGAGCAGATGAAGAGGAGCAAGATGCTACCCCACCGTTTGTGCCACGTAGGAGTCAGCGTCAACCACATTTGGCGACGTGTGGTACGGGAAGTCACAAACTGTTGCATTTTGTTAAGCGTAGGAAGAACATGTAGCGAGTGCATTACTCTATGTTGTGATGTGTTGCACTCCTACATTGTAGTTCATTTTGTAGAAATCGTATGTTCAGTTGGATTTTGGTATTTTGGTATTATGTATGACGAACGTACGATTTTGGTATTATGTATGATGTGTAATACATAATACCAAAATGAAGTACAACGTAGGAGTGCAACACATCACAACATAGAGTAACACACTCACTACATGTCCTTCCTACGCTTAACATAATGCAGCAGTTTGTGACTTCCCGTACCACACACCGCCGGATGTGGTTGACGCTGACTCGTACGTGGCACAAACGATGGGGTAGCATCTTGATTTTCTTCAACTTCCTGCTCCATAACATGCACCTGCGTCACAACCCCATCTCCCTCGCTCTGAACATCGACCTCTGCATGCACATTTGTATCCCCCTCCACCGTGGGGTGACCACTCATACCCACTAAGTCATATCCCAATTGAGATGCATCTGAACTGCCACCATCATCCCCATCCAATGTCTACTTCCTCTTCAACACTAGCCTGCCAAGAAAAGTTGTGTCCATAACTTCTACGTTTTGCGAAGGGGAATCGAACCAGTCTTGAGAGTCGAAAGGCGTTTCAATGTGAATCAGCAGCAGAGAAGTGCTTTGAAACATAGGCGTGAATGGGTAGCTTGGCGCACTCCCTAAATATGCCGGAAAGGAGGAAGACACAGAACCCCCATCTGCATCTTGCGGTGCAGAAGTAGTCCCGGCGTCCACTGTATCCGGTATGACATCATTGTGTATGAATGGGTCCACTGGCTCCTATGCTGCAGCATCTTCCACCTCAATTGCAAGCTCGTGTAAGGGGTCAACTTGTTCTACCACATTCACGCCTTCTGCTTGAGGCTGGTTAGGCCCCATTGGGGGCCTCTTGCGCAACCACTTCTCCAAATACTCCAACTCCTTCCTCCCTAATAGGCCGAAGTTCAAGTCAATATCCTCCATTGTCTGCACTGTCCTTAGCCTCTCAAACAATCTCATCGGCATATTAACAATAACATTATAAAAACACAATTGAATTACGATAAATGACAATAAATAAACAACAAAATATCATACCGCCTTGTCCGCGCCTCCACCTAGTCGACTAATATATTGTATCGTAATCCTCTCGTGCCAAGTAACATAAGGATCATCGGCTGGGTATGCATACTTATGAGGTCCGCCTCGGTAGGTATAATATGGTCCAACCTATTATTCCACATCTCCAACTCAACACAGTTGTCCTGACGGTAATGCTTTTGTCTTGCCTTCCAGTCCTTTCCATGCGGTGGCAGCCTACAATTACAATGAGCGGGGATTGTTTGTCGACGCCTAAACTGTCGCATCACCCTATTTGACATGTGCATCTGCACCATTAGAAAATTGAACAATGGGACTTTCGCAGTCTAAATTGTCCTTCCAGCACGACAATTTAGAGGAAGACTAGCAATTAACTCCTCTCTGTACGGTCTCCAAACCTCTTACCCAAATGAAACACAAACAATATGACCAAATCAATATTATAGTGCAAAGATTAGTTGATTTTGTATTCAAATAATAATTTTTATGAAACACATACCTCATCCGGCCTTTGCATATCAAAATAATTTCTATAATATCCAACAACATGGGTTGGCAAATCCGGTGAATGAAAATGATCATCCCACCTCAACATAAGTATTACATATAACAAAATTAAAACATGAAACAGGCTAATCTAAAATTGGTAAATATAAATTACAATTAATGAAACCATACCATGCACCAAGAGGAGAACCTGGCGGACGCTCACGCATACCCAAATGTCCAGGAGCAACAAAAGGAAATCGCTCCCAAGCCCATAGCTGTAGGAGAATGAATGCCCCATCCACATTTTGCATACCACTCTGAAAACTGTGGCATAGATAGTGGTAAAGATTTGAGCGGCAAACACTGCCCCAACTCCACACAATCGTCAAGTCTTCAAGAAGGGTTAAGTAAGCTAGGTGGACTTAGGACCCTGGGTGGTCGGACATCAACACTCCACCTATCAATTGGAGAATATAACCCTGAGCCTGTTGCTGAACATCTTCCTCCGTATACCCTGCCACCAAATGCCCTTTAAAATGTTCCCGTAACCATGTCATCAATACCTTACCACTTTTCTATCCACACCAGGTACTGGCACAATCCCCAACAACCGTTCACACAATGGACCCCAGTCTTCACTCCCAATAAGCAGGAGTGGTGGAGCTTGTTTCGGACTTTGTTGTTTGTGAAGAGGGCTTCCATTGTCTCCAGAGCCAGCATGCATACTGGTTTGCTCTATTCCCAATGTGAAATATTTTTCTTTTTCTTTTTATCTGTTCGGAAAAGAGGGAATTTTCTAATTTTCCATGAAACTGAATACTTTTTGCCTGGCATGTTTTTTTAGGTTCTTGTTGATTACGGTTATTCGAAGATAGATTTCGTTATAGTTGCCATTAGAAACAGATAGATTGTGCATGTGTATATGGGTTAAATCCTGCACCATACATGATCATTTCAGCCCGAGTCCTGTGAGAGCAATGTAGTTCTTTTTGCTTTGGGTATTGGATAGTGGAAGTAGCTGATGATGCTATCACATGGTCAGGGTATATTGTTGAAATGCTCAAATTTGTTGATAGGCTTGATGGATCATGCTGTTGGTTCGTTTTCTTTCAGTTCATGTTATGAAAGGACATATACAGCAGCAGTCCCAATGGATGCACTTTGCCTTAGAAAGGTTTTTTTTATTGTGGCAACTTGTTGAGTAAAGATGAAACTAGATCGAGGTTGTCCCTACAGGGACACTGTTCAAAATCATCAACAGAACCAAGGGCCAAGGCTATCTTCCGAAAAGAAAGTACCACAATTCTTATATAGTTATATATATTAGAGAATAGACACCATAACTGTAGAGCAAATACTAATTGCCATGGAGCAAATACTTTTGGGGACCATTAGTATACTCAAGTCACAGATGAATACCTGCATATTTTCTTGTGTTGGTCCTTATACAGTTATACCATTTGATATCCGTAATTACTAATTACTATTAGCTTGTGGAGTTGCACATGTATGAAGGTTTTGTGATGTATGCAGAGTCATGCAAGTTTTTGAATAAAAGAGTTTTGACTGTATCATGCAGCGTATGCTTGGTATCAAGATGGCCTCCTTCCGGCTGCAGTTCGTTTGCAGATGGAGCCCCAAGGGATTTGAAGTTTATAAAAAAGGGTTAGATGATGGACTTAGATGTTGAATCCTCCTAATGTTAATGTTCAAGGATCCACAACGATGTCAGTCTTTGCCAAGTAATAGAGTATTAGAGTGCCGGCATTCTTAGGGGCATCTCAGTTTTTTTCTGGATAATTGGTGAGCATATCTCAGGATACTTATTGATGCTATGAGGAATTTACACAAACCTGAGGCTCCATGTTTGCCATTGGCCCATTGCTATGTCAGCTTCCCGAAGCCAGAGTGAGAAGAATCCTTCATTCCTTCCCTATACCAAAAATCAGACCAAATAGACTATCAGAACTTTTCCCACAATCCCATGGGCCACGATTGAACACACTGAGAGATTCAGAAAAAGGCTAAACTGAGAAAGCAAGAAGCCGAAAATCTTCACATAGATAGAACAGGTCAGAAACAACCGAACTCCAATCCTTCTTTATCTAAAACAAATCATTATGAAATCATAAGACACTACCAAGTAGAATTAAATAGAAAGTAATTAATTAGCAGCATGGGGTCGAGAATGTATGAAGTTTTATCAACAAGGAAGAGAGAAGATGTAACCCAATTGTCTTGTGAGCTAATGTAGGGTGCAATCTATACAGATGCCATTAATGTAACGTGGGCTTTCTTTTCCCTCCATTTATCCAAGATCCCAACACAACCTTTATACGCTCTCTTCCTTGCATTGTTATACTCAGATCTGGTGGTTGTTTTGATTTGCGGCTATCCTTTGCAATGAGGTTGGGTGATTTGTTTTGGATGAGAATGAGTCAATGACATTGGCTCTCCGATATCAAAGTTAGCAGCAGATGCAACATTAGTTAGAAGTGCGCTAGCTGGACTGCAATCGACTATTTTGCAGAATTCAGGCCATCATATCAGGTGTTGAGTTGTAGAAAAAGATTTCTCGCTCGTGTTTGCTATTCCAGGAAAAAGTTGCGTATAATCTGAATCGGAAGACAGTGAAGGTGCTTCTTGAATTGCAGGGAGTCTCTTATGAATATTATGGCTATTCACATCATAACACTTATCGATTCATTGGAAGCTTATCCCCTCTTTGAGCGTCTCTTACATGTTGGAGCAGCTGTGCCTTCATCATGCCCAATTTCAATAATTATTTTGTTGCTTTCAATCAACGTGTCGATGGTAATACATTCATTATTTGTTGCTCCAACGGTAGTTGGTGCTTGTTATTACACATCTTTGGTTACTATTGCCGTAATCTTTTGGGTACAAAAGCTATCATTGTCTTGCGTAAGTTCACAGAATCCTTTCTATTTCCCTCTTCTAGTTCACAGAATTCTTTCTATTTCCCTCTTCTAGTTCACAGAATTCTTTTGACAATAAGTTGCTTTATATATGAGCCCCTGGCCTGTTACCACTTTAATACATTGGCTAAACAAACTACTGAAGTATCGGTTGTGTAATTGCTTGCTTTTTGGTTTTGATCCGTTGGTGATGACATAATTTGGAGAAGTGGTTTAATTTAAATGCTTGAAGGAGTGGTGAAAAAAGAAACGAACAAGTAGAAAGAGAATGGATACCGGTACCGGTGTGAGGCGTTCTTGCGAAACCCAAAGTTGGTTTTAAGACCATCTCCAACCGAAGCATGTCAAATCTGATGTGGATGTTCAACGTAAACTTTTGACAGCTTCTTCCGTTCCAATCAAGCTGCCTTTCCTTAGGCCAAGTTCACGTGTAATTGAAACTTGCTTTAAACATGCCAATTTTGGCATCAAGCTAGTGGCATGCCAATTTTTGAAAAACATAATTATTTGAAAATTTTGGCTGATTGAATTTGAAAAATGTCATTTGACATAAAGGTTGGAAAGTGATGCAGGGCAGAATTATGAATCAAGAATAAACGAGCAACAAGGACAATCACAAACGGGATAGATATAGAGAAACTCTCTCTAGACACTTTGTTAATCAATAATAATCAAAAACTGCGCAGCCCTAAGGCTTACAACTCCTTAAATATGAAACAAACCCTAGCCCTACTAGGAAAAGGAAAAAATACCAATTTCGGAAAGTTCCGAAATTATTACATATTCTGAAAATATAAGAAGAAATAAAACTTCTCTTGGACTTTCCTATCAAAAGTTATTCGCAAAAAGATTATTTCCTAAAACGGCAAATTTGGCCTTTCGGAGCCTTAAACGGCCGAAAAAGGCTAAAAAACACGCGGCACATGGCCAAAGGCGATGTGTCCTGACCGTTGGGCCGTTTTGGATCGAATCCAAGTGGGCCCAAAACCAAAGGCCTCGGTCAATTATTTACAAAAAAAATCGGCTAGTAGGAATAGATTTTTGGTGATACTCCTCCTCTAAGCGCACCGCATCAGAAAGGAATAGATGTTAAATAAAAAAAATTAGGTATAAGGGTAGGAATTGAGGCTTTGATGTCAAATTAGAGATGCCACATAATCTTTCAAAAAAAATTTGATATCTCCAATTTGAAATCAAGAGTTGGGAGCATCCACATTCGTCCACTTTGGACCTTGGTTTAGGGACTTCATTAGTTGAATTTGAAGTCCTTAAACCAAGGCCTAAAATGGACAAATGTGGATCCTTTAAAACCAGCTTTAGTTGAATTTGAATTCCCTAAACCTGTAGATGTGAATAATTATTATTAAATTAAATGTATCGATAAGATCATAGTATATTATAGTGATCAAAGAGTTAATTAACACATCCGCAACCCCGTCGCCGTAAAGAATCGTTAAATTAAAATATCCACACATATATCCAAAAATGATGATGTTATGATAAGGAAAATAAGTCAGCCCTCCGTCTTTTAAGGATTTCTTTGTCTCCATTATTGCATGCATGAGACGACTAATTAAGTGAATCAAACATGAGATATTATTACGAATTAAAAGCATTAAAGTTTGTACCAAAAAAAAAAAAAAAAACCCTTAAAGTTGATTTCTATAATCAGTTCCGTGAACGTATTCCATAATGCTGCTCATATGGGTCTTGTCCTCCTTGAGAATATTGATGAGGACAAAAATATTCAAATTTTATACAAATCTCCACATATATATATATATATATATAATAGTAATTGATTAATGCGAAGAGCCCGGGATTGATTTGTGGTCAAAACTCTAGATTTAGGGATTTGCTCCATCCTAACTAGCTTTGAAGTCTCCTAAGTATCACCAACTCTTGCAGTGCAAGTCCAAATAGAGCTTTATGTTGATATTAATCGTGTCTTTTGGTATGATTGCTCTTTTGAAACAAGTCGAAATGCACATAAATTGGCCTTATATCGTGAATTACCCAACAGAATATAATATAGTAGGATGCAAGGAACTGAAGGTCCGTGAACTGTTGGGAATATATTCCGCATATCATAGAGCGGAATATTCATTACAGAAACAAACAACCAGCCGAAAATGAAGTTGACCAAACTTTTGCTCAAGCTTTGTAATTCTTCGCAGTAAATACTTAGAGAGAATGTCACAGCTAACAAATTCCATTGAAGATAGTTGCACCCATCCTTATGTGTTTTGTACACCGCAGCGTCGTGTGGTACACTAGTATCTTTTTTTCTGCTTGTGATTTTCTAATAATTTTTTAATACATTTAGTTTCTTCTGTATTCCTTTTGGGAGTAGTGGGTTTGTTTTTTTTTAGTTTGTTGCTTGTTTGGTCTTTGTTCTGACCGTGTTATAAGGTCTCCCTATAGGCAGGGGCGGAGCCAGGATTTTGGTTAAGTGGGGTCGAAAATTTAAACTATGTATGATTCACTTTTTCTAGTTGCTATTTGGAAGGAACAATCAAATTAACAAGTTAATCAAAAAGTAAATATATATTAATAACAAAATACAGCTTTGATTCACAATTGACCTCGATGATTTTTCATATTTTGGAAACGATGCACGATAGCCTCGTTTGTAATAATCAATATATATGTAAAATTTGTTCCACCTTCCACAAAAAAACTTCAAAGAAACACTAAGCAATATTTTAATCGAACACTTTACAAATTGCAAAGTAGTGAAAGCCTCAAAGCCCTATTTTAATCATGCATCTACCTAGGAGCAAAAACTATTTTAATCACTTATGTTTGGGATCAGAAACTATTTTAATCACTCGGGTTTGGGATCAGAAACTATTTTAATCACTTACGTTTCAAAAAAATAAAATACAAAGCATTAATCCCATAAACCAACGAAACCAGGGCAAAATTAGAGATTGGTTTGGGGAGAGAGAGAGAGATGAAGAAGAAGACAAGTACCTGTTTAGAGGATGAAGAAGAGTCCAACGCGATGACGTAGAGATCTCTCCAGTCTCCAAAAACGGAGAAACCTAGTTTTTTTCTTCAGAGAGCGAGAACGACGTTTTGGGTTTTTTTTGGGTGGAAATTCTATTTTGACTCCTTTTGTGGGTAGAAATTCTATTTTGACTCCTCTTTTGCCTAAGTACAAAACTCTTATATATGGGTTGGGGCAAAAATGAATTTTAAAGGGGGGTCAAATAAGTAAAAATTGGATGAAAATTATACCAATCTCTACAAAAATTTGGGAGGCAGCGGGGTCGGCCGCCCCCCCTTGACTCTTACTGCCTCCGTCCCTGCCTATAGGCTATAACATTTGTTCCTTATATGCTCTCTTTATTATTAATGAATTTCTTACTCTTCCTAAAAAACATAGTAATCACCCCCCACCCCCCCCCCCCCCCCCCCCCCCCCCCCAACCCCCAAAAAAAAAAAAAGACTCCATGTTAAGGGATTAGGTCCTAATCAATCTCCATTCAATCTCTTCTTTTAGATTATTTCAAGTTTTTTTTTTTAAACTTTCTTTGATGGTTAAAGAATAAGTAAATATATCTGGTGGCCGGGTAAGTGAAACATAAATTATTATTTTAGCATTTTGAATTTAAATGGCAGAAACCCCTACAAGTATAACTCACTAAATTCCCTATCTGGTCCCTACCTTCAACAATCAGGTGATTCCTGTCTTCCTTAAAAATGAATTCCTGTGTCAGCTGGTAGGCAAACAAATTTAAAGCACATTCTCACCTTTCAATTGTACTTTGCCGCTACCCATTTTTTGAAACAAAGACAGGGAGAAATCCATCAATTATTTATTTACAAAACATGCTCGAGGATGGGTTTTAAGGAAGGTTTTTGGTTAATGAATGGAGAACGATAGATAGAAAAATTAGAGTAATAATTAGAGAGAAAATTTATTAGGATCCATGCGCAGAGACTAGAAAGAGGGGTTGAGTCTAGAGACGGCTCCAAACACAATCAGATATGACTTGAACACAATGTTCTCCCTAAAACGGAAGTCTTTGAGCTACTATTATAATTGCAAATCAATTATTTATTTACAAAACATGCTTGATGATGGGTTTTGAGAAAGATTTTTGGTTAATGAATGGAGAACGATAGATAAAGAAATTAGAGTAATAATTAGGAAGAAAATTTATTAGGATTCGTGTGCAGAGACTAGAAAGAGGGGTTGAGTCTAGAGACGACTCCAAACACGGTCAGATATGACTTGAACATGATGTTCTCCCTAAAACGGAAGTCTTCGACCTACTATTATAATTGCAAGCTGCAAAGGACAAGCAATTATGTCCACCGATGAGACGGGATACGAGGGTAATAATCCGATGGTCTTAATTAGTGCACTGCCACAAATGTTGAAACATCATGGCGGTACTTCGGAAGAACCCTTTACTAGGCATGGAGGGAAGCTCAACCCATGATTTGGGAAGTAGTTGGAAAATGGGAAAATAGCTAAATTATCGTGAGGAAAAGTCCTTCCAATTGAAAACAAACATGTTTTGGGGATTAGCAAGATGACAGATACGAGCTTTTTTGACAAAAACTTCGAACTTTTTTTCAAAAATTACCAAAAACAAAGACTTCTTCCAAGCAGAGGTTTTTTTTTTTTTTTTTTTCACGGTTAGAGGTGTTTGGGCCAGCTTGCCTGAACTTCAATTGATCCCTGCACCGGTTTGGTCAAAGGCAGGCTTGTCCACGTTGGGATTGGAGTCAAATCCCGTCCAGTATGGGTTATCCTCCAGTCCCGCCTAGTTTGGCTTTTTGTGGGTCCACAATAATGATTGAAACCGTTTACTTTTTAGAGCTCATCTAGAACAACAAACATGCCAAAAATCACATTAATCGGATACCGTTTGATATCATTTGAAAATTGATTAATGTTGTCTAAAAAATGGTGTGAAATACAGGATTGCAACCTTTCAACATGTTTTTCCGAAACTTAACGCATTCTGAAATGATATTAAACGATATCCAATTAACGTTTTTTTTGGTGTGGTTGGTCTCAACGAGCTCTAAAAAGTGAATGATTTCTATCATTATTGTGAATCCGAAAAAGGCCCACAAAAGGCCGAATTAGACAGGACTGGAAGGTAATCCATACTGGACGGGATTGGGACTGAAGAATTTACAAAAAAAAATTACTTTTTTGCGGCATGCCCAAGAATAGAGAATTGTGACAAATTATGTGGGATCTCTTGCGGCCCCAAGTACCAACCTACCGGACCTCTTTACGTCCTCAAGTCCAGCTCTTTATATTCGGTTTCAAGTCCACCACCTTCACCTTCAAACTCTCTCTCTCTCTCTCTCCAATGGAGAACCATAACCGATTGAAAATGAGAATCTCTGGCCTCCTCCGATCATCGTCATGTGGGTCTTGTAAGTCCCGAGCCACCTCGGACGTCGTCGCCCAACCCGAAACCCTCCCCCATACCCGCCACCAGTACCAACTGATCGACCTATTCTCTTCCAACCCCCACCCATTGCCTTCCATTTTCAGACCCAAAACAGAGTTTTTGCCATCGCCCAAAGTACCCTTCCCGAGCCCTCTTCTCACCCCACAAAAAACAGATGGCCGAGAATGCCCCCCTGCTTCACCCATTTCGCCCCTCATCACATTTCCCAAAAGGAAAAAATCCAAAAAGAAGAGGAACAAATCGACCCAGTTGTTAAAAAGGGCTAATTCTGACAATTACTATGACGATAGGGGAAATGATTTTGATGATGAGAATATGACTCTGTTCTCCTCTGTTTTTCTCTCATCCAATTCGTCGAATTCTTTCAGGAGAAACAGAGCCAATCGCGAGGTGAATGGGCTCGTAAGGAGGGAATGCGAGATGGGTTTGGCCCCATTACAGGGGAAAGTGAGAGCTAGCTTCGTGGTGAAGAAGCGATCAACCGATCCGTACGATGATTTCAGGAATTCAATGGTGGAGATGATCGTGGAGAGGCAGATTATCGGAGCGAGAGACCTAGAGGATTTGCTGGAGACTTTTCTTTCGTTGAATTCGTATCATCATCACGGGGTTATCGTTCAGGTGTTCACGGAAATTTGGAATGCTCTGTTTTGCCAGTTGTCTTGAAATGAAAACTAAAGAATGCAGTCTCTGTTTTCTTAGATTTGGCTGTGTTTTTTTTTTGGAGAAAGATTATTGGAAAAGTAATCCTTTTCTACTCTTTGTTGATGGTTAGCATCAAGATTGGCCAGTAATTTGAAGTTGTGATGTAAAATTTAATTGGGTTTACCGTTTATTTTGCCTTTGTTTATGTGTGTGTGTGTTTTGGAGAGAGCAAAGGGGAGAGATATGCAATGGATGGAAGCTATCAATCTGGTTTTAGCTCACTTTTCTTTTTAAAAAATAGTTTGTGAGATGTTCAATTTGATAACGCTATATTTCCTGTCTTTTTCCTTCTTTCTTTTTTTTCCCTGCACCAAGAGGATAGTGGAAAAGAAATTCGAAAACAACCACACCAGTTATAATATTGTCCATGTTCAATTTTGGGCCTTTGTGGGAAGAATCCACAATAATGATCAGAATTGTTTATTTTGTAGAGCTCATCGAGTAACTTGTTCCTATAAAAAATTTATCTTGATCGAACATTGATAGGTACATGAAAAAATGGATTTGTGCAAGTAAAATAAGGATGAAAAAAAAACTTCAAATCTTGAATTGCCCATTTTCTTTTTTGAACATGTCACATTGATTAAAAGGCAACCAAATCAGGAATTACAATCTTTACACAAAATAGAATCAAATTCGGGCGAAATACAACCCAATTGAACAAATCTGTTTTGATCTTGTACGTAACTGATGGTGGTCTTTACTAAACTTTAAACATGGAGCCAATAAATCAAATCACGAGAACACAACTAGATTTTTTTACGTGGTTTGGGAAATTTTGATTTCCAACCAAATTCGTCCACTCCACGGCAACCTCATCCACTATCAATAATAAGTCTTAATGAACTACCTATTCACTTGCATCAAACAAATTACGGTGGCTATTACACAAATAACCAATGCATTTACATCATACCGGATTGAGCCGTGAGTATCTCGCTTTCTTTAAAAAGATTCAAGCGCTATGCAACTAGTAAAAGCATACCAGCGATTCAGTAGAACTCTCCTAG
This sequence comes from Rhododendron mucronatum var. ripense, assembly GCA_019656295.1. Lineage (NCBI taxonomy): Eukaryota > Viridiplantae > Streptophyta > Magnoliopsida > Ericales > Ericaceae > Rhododendron > Rhododendron mucronatum. The sequence continues at coordinate 298,146 of BPLT01000151.1, read as the reverse complement.
GGCTTGTCTCCTCCAAGATACAATGGTCCGACTTAACGTTGTGTTGGCTCAAACCATCTTGAACAATTAGGTTAGAACCCAACTTTAATGAACCAAAAGAAAAAATAGGGACCAAATTAATCTGAAAAGAGGTACACTAAACCAAAAGATTGACCAACTTTGATGACCATGTACTTAGTGCTAATCATTCAAGATGTTTAGGGTAATTGCTCCTGCCTCCAAGTATCATTTCCAAATTAATTAATGTTATAAACCTTATGATTGGCAATGCATGATGCCTGCAGACGAAACTGCTAATCATGAAAAAATCTTTGTAATCTGTCGCTTAATGTTGCATGGTGCATATAAAAAGAGATATAGAGACAAAATTAAACTCTTTCAGTTTATAACTTTATATATATTAATTAGGGGTGTCAAATGGGCAGGTTTGGGTTAAAATGAGCAAATTATAAGTGGGTTGGGTCTTTAATGGGTCATTGACCCGTTTAGACCCAAGACCCATTAATTATGAGTTCAATTATCCATACCCAACCTGACCCATTTATTTAAAGTCAAACCCGACCGCGCCATTAACCGAATTACCCACCACCACCACCACCACGGCCACTGCCGCCGCCGCCACGCCACCCTTACCACCCCCACCCCCACCGCCATGCCACCACCGCCGCTGCCACCACCACCACGGCCACCGCCGCCGCCACCACCACCGCCGCCATCACCACCACCACAACGCCGCACCACCACCGCAACTACGGCCACCATCGCCGCCACGCCTCCCTCACCAACCCCACCACCACGCCACCACCACCACCACCATAATGCCGCCGCCGCCGCCACCACCATGCCACCCTCACTACCGGTTGCGGCGGCGATGTTGGCGGCGGTGGTGGCGATTGTGGTGGCGTGGTGGTGGGGGTGGTGGCGGCGGCGGCGGCGGCGATGGCTGTGGTGGTGGAGGTGGTGGCAGCGGTGGTGGTGGGGGTGGTGAAGGCGGCGGCGGCGGCGGCGGCGGCGGCGTTGTGGTGGCGGCGGCGGCGGCGTGGCGGCGGCGGTGGCCATGGTGGTGGTGGTGGTGGTGGCAGGGGCGGTGGTGGCGTGGTGGTAAGGGTGGTGAGGGTGGCGTGGCAGTGATGGCCGTGGTGGTGGTGGCGTAGTGGTGGTGGTGGTGGTCATTGTGGTGGTGGCGGCGTTGTGATGGTGGTGGCGACGATTGTGGTGGTGGTGTGCTGGTGGTGGTGGCGGCGACGGTGGCAGTGGCCGTCGTTGTGGTGGCAGCGGCGATGGCATGGTAGGGGGTGGGCTACATTCATTGGGAATCTAGTAAAGAGATGAAAATTTTTCATGGGTTACTTTCATACCCATTGGGTCATTTAAGTTGACCAAATTGATGCCCAATTAAAATCCAACAAATAATGGGTTAGTTGGGTTTGGACTCATTCTTACCCAACTAATAAATGGATTGGGTTGGGTCTATTTTTTTGTTGATGGGTCTGGGTTTGTTAATGGATCTGGGTTCAATTTGTCACCCCTTATATTAATACTGTATTAGGAGGTTAGATACATCCATTGTTTTTTTTTGTCCTTATAATTAACCAAACTACTTAAATTAACCATATGTTTGCCTTCGCAGTATGTGCCTTAAAGCCTCCTAGTGGATATGTTCCGTGTCTAGATTTTGATAGTTTTAGTTTATTTTTGTATATTTTGATGAAATTTTTGTAGCCTTCAGGTTTTTGATATGAAATGAGATTGCTGTTTGATAAAATAAATAAGACAAACTTTATTAGGAGGTTAGATGCATCCAAAGCAAGCTTTTGTTTGCATTATAGTGTCACGTACCTTTCCAGTTTTTTTTTAAAAAAATGGTTTTCATTTCAAGCTTGTGATAGAATTACATGCCACCTAGCTCTCAACAGTCGAGTCCACTTAGATTCTAGAAGAAAATTTGAGTTTTGTTCAGATAAATATGTTCACCCAATAAAACTTTGTAAAAGTGAAAACGGAAGTAAAACAAAATGTATTTGTATTAGATTAAGTTCATAGATCGAGAGAATGAACCAAGACTTGATATTTTATACATTATATATATATATATATATTCTCTAGAGTCCTAAACTTAGTCTCTTGCATTGATGGGTTATGGTAGCGTTATACATTATACTCCTAAATGATAGTTTTAGAGAGAGAGAGAGAGAGAGAGAGAGAGAGAGAGAGTCTGTAGTGACAGAAATGTGTGGAGGGTTTTGATGCTAAGCCGGTAGTAATATATAATGGTTATCTGAAACCCAAAGCATCAAGTTGAGATGGCCGAGTTGGTCTAAGGCGCCAGATTAAGGTTCTGGTCCGAAAGGGCGTGGGTTCAAATCCCACTCTCAACATTCCTTTTCATTTTTCCCCCAGCTTGGCTAGCTGCTCGTCGGTAGGTCCCTCGGTAGGCATGTTTCCATCAACAATTTTGGGCAATAAATTATGGCATTTTAGCTCTTGCTTCATGGTAAGCAACAATTTATTAATTAGTGAAAATTATTTGACATTTTTCAATAATTTTTTATGCACTTGTCAATAAAAAATTATTTTTCAAAAACTTATTGTCTACTGGAATCACTGTCCTCCTCCTCCTCTTATAAAAAATATAAAATAGCCTAAATCACAAAATAAATAAAACTGAACCCTTTCGACAAACCGAAATCAAAATTTTGATTTATTCAGTTGAAGCCTAATGTTTCAGCCAGATAGTACCAATTACTGTAATATTGACCGGAGCAAAAATTAGTCGGGCTGGTTAAATGTGCATAACCCCATCCGTTGGTCTTCAGAGAACAGTTCTGATAGTATGTATTTCAGTCCGAGTGGTCAGTTTTAATATGTGAACAAACTATGCCTCGCTTGTGCCTAAAAGCACGTCCAAACATAGTTTTTTTTTAGAGATTTTTACATCTAAGTACAGAAAAGTGACACTTAAATCTCATTAGAAAGGGATGGAATACTTAATTACCACTAGGTCCACTTTTACAAAATATATTCACCATTAATGGAAGTGTTACCCTAAGATTTTACGGTATGCTAGGGTTTTATGGTACCCTAGTGGGTACCCTAAGATCTTAGGATGCGTACCCTAAGATCTTAGGATGCGTACCCTAAGATTTTAAGTTTTAGGATACTCTAGGATTTAGGGTACCTCAGGGTTTAGGTTTAGGCGGTTTCATAGAACCCTAGCCCCTAGGGTTTAGGTTTAAACACTTTCATAGGAGTTTTAGGGTGCACTTTCCTATTATAGATTTTTAGAGGTTTAGCCACCTTCATTGGGTACCCTAGGGTTTATGTATTTTGATTGGGTACCATGAGGTTTAAGGACTTTCATAAGGTGCCCTAGGGGTTAGGCACTTTCAGTGTCTAGGATTTTAAGCACTTTCATTAGGTTTTAGTGTTTCGTTAAATAGAGAAAACTTGTTAGAAATTATTTTCTATTTCTCTAAGCCTAGGGGTAAATTGAAAATTTGGGAAGAGAATCCCAGATTTTTTTTTGGAATGATGATGCCATCCATTACATTGACTTGGTACCAATCCAATTTGTGGAATAGAAATATTTGTCGACATGGGGTTTCAATTTTGAGCAGGTGAGATAAAGGATCCTATAATCAATTGAATCACAAAATTGAAATTAAATCTCGGAGGATGGTTGTGAGTGAGAGATTTTGCAAAACCCTAGTAATATACAGATTGAAAGCAGGTCAGAGATCAAACGGAGCAGTTTACAAATCAAGGAAAGAGGAAGACCGATGGATCTTCCGAATCTGGCGCCATTCTTTGCCCAACGTTGCCCCCATTATTGGTTGGCACGATCGAAGGGGTTTCATGAGGGAAATTAGTTCGACTGTGAGAAGATGCTGCTGCATCTCAGTACAATCTCTTGAGAGTCGACGGAAGTTAGGGTAGAAAGATCCCTTTTCCAACTCCAACTCTCCTTTTTCCGGTCAGTACAATCTCTTGAGAGATTCCTTGCCTAGTTGATTACCTGGTGATATATATATTTTTTTGGATCATCGATTGCTTGGTACTCCTTCTGTCTCAAAACTGATAGTCGCTTACGTAGATGTGCAATTTTGGATCTCCGTTTATAATGAACTAATCAAGATCTTTAATTTGGTGTGAAAAGAATCACGTACGAAAGCACTTTAGTTTTAATTTGAAAATTGTACATCTTTTCAGGGGGACTACCATATTGAAACGGAAGGAGTAATATTGATCATTCAATTTCCTCTTTGCCCAATTAGGAACCAAAGGGCAGCTAGTTGCAATCTCAACCCAAGCTCGTGGCTTGGACCAAATGCAAGCTCCAATATTTATCATTACTTTAGACAAAACATGAATTAATAATATCATAAACCAACATTTTAAGCTGCTCTAGCAAGATCATGAGCAGCTTTTATTCAGAAGTTTAACATACAACAACTTTATTACTTAGAACATAAAGGAAAGGAAATAAAACAAAGGATCGGCTGGATAAACGGGCAAGCTTCACTCGGGCAGTTGTTGTAGCAGTATTGATGGATTGTTATGCTAGTCTCCCCCGAGGTTTGGATTGCACAGTTGGGTCCAATAGTAGCTCGGCTGCAAGATTGTTCCTCGGTTACCACACAAAAAAAAAAGAAGAAGGAAAGAGAACAGCTCGAGAGTGGACGACGGAAAGCATAACAAGAATACGGGGGTGAAGAACATCCCCAAACATAAACCAGAGCAAACTGCACATCTGACAAAAAACAAAGCAGAACAAAAAGAACAGACAACGGGAAAAAAACTACGAAAGGAAAAACAAAATAAACAGTAATTAGAAAAACAGAAAACAAAACAAAAGATGATTAAACAAAATATGTATGAGCGAACATATTAACCTCGCAAATTTCTCTAGTTGGACTATCAGCAATAGAATTTGACGTACCTTGAATCCATTCAATGTCAAATTCAAATTGGCTGATCCGAGGATTCTTGTTTGACTAAGGAAATCCAAGTTATTCTTTTGCATAATATCCTTGAATGCCTTGCAATCTGTTCGTAATTAATAACAACTTCTTTGGAGCACGGAAAAAAAATTAATTTGTTCATAGCCTTCTTGGCTGCAAGAATTTCTTTGTGATATGTTGGATAATTCTTTTCTGCTCCTTTAAAGGTTCCTGAGCAATACTTGCTTAGCATCTGGAATTCTTTCTTCTTCGCTGGTGTCGCTTTTTCCCAATTGCTCCAATCTTCAGTGGTAGTGCATACTAGTTTTAATGTTCCTCCCCAACAGTCATTGCTAGCATCTGTTTCTAGTATCATGAAATGATCATGTGACTGTGGTAATTGGATTTTTGGAAGTTGCTGTACTTCTTCTTTTATGTCTTTTATCCAATCGATCATTTCATCGGTCCATTCGAATTGTACTCCCTTTTTAAGAAGTTTCTGAACTGGCTCTCTTCTGGGCATGATTCTTTATAAAACTTTCAGCGTAACTAAGACATACAAGCAATCGTTGTAATTGAAATTTGTCCTTTGATGACATTTGGGAAATCTGCAATCTTTGTTAGTACATGCGGTTGCAAAACTATCTTTCCTTCATTAATTGTTAATCCAAGAAAATCAATTTGTTGCTTAAACATTTCTATTTAATTTCTTTGTTGAAATGTTTATTCCATTTGCTTGACATACTTCTTCAAATTCCTTAAACGGTTTACCCAATGTGTTCCTTAAACATTTCTATTTTCTTTGTGACGAGCATGTGGATCACCCAATTTCCCATACCTGTAAGTCCGGATGGTAGCAAATTTTGGTTGTGTCAACAATGATGATTTCTAATGCGATACTGCGACCTAACACAAGGGTGTGGCTATTGGTAATTGATATTGATCCCGGTAGATGCATGGCATGGGTTCGATTTTGAAAAAACCAATGCAATCTCGCCGTTTGACAATTAAAAGGATAACTACAATCCAATAAATTTTGTATGCGTAGCTCATTTCGTAAGTACCCAACAATCTACATTTTAGATATAGGTAGTAAAGAAAGAAGACCAAAGCAGCTGATTATGAAAGAACCTTGGCTCATAGTCATAGTTTAATGAGCTTTATTTAGAAGGAAAAGTCTAACCTCCGCCCAAAGGGTGGAAGATGACAGTTAAAAGGTGCATTGATATCCAAGAAAGATGTATTGCAGGATAATGAGCAGAGTTGATGAAAAATTCTAGCTTGCCTAGGTTTTTATATTTGCTATATTTCAAACTTTTTCACTAATCAACTCACAATCACACAACAGAAAGCAATAAACAGAATAACACCAGATATACGTGGAAAATTCTAAACGGAAAAAAACCGCGGGAAGGAATCAAACACTATAAACATTGTGTAATTACAACTTACAAGTAATCTTATCCTTCGATTTGAATCCTCATAATCGAGCCTAAGATCTACTTGCCGAATCCACATTCATCACACCCAATATTTGACCGCCGCCCTTGAACCCACAATTCATCCGTTTGCCTCCCAGAAATTCACCGAAGGACTTTAACTTGCCTAAGAGTCCTCCTTAGGATTTTTCTCAAATAAGTTGAAGAAGATACTGAAACCTCTTGAAGATGTTTTGTACGCTCAATGATCCATCGATCTCATTGTACTCCAAGATTCAAAAGCCAAGCTCTCCCTTTAATGTTCTAAGGCTCCGAATTGATATGAGGGGGGCTCTCTTTTTTCGATACAGAGCAAAACCTAAACAACCTTGTATTTATAGGTTGATTTTCTTCCACTTTTATTTCCTAATAAAAGAAGTTCAACCTCTCAATTACAAAAGATTTGATTTCCTCCCACTTCCTAAACAGACACTCTACAAATAAATTAAAATTAAAATTAAATTACAACTCGATAAAAAATGATACAAATAAATGTGTGTGTTTTTGTCGTGAAATTTGATAACACAGAGAGACTATGGTCCGTGGTCCTATCAGTTGATTCCAGAGTACTGCTCTAGAGAAGGTGCAATTGAAAAACAGATGAGGAGATTGAGTTCAATTCTCTTGCCGGCTGTCAGAGAGAGAGCAAATGGATGAAGAAATCCGCAATCCCCAGGCCATGATGGGGCTGTTAATCCTCAAACCTCCTTTGAAGCCAGAAAAGTTTAGCCATGGCAATCGTTTATGTTTGTCACTAAAGCTAACTTCAGCTTGAAAACGGAAATACCATTTTTAAAATGCCCCGTGTTTGCTGTTGGTGGGACATTTGAAGCGAAGAGCAACAACTCTGTTTCTCAATGCAGTTGTGTGTTCCTGGATAGTTGGATGCTTCTAGCTACAACTGTGTTTTTCAATGTAGTCTCTAATTCGATACACTAGCTAGTAGTTTGTTAGATACCCAATGCTTAAATTAAGGCTTGTTCATCAGTCTTGTCCTTTATCCACTTAAACAGTACGAACAAGACATGGGCGTGCTGCCAAGTAGTGTTAATTAGGGGTCCGATCTCATCTATCTTGAAAACCTTTGTGCCCCTGTGCCGAAGGGTTTTTCAACTGTTGGATGGTGTGATTTTTTTTTTAATATTTTAAATCCAAGGGCCGAAAAACCCATCAGCACAAAGGCACAGAAATTTTTGGCACAAAAGACCCTGCCTTTGTTAAATTTAAATAAATGTGTGAGATTATTATCAACATAATTAACGATGAACAATGCACTATCTGATAGAAAGAAACAATGAAAAGGCAATTGTTGCCTTTGTCCCTGAATTGCTTTTGGGAATAGGGAGAGTAGTCTCCTATTAGATGCACTAGCTAGTATGTTAGTTACCCAAAGCTTTAAGGCTTGTAACCCCCAACGGTTTGGTTTAGTGGTCAAGGCCTCGGACCTGCGTGTTAGCTCCTTATTTCTTACGTCTTAGGTTCAAAATTTCTCAAAATCTATCAACTCCTTTGAGCTCAGTCCATACAAAGGTTTGCTCTGCCTTTAATGAGACCTGTGGAATTGATTTCCAGGATTAGTTGAAGTGCGCGTAGATTGGCCTAGACACTTCATTTTTAAAAATATTAAACCTTCCCACTTTAAGGCTTATTTGATAAGTTGTCCTTAACCGCTTTACCAGTACGAACAAGACATGGATATGTTTCCAAGGGTTCGTTAATTTGTGAGATTTTTTTTTATCAATATAACGGTTGACAATGCCACGATCAGATGGAAAGAAACAATGATAACGAGACAATATTGCCTCTGTCCCTGTATCTCGCCTGAAAATCTCTCTCTCTCTCTCTCTCTCTCTCTCTCTCTCTCTCTCTCTCACAAAAATATACATGTTGAATAAAATCTTTTTAACATACATGTTGTAATCGATCATAAAGATTAATAAAATCTTTTTGTTGAGAAAAAAATAAAAACATACATGTTGAATAGAACAATACCCCTTTCAGTGCTTGTCTTTTATTACGGGTGTATGACCAATTTACGCTTAGCTTCACTAATTAGAAATTAACGACTAGGTAAATTCTCAATGGTCCCGAAGTTTAAAATGTGTTGCCTGATTGAGATTCGACCTTGCGCCTTTTGTAAGAATCGATCCATTTTGAGTGCTAGCTAACATAAATAACAATAACAGTACCGATCGTACGAAATCCATAATCTAGGGGGCCATGGACTGAACTGGAAAGGGCTGGAGATTTATATATTTAACCTTCAATTATAATAGTATGTATAAAGTGGTTACTCTTAATTAAAAATTTCTAATTATCACTCGTGAAATAGTGACGGCAACATACGTACGAATCTGCTTGTAAAATCTGGCTAATTAGTGACTAATAACGTGCAATCATCACTTAATATATAGAAGACAAGTTCATGACGGGATTTTAATTAGCTTGACTATCTGATGATCTGAAGCTAAGGAGTAGAAATCATTGAACGAAAGGAATCAAACTGAAAATATGATAAATTGATTAATGTATATATGATAATGCACAAATTATCCAGTGAGGGGATCCCTTACAGTTCTACTGTGTGGACCTCTCATTTTCCGAACAAATTTTGATGATCCGAGCAGTTCAAAATATGCAGAACGTGATTTTAAGGACACAAGAGAGAAATCAGCAAAAAAAAAAATGACCGGAAAGGGCTTAATTTGAGCAGTTTCTTAGTGAACCATTCAATAAAAACTGCTCCAATCAAGCCCTTCTCGGTCTTTTTCTTCTTCTTTTTTTTCCGATTTCTCGCGAGTATCCTTAAAATCACATTTTGATCACTTTGAGCGGCTCGGATCATCAAAATTTGATCAAAAAAGCGAGGTCCGCACGTGCGGGATCCTCACTAGATAAGGACTAATATAATGAGACATTGTGATCAAGAAGTGAAGGTATAATCGAATCCTGGCCCTCCTCCTTTAACATAAGTAGTTCACTCTCTGGATAATATAGAAGTATCCTAATTAATGATGATGTTATGATAAGGAAAGAAGTTTATTAGTAGGTCCCCATTTTTTCTGATTTCTTGTCTCCATATTCTATGCATGAGACGACTAAGTGAACATGAAACATTGAAGGAACCCGGGGTTGGATTGGTAGTTAAGATTTGAGATTTGGGAGTTTGCTCTATCCGAGATCTATCTCCGAAATATCATAAAACTATCAATTCTCGTTTAAGGCCAATCTAAACGAGGCTTTATCCTAACTTAATAAAGTAGGCCTTCTATTATTGAACCGTGAGATTGAAGTCTCAAGAACTCGTTGAGGGACGAACAAACTGATCCGAAGATAGTAAATCATCACAACATAGATAGTAGGAACTAGCTAGGATGCAAAGACCTAGCTCAAGGTCTACCATGAGCCATTGGGAATATATTCCTCAAATCATGTGTCGGAACATTCATTAGAAAAACAACCAGCCGAAAATGAAGTTGACCATGTACTATTATTTTTTTTCAATATTCCAATGCCAGACTTCTGCTTCGAGCTTTGTAATTCCTCACAGTGAATTATTTCGAGAGAATGTCACTGCTAACAAAATCCATGCAACTTCCCCCCAAAACATAAACCCCGTGTGAAGGGGGGATTGGCTCCTAATCTTCATTCAATTGCTTCTTTCATATTTTTTTAACCTTTTTGTTTTTTTAATACAGAGTATCTTGGGTCAGCTTGCGCATACCCCTACAATCCCTCCTACAACCGTTTCACACGCTTAAGATGGCTCCAATAATTGTTAATTAGTAAGGAAAATCGAATCTGAAATCTTAAGATGAAGCAAACACCAAGTTTCGGGGTCAATACCACTTGGGGTTACATTTTTTTTTTCTACCTTCTTTGAAGGGTAAAGAATAAATAAATATTTCTCGCGGGTAGGTGAAACATTTTTTTAGCTTTTTGAATTTAAATGGCAGAAACTCCTATTAACTCACCAAATTCCCCATCTGGTCCCCTACCTTCTACAATGGTATCACTTTATAACATGGTAGGTGAGAATTTAGTGACTTAATTAAAACCATATTTGGAAAACATTGAACAAATCATGTGATTCCTGTCTTCCTCAAAAATAAATTCTTGTGTAAGATGGTCGGTAAACAAAGCACATTCTGATCGCCTCTCAATTGTACTTTGCCGCTGCCTACTTTTGAAACAAAGACAGGGAGAAGAAATTCATAATTTTCATGTGTGAGTATTACATTTTGGGTGTTATGCGAGGTGAATAGAAAGTGCTCCACTGCAAATAGGGCACATTTTATCAATACAATGGTAACACATCACGTGATACCAAGAATGTCATACTTAGATATAGTCGCCCAAATACGGTACTTTGGCGGTGGTGAGTCTGGTGACAAGTTCACTATCTTATCTATGTATAGAGAAGTATGATGAGATGGACACAGAGGCAAGTGAACTCAATCCTAAATCACATAACGCGTCTGGATGAGTGTGTGGGAACACGAGCATGAAAATATATACGTGTATGTACATATATCTAAAATATTCCAACGTAGTAAAATTTGTAAAAGTCAGACTAGAGAATGCGAGTGAAGAGCGAGTAGGGAAAGAAAAAAGATGATTAGACCAAGGCTCTCGACCCCTGTTTTGGGGATCGGGACTCGGGACATAGCTAGTATTCCATCCATGTTCCAATTGAAAGAAAACAAACAATGCTTTGGGGATCAGTAAAACGACAGAAACGAGCTTTCTTGACCAAAAAAACTCAACCTAAGTTACCAAAGACAAAGACTTATTTCCAAGTCCAGTTTCTTTATATATTCCATCCAAGTCCACCACCATCACCTTCAAACACACTCTCGCTTCTCTCTCTCTCTCTCTCCCTCTCTCTCTCTCTCTCTACAATGGAGAACCACAACCGGTTGAAACTGAAAATCTCCCGCCTCCTCCGATCATCATCATGCGGGTCTTGTAACTCCCGAACCACCTCGGACGTTATCGCCCGACCTGAAACCATCCCCCAAACCCACCACCAGTACCAACTGATCGACCTCTTCTCTCCCAACCCCCACCCACTGCCTTCCATTTTCAGACAAAAAAAACCAGAACTCTTTTTACTACCCAAAGTACCCCACCCGAGCCCTCTTCTCACCCCTCGAAAAACCGATGGCCCAAAATGCCCCCCGGCTTCACCCATGTCCCCTTTCATCGCATTTTCCGAATTCCAACGACCAGAGTCGAAACCCAGAAGGAAAACGTCGAGAAAGAAGAGGAGTAGAGCAAAAACAACCCAGTTGTTAAAAAGGGGTAATTCCGACAATTACTATGATGATAGCGAAGCAGAGGATAATGATGAGAAAACGACTCTGTTCTCCTCCGATTCGTCCGATTCTTTCAGGAGAAACAGAGTGAGTTACGAGGGAAACAGGCCGGTAACGGGAGAATGCGAGATGGGTTTGGCTCCATTGCAGGGGAAAGTGAAAGACAGCTTCGTGGTGAAGAAGCGGTCGAGCGACCCGTACGACGATTTCAGGAGCTCGATGGTGGAGATGATCATCGAGAGGCAGATTTTCGGAGCGAGGGATCTGGAGGATCTGTTGCGGACGTTTCTTTCGTTGAATTCGTATCATCATCATAGGGTAATCGTTCAAGTGTACACGGAGATTTGGGATGCTCTGTTTTCTACGTTGTCTTGAAATGTATGTGGTTGTGTTTTTAGGGAGAATGATTAGTAGTCTCTAGATTAAGGATTGAAATTATCCAATCCGCGTTGATTATCTTAGTCTTTGTTGATGGTTAACGTCGAGATTAGCCAGTGAAAGCCCACGCGTTCGATACGTTGAGCCACTGAAAATTTGTTCGATCGTTAATTTTGGGATTTCGAGAGTAAAGGTGTTTTGTCACCCACTTTTCACATCCTATGCTTTTTATTTTTCCATTTTGACTGTTGAGGAGCGGATTATAGAATGCATTTTGCATAAAGAATTATGAGAAGTGAACTAGAGAATGCAGAAATCAAGAATAGAATGCATTTTGCATAAAGAATTGGGTGTTTGGTTAGTGCATTTTCCACTTTTACATTCTCATTTTCACATTTTGGTTCCTTGGTTACCCAATTATGAAAACTCATTTTGTAAAATCCATTCTCAGTTTTTGACAAAGGAGGCAAAAAACCAAATGAGCTCTGCTCCTTTCACCTTTTCTCATTTTCGCATTTTTTTGTGCAATTACCAAAATACCCATACTATCATTTCTTATTTATCACTTTTGCCCTACCTTAAATTACCAAAATGAGCTCTGGACTTGTGTAAAGGCCAAGGGCAATTTGGTAAAAAGTCAATCCATAATTCATTTTCATCATTCATCTACTTAGGGGGTGTTTGGGAGCTTACTTTTTGGCTTTTCATTTTTTACTTTTTGGCTTTTTGACTTTTTAGATTATGGTCAGAATGTATTTTTGAATATGGTAGAGTTTTTGGATGATATGTGCAGAATGCATTTTGCAACTGGAGTAGTGTTTGGGATATATGTAATGAAAATGAATTATGAGTTGGTTTTTTACTATGTTGCCCTTGGTTCTTTATTATTGTATTGTAATGTGTATGAATAATGTTCGTATTTTTAATATTATATTGTGAAATAATGTTCGGTTCTTCCACTTAACAAATACTTATATCCCATATTTGAAAGTCTCCATTTTTTTTTTGCTAATTAGGAAGAACGATTAAAAATATTACCCATGGTATTCTTTTCTTTTTATTTATTGCTGCAATAGGCTATGAATGATATGATTAAAGTATGCGTTAACACTGGGGCATGTTTTAAACTTATATGAGGATTACAACTGGCCAACTGGGTATGTGGAAAAGGATTAAAACAATACATTAGGATTTTCCCGTAACAAACGGAGGGTAATATGGTCATTTTATACACTATGTGGGAGAATGAGGAAATCCAAGAATGCAAACAGTACCTCTCAGCCTCTTTCTCACTTCTGCCCTCTAAACCAAAAATTGAAAACTGATTCTCAAAAAATGTATTCTCAAATGGACCATCCAAACACCCATAATGTAAAAAGTGAAAAAGCAAAAGGCAAAAAATGGGGTGCCAAACACCCCTGAACACTACTACTGTTCCAAAATACATTATGCACATATCTTCCAAATATTTCTTCATTCTCCACAACAGTATTCTGTCATAAACTAAAACGTTGAAAATAAAAAGTCAAAAAATAAGCTCCCAAACATCCCTTTAAGTGAAGTGAACTAGAGAATGCGGAAATCAAGAATCACTTCGGAAAGAGCCTTTTGGATTCTGAATGCAAATTTAATACCACCCTTGCATATTCTGTTTATAATCTAAAATTCCATAAGCTACAATCTAAAATTCAAAATCTAACGAATAATTGGCTCCCAAACGTTCTCTTAATTGAACTGCGCAAAAGCTCGTATGAGCATATGATTTGAAGTTTGGGATTTAAAGTTTAATTGGGCCTTTTCTTCGAAATCTACTAATCTTAGGGTTTCGTGAAGAGAAAGAGGGAGGGATTTTCAAAGGAGGGGCCCTGTGGTGTCCCTCTGGTTTCAGCTTCACACATTACATTTACAAAAAAATGTGCAAATCTGTCCCTTGCTCTTCGATTATATTTATTTTTCTCCACCAACTGATTAGAAAAAAATAATTTTTTTCGTCAATCGAGGAGATCAACTTTTGTAAAGATGATCCATAAGTTAGGAGGAGACCCTGTTTTTATCTGGATTGCACATGTTAGATGTTGACAAACACAAGGACTTTGATTCTATACAAACCAAGGGAAGCTTTAGAGAGAGATGGGAATTAAAGGTTTTCTTGTCAAAAACTTTTGAATCATAAATGTCTATGCTTTTAGTGACTTTTTTGTAGTTTGGTTAAACTATTTTTTTGGTTCACTTTGACGGGTCTATTTATAAAAGGAAAAAGTGGAGTAAATATTAAGTGATCTTGCAGCACCACCACGTGGAGACAACCACCCTTAATACGACATATTTTTGTATGGTCTGGAGTGCCACCACGTGGTGCTCCAACACTCCTCAACACTACACATTTCTGTATATCTACACAAACATGTAGCGTTGAGAGCTTGAGGTGTGTTGGAGCACCTCGTTGTGGACCTGTGGTGCCTCAAGACCGCACCATATCCGGAAAAGAGATACCAAACCAAAAGTTTGAACAACTCTAATGAACTTATTTTTTTAGGACTGCCAAGCCAACACAACTGGTAAAGCTCATGTCCCCGGGGCCCCTCTATGTGCCTTGGGTTCGAGCCCCATAAGGGGCAGAGTTTGGAGTTTCAGGTCTATCGGAGCCACTGAGTTCCCTGTTCACTAACAAATCCTACTAACCTCCGCTAATTATAAAATATGGCAAAAAAAAAAAACTTATTTTTAGTGATAATCATTCATTTAGTGTTTGGGCTAATTGCTCCAAGTATCCTTTTAAAAGGTGTAGACCACATGATTGGGATGATTCTCTATAGACAAAAGTGCCAATAATTAGTCTTTGTAGATTGCTGCATGTTGGGGCATATTGAAAAAGAGACAAAAACTAATTGTCCAAACCTTGCCCCCAAAAGTGAAGTTAACCCTGGTAAACAGAGGAGAAGAAAAGGCGAGACTTTGTCCACTTTCGTATTTTTTTGCTGACGTGGCACATTTGTATTGGTTTGGGGGAAAATAGGGGTTTACACCGCCGGTGTAAGGAATTTATTTTCTTTGCATTATACTAGAACTAGAAAGAGTGGATTTGTGAATGAATTATTATTCTTTGAAGAAAAAGTGAAATCAAATAGTAACATACAACCCCAAAGAGATATGCTATTATGCCTTACTTGGCAGGGGAGCAACCCCCAAGAGATAATCTTGTTGAGAGTCGTGGGTTTTAATTAATCTAGTTAGGATTCTCGTTCCTCATTGTGTTGCCATCATGCCTTAGCTTCCCTTTAATCATTGTAACTTCTTCAATGATTCATAAAATTCTTTCTTTGCCGATAAAGAAAATAAAGAAAATATGCCTGGCTTGGCGGGGCATATCTCTTTAAAATGATACCAAAGGTTTAATACATTGGAAAGTATATATGTATCTTTCTGCAATTTCAAGCAACCTTAATTTGGAATGTGTACCCAGGTTGCAAATGCAGATTCTTTTGAGAATCATACGTATGACTAGAATTCCTCAAT
The DNA here is from genome assembly GCA_019656295.1 of Rhododendron mucronatum var. ripense. NCBI lineage: Eukaryota > Viridiplantae > Streptophyta > Magnoliopsida > Ericales > Ericaceae > Rhododendron > Rhododendron mucronatum. The sequence continues at coordinate 282,516 of BPLT01000151.1, read as the reverse complement.
TTTTTTCTTGTCTTTCACTTTCATTTTCTTCCAATTTCAGTTTCTATCATTTTATCGTTTGAATCAAACAAAAACAAAGGCATTTGCAAACAGTCGCATGTACCTTAGATGAACTGAAAACCAAGAAAAGACCGATTCTTACCTTTGGAAGGGGTAGAAAATAACTGAATACCAAGAAAAGACCGACTCTTACCTTTGGAAGGAGTAGAAAATCCAGGTTTTCAAACGAACAAACTTACTTTGCAATCGACGAAAAGAATCTTCATAGTCTATTAAATTTGTTAACTGCACTGTCTAACCATCCAAGATCAAAGTTGTCCCATAATTCTTGCCGCCGCCTCCTTTTTTCTGTGTTGTGGTTTTGGAAAACCAAAATGGCAGCAGAGGCTATTCTGGGTATAATTGCCCAGAAAGCTGCAGAGTTAGCTGGTAAAAAACTCATCAAAGAAAGTTCTCGCTTGTCTCAAGTGAAACAAGACCTCTGTTGGATTGAATCTGAGATGAGACGCATTCAATCCTACTTAAAAGATGCTGAAGCCATGCAATTGAAAACAGAACGAGTATCAGACTTCATAAGGGATATGTGGGACCCTGCTTATGATGTGGAGGACATCATCGACACATACTTTCCCAAAATGATATTGAGTAGGAGCCGTTGGAAGGGGCTTCTTGGTTCCAGGAACTTGATAACTGCCCGTCGCTTCGCTAAAGATGTCGAAGGAATCAAGAAAAGGGTCGATGACATCACAAAGGCTAGAGAAACTTTTAAAATTGATGAAAGCAGCCGTACCCGTGAAGTGTTGGAAATTTACGGAATTTCGGGTGAATGAAACCGGGATTTTGGAGGGTCTCCCGAGGCAACCGGTCCCGGGTTCGTTGAATCTGGACACACCACAATCAATAGACGTATTGATTGTGGGATTCTATAACTCCCGTAACCTTCCTCATGATGGTGTGCATTACTGCCGTAACCTCCCAATTCATTGGCACAATTCAATGGCAGAATTCATTGGCCTATTGATTGCAGCATTGAACCTCCTCTGCCTCCTTCACCCTATAAAAGGAGGCTCACGGATTTGGAGACAAGACACAAGAAACCACAGCAATTTTCTAAGTTCTGAAATTCGTTCTTTGAGAGAGAGTAGGCAGGCGGTAGTCAGTTCGCCAAGGCAGTCGACGGCGGTGTTCCGGCGGCTTGCGGTCTAGCCGAGCTAACCCTGGGAAAAAGGCGCCGACACAACCTACAACACCCACGGTAGGCGGCGAATATTTCTTAAGGAGACCGTGGTACCACACGGGACTCGGTTCATCCTACGAAGATTTCTGTTTGTATCTCGTATTTTTCCATTTGCATTCTGTAATTCTGTTATGTATTAGTAATTGTTACATTGTGAATGAAATCGTTCTCTGGAATTTTGTATTATGCCGAGAATTTTTCCAACATGAAGTAGATACATGGGATCCAAGACGAACTTTCCCTCACGTTGATGAGCCAAATGTTGTTGGTTTCGACAATCTAATCAAAGATTTGGAGCAGAAAGTCCTCGATGGCGATTTACATCATCGCGTGGTGTCTATTATTGGCAATGCTGGTCTGGGAAAGACGACTCGTGCCAGGAAAGTTTACAACTCTGTTCGACAACATTTTGGCTGCAGAGCATGGATTTTTGTTTCTCAACAACCAAACTATAAAGACCTTTTCCGAGACGTAGCCAGACAGGTGGGCTTGGAGAAGGAGAAGATAGAGCAGGATGTTGAGGCCAACCTGTTTGCATTCTTAAACGGAAAAAGGTACGCGATAGTGATAGATGATATATGGCATACCAAGGCATGGGATGCTTTGAAGGTTGGCCTTCCTACGAATTCCGAGGATGGGAGTCGAATAATACTCACTTCTCGGATTACAGACGTAGGTTTACACGCAGGTGGGGTTAACTCTGTTCTTGAGTTGCAACCCCCAGATCCTGAAACCAGTAGGAAACTCTTTTATGAAACAATTGTATTTGATACCCATAACACTATCAAAATACAAGATTCACCGCAACTAGAGCACATCGGTGAGCAAATATTGGAAAGATGTGGTGGCGTGCCGCTAGCTATTGTACTCGCGGCAGGTATGGTAAAATTAAAAGGGAGATCCGAAATTGCGTGGAAAGGGGTATTAGAGGGCATGTTGGGCATGGGTCAAGATAAAGAAAAATGGCCCGATATCTTTGCCTTGAGTTACATTGATTTGCCTTTATACCTCAAACCATGCTTTCTATACTTGGGACTTTTTCCGGAGGATCGTGCAATTAAGACATTCGAGTTGATTAATTTATGGGCTGCTGAGGGGTTTATTAGAGGTAGTCGAGTGAGAGAGGTTGAGGAAGTGGGAGATGACTACCTAAACCACTTGATTGCAAGGAACCTGATTCAAGTTGTTCGAAGGAGGTTCGACGGAAGGGTTAGAGTTGTCCGAATTCATGATATGTTGCATAGTCTTTGCATCAGGGAGGCTAATGAGATTAATTTTTTTAACATTGATATAGATGCGACGACAAATTGTAACGCTTCTTTGAAGTTTCGTAGAGTCGCTATCCATGGTGGTGACATCGGCCACTACATTTCTTTGAATTCGGAAACTTCCCGCGTTCGTGCTATGTTGTGTTTTCTTCGTGAAACCCAATGGAACAGAAGTGTTACTAAGAATCTTCTCTCGAACTCCAAATTTCTTCGAGTGCTTAGAATTGATGACGATTATATACCAAGGACGTCTCTTTTAACTTAGATTTGCAATTTAAGGCAATTGACTTACCTTAAATTGAGTTCGGAGTCATTGGCAAGTGTAGAACTTCCTTATGCCATAAGCTTTCTGAAAAGTTTGTTAACCTTGGATCTTCAGAAATCATGTTGCGTCTACCTTCCTGATATTATTTGGAGTATGAAGCAATTGAGACACATTCTCTTACCCGAAAGATGGTCTCATCTTCCGATCCGTCCTCGCGTAAATTGTTTGAATTTGTCCCATCCTGTTGAATTTTCTTTGACAAATCTCCAGACCCTATATGGGCTGCCTAGTAACCTTTTCAAGGCAGATTGGTTGCATAACCTTACCAATTTGAGAACTTTGCTAGTCTATTACCCGACCAAAGATATCATGGAGGTATTAATTATGGATGTGACACCTGTATCACAAAAGCTTGAAACGTTGAGGTTGCACTATTTCTTTGAGAAATTGGAAACTAATTCTGTTAATTTGTCTCGATATGAGAATCTACGTAAGCTTCATTTGTTGAGTATAACGATGAGTGAGTTGCCCCAACATGACAAACTGCCCCCAAACCTCACCAACTCCAAGATTACCCTTAAGTGGATTTTTTTGGAGAAGGACCCAATGGAGACCCTAAAGAAACTACAAAATAAAGATCCTCAAATTGGGCTACAACTCATACATGGGGAAGGAACTAGTTTGCTCTGGAGAACCTGGTAACTTCCCTCAACTCGAAGTATTGGAAGTTGAAGACTTGTACAACTTGGAGATGGTGGTAGTTGAGGAAGGAGGAATGCCAAGACTCCAAGATTTCCGGATCATCCGTTGCAGTCCAGAAACACGAATCCCTGATGGAATGAGAAACATAATGAGGACTACCATAGTTGGATTCGATTGAAAAATACTAAGGTATGACTATTTATAAAACAGTACTCTCATTGTTATTTCTTACTATAACTCTGTAGGATCAAGCAATTACAATTTTATGGCTGTGTATGTTACTTTAAGTTTGCTAACATTTCTCAGTTTAGTGTTTTGCTTTAACTATTTTGCTTCTATAATATTTGTATTACCACAATTTTAAAAAAATGTAGTATTTGGTCACATATATGCTGCAAGTTTTTCTTTCCTCGGTGAAATATTCCGGTTCCAAGGTGAAGGGGAGGGAGTTTCAGCCCTCCTCTTGCAATATTCAATTCTTAATTAGCTTTTTTCCATACCTTTCGAGCAAAGGAACTTATTTTCACACTCTTCTTTATCCAAATGCACTCCATTTTTTTCTTTTTATCTATGTCAAATTAGCTTACTCTACTATGTATAAAAACAAGAACTAGGAGTTAACATTGGAACGAAAGGATAGCTATATAGTTCCACATGGTGGCAACGACAAAAAAAGGAGTACTTTTTTTTTTTATTTATAAAAGTGAGCGCTAAAATGATTTTTATTCTTATTATACTGTAATTTAAAAATACTTACCAATGTACAAGATTACCGATATTATTATCTACTTTTTCTCAAAAGAAAACGAAGAGTTTAAATTCTCTTTTTGTGACATACTAGTGTTGTAGACAATGGACTTACTCTGTCTTCTCTCGTTCGTTTCACAGGTGGACATAATAGTTCACATGTTGAATATAAGGGCTCTTGATTCTTATCTGGGACCTGTTTGTTCAACAACGTTGTTCTGCTCTTGTTATTTGTGTGATGTATTCAATTGTTGTTTGGTTGATTTGTTCTAATAAGGAGTGGTGTATATATGGCTTTGTAATTTAATGTTAATACTTTTGTTGTGGTTTGAACTAATCATCAGTATCCAATAAATTGTGTATTTGTGTGTGCTCTACTGTTATCTTAGATAAAGATTCTTCTGGCATGGATTAGAAACGAAAACAAGAATGTGATATCACGTGTCGCAATTCGTAGTGTAGTTTCTCTACTTGATTCGTCAAAACCCGCCAACGTAGACTAAAGCGCCACGACCAATTGAGGTCAATTCAGTTGGACAGGACTCTTATATCTCAATAACTGTCTTTTCTTACATATTTGTGTTCGGTATTTAATTTTAGTTTACGCAAAATTTGATAATATTGTGTTAGATTTATAACATTCTTAAATATATATGTGTGTACATGTGTGTGTCTCTATGTGTGTATGCACACGCGCGTGTGAAAGTGAATTTGGAGTTTTGCAGAATCAACCTTTATGAGTCTTTTTGAATCGTAAGAATATGAGATCATGTGGTCTACTTGCATGTTTTAGGTTAAATGTACATGAATTTGTGGTGGTTGGTACGAAGCTTGGTGAGCCACAGATGGAAAACATGCATTCAATTTCGCATTTTTATGGCCCATTATGAGAGTCTTGTGTTCAAATCTTACTATTTTAGTAGGGGTAATGTAACTGGTTGGGAATTGGTTGAATACGTTACGTTTACATGTTGCGATATGAGCTGTTTGCTCGGTGCCTATAGCAATTTTATTGGGGGGTGTACAGCAAACTTTCCTAGATTTATAATGGTTTAAAATTCTCTTACGTATTAGCGATCTCTAAAATGATCTCTAATGAAATGTCATTCAAGTCATTAATCTATCTAATAAAACACAAGGTTGTGGGGTTCACACAAACATATTCTATATTTCAATTATATTTCTCCTCATGACATGCTCTCGGCGACAAGATTTATCCCAAGTCCACCCTCAAATTTCAGACCTTAATGTAATTAACCCAAAACGTAAGTTTTTCTTGAAATTTTTTAACTACTGAGATTTGCAATTTAAGCCAATTGACTTACCTTAAATTGAGTTCGGTGCATTTGGTAGAATTTCCTTATGCCATAAGCAATCTAAAAAGTTTGGTAACCTTGGATTTTCTAGAATCATGGGTTGTCGAGCTTCCTGATATTATTTGGAGTATGAAGCAATTAAGACACATTCTCTTACCCTATAGATGCTATCATCTTTCAATCCATCGTCGGGTAAATTGCTTGAATTTGTCCTATCCAGTTGAATTTTCTTTGACAAATCTCCAGACCCTGTATGGGCTGCCTACTTACCTTTTCAAGGCAGATTGGTTGTATAACCTTTTCGACTTTGAGAACCTTGCGAGTCTATGACCTGACCAAAGATATCATGGAGGTATTAATTATGGATGTGACACCCGTATCACACAAGCTTGAAACGTCGACGTTGCACTCATTCTTTGGAAAATTGGAAACTAATTTGTAGCAGCCCGAGCTCAACTGTGGTTCCACAATCGACCACCACTACTCCTTTGTCATTCTCGGCCTCAGAAGAGGTGGATGGCCCGCGCCACTCGTCCTCGGCCTGAGCCGAGGACTTCCGGTCATCGGTCCGCTTTGTTTCGCGTCCGGCGACGGGGAAGCTCTACATCTATGCTCGGCCACATCCCGCAGTTGGCTCCACTGGCGACACTCACTTAGCCCGACTCCATCCGGGTTCGGCCTCTCCTCCGTGTTCGGCTCACCTCCTCGTCTACTGGGCTCGGCCACCGTCGGTTGGCGATGCCGTAGACAATTCCCGCCCGGGCCGCGCGCCCTCGGCCTCGTCCACCCTCGTGCTCGGCATTCCCCATTACCTGACACGCTCGGCCACCCGTGCGGTCACGCGCCCACCCACGTGCAAAGACGGTTACGCCTGATAATCATGAGTGCACATGGGTCATGCCAGCTCACCCCCCAAAAGCGGTTACCAGATCTGGACGGCGACGTCACGATGACGCTACTTGGCCCGCGCAAGGCACGTGCCCGTGCTTGGAGAGCAAGTCAAGGGGACTCTATAAATACCAAAGGATAACGCCTCTAGAACGGTACGCACTCATAAACGCGCTTACTCAAAACCCTAGTCTCTCCCTTCTCTCTCAGCACATACTCATCCTCACGCCGGAGGGCCTTGCCGGGCAATCCCCGGCCAGGTCTTAGTCGTGCGTTCACTGTGCAGGTTAGGCGGAGAAGGCTAGGCAATCACCACACCAGCGGAAGAGGAAAGCGGAACGAGGATCACGGGCCACACAATTGGTGAACCCGACGTGAAACACAGACGGCTCAGACCCTCTTAAAAACCACCTTCCTCTTCCAAAGACAGACGACAAACTCAACCGCGATGGGCGGAGATCCACAGGACGTTACCGTTTCGGGGGCCAAAGACGCCAGCGGAAACGTGATTCTCCCACCGTTTTCGGAGAGGCACATGTCCATCTCGCTTCCCCCCAGCTCCGGGCTGTCTCCAGCCACGGAGGACGTAACGGCGGCCTACATCCGCCTTTTGCAACGAAGGGACGATGAAAGGGATAATGAACTGGCGGCGTTGAGAGCGGAGGTGGCCCAGATGAAACAACATCTGCAAGTTGCGTCGCCGGCAGCATCTGGATCCACCGGAAGTGGAAGGCAGAGACGAAGAAACCCTTCTCACCCGCCCCCTCCACCCCCTCCCCCGCCACCACGCGAACAACCCTACGACGCGGGCCGCCGCGTCTCCGCGAAGGACCGCCTTGGACCTACTCCAGAGGCGGGCGACGCCAGAGAGCTCATCCTCTACAAACAACCCACCACATCTGGCCCGCATCGCTCAAAGGCTCACCGCGAGCGGACCCACACCAGAGACACTGAGTCTTTCACGAGTACGTACTCGACCGGTCGCGCGGAATTCTCTCGCACAACGGCCTCGCGCCGTAGCCGAGATTCCGTCGAGACCCAACGCCACGTGTCTGAACGACTTGGGGAGATCCCACCAGAAAATTTGGAAACTGAGAACCGCGTTCGGCGGAATGGGAAGGGTGTACGAATTGATGGGGCGGACAACGAAAACAAAGCCTGCGGTGATGGAGAAAAATCGGTGGCCCACCACCATCGGGCACATACAGATCTACGGGACAAGCTGCGCAGCCGAGTCCGCGAGAAAACCTCGGAAAGGGAAAAGGACACAAAGCGGACGAGGACGGACGAGCTCGGCAAACCGCCGCGTCCAGGCTTTGAGCGACAACTGAAAGACCTTGGCATTTCCCCTTTCACTTCCCACATCGTCAACACGGTGGCCGAGCCCAATTTCCATCTACCAAAGTTCACAAAGTTCGATCCGGCCACCTGCGAGGCGTACACCCATCTGATTCACTTTCGCCAAACAATCGAGCTGTGCACCATCAAAGACGAAATCAAGTGTAAGGCGTTCCCGTCCAGCCTCGGCTCCCTTGGGCTCCAGTGGTTCAACAAGTTGCCCGCTGGATCCATACGGAACCTGGCCGACCTCGAACGCGCCTTTAACACCCGCTTCATCACCAGCAACCGCACAGCAAAAGAGCCCGAGTCCTTGTCCCAAATGAGGAAGCTCCCAAATGAAACACTGAGGCAATACGCCGAGCGGTACTGGCAACTCTTCAATGAAATTCCTGGGATAGACGAGTATTGGGCCGCGCGAACCTTCAAAAATGGGTTGGAGTCCGGCAGCAAAATTCTCGACGAACTGGCTATTCGGCCACCGCACGGCATGGGAGAGTTGATGCGTGTGGTCGAACGTTTTTGCGCACTTGAAGAGTTCTACGCGGACAGAGCCGCTCAAGGAATTCCAAATTCAACGACATTTCAGCCGACGACGGCCCCTCAGCTACCAAACGCAACTCAACAACACCATCCAAAGAAGCAAGTCCACAACATCAAAGAGGGAAAGAAGCGCCAGCCGAAAGAACATGATTATGTGGCCGAAACCACCCACTTCAAAGAACCCATTTGGTCTTTCCTGAAAGAGATCATGCGGCAACCGTGGTTCGAGTGGCCGCAGGGCAAGCTCGGCACGGACAATGGACAGGCAGATCAAAACCCAAGGAAAAAGTGCTCGTACCATAACGAGCTCGGCCACTACACGACGGCGTGCGCTCCGTACAAGGCACTGTTGGAACGGCTGGTGGCCCAAGGCCATCTCGATCAATACATCGACCGCACAAAAACGCCGGCCCGTCCACCTGCTGGAAATTCTAACTCCAACGAACCAAGGCCGATGATACACGTCATACACGGCCCGGTGACGAAAGAATCCGAAACGCACCTTCGGCAGGACATCGATCGCGCCTCCACCTCCAAGCATGTGCTCACCCTGGGGCCTGGTTCCAAACGCCCGCGCCCAGAAGAGCTACCCAAATGGTCCATCACATTCACCGAGCGCGATCTTGAATTTGTTCAAACTCCACATGCCGATGCTCTGGTCGTCACCATGCAAATTGGTACCCACGACGTGAGACGGGTCCTTATTGATCAAGGCAGCTCCGCGGAGGTCATGTATTATGATTTGTTCAAAAAACTCGAACTCCCAGAGTCGGCCCTACAGCCCGCCGAGGTCCCCCTCGTCGGATTCAACGGGGCACCCGTATGGCCCCTCGGTCGGATATTCTTGCCAGTCATTGTCGGGTCCCGCACGGTGAGCGTCGAATTCCTTATCGTCAACGCGCCAAGCCCGTACAACGCCATTCTCGGCCGCACCTGGCTACATAGCATGCAAGCGGTCGCATCGACTTACCACTAGGTCGTCCGATTCATCGGAGCCAACGGCCGACAGGAGGAGCTGCGCGGCGACCAGGTGGCGTCTAAGAAGTGCTATGTGTCAGCCGTCCACAATTCCTTGAAGGCGAAACAAGTGCAATGGGTTGAAGTCCCGGACATAGCCGTGATTGACGACGTCGGACAAAGAGCTGAGGACAAAGCCGAAGAGGAGCTCATCCCCATGGCCATCAATGAGGATGGCTCCCGCCTCTTCTTGCTCAGTTCCTCTCTCAGTGACACTGACCGAACAGAGATGTTCGAATACTTGAAGGAAAACATAGAGGTTTTTGCGTGGACACCCAACGAAATGCCAGGGGTCGACCCTGACTTCATTTGCCACTCACTCAACGTCAAAAAGGATGCAAAGCCCGTGATTCAGAGAGCGCGGCGTTCGGCCACAGAACATGCCGACGCCGTCGTTGAAGAAGTGAAATGGTTGCTAGAGGCCAATGCAATCCAAGAGGTACAGTACCCAACCTGGCTGTCCAACACGGTAGTTGTCAAAAAGAAAAATGGCAAGTGGCGAGTTTGCGTTGACTACACCAACCTCAACGACGCATGTCCAAAGGATTGGTTCCCACTTCCGAAGATTGACCAACTGGTTGACGCCACGGCGGGGCACGCCCGGCTAAGCTTCCTCGATGCTTACCGTGGCTATCATCAGATAGCCATGGACCCAGAAGATATGGAGAAAACGGCCTTCATCACCCCCTACGGTATTTTCTGTTACCGCGTGATGCCGTTCGGCCTCAAAAACTCCGGCGCCACATTCAATCGCGCTATATTCAAGATGCTGAGTGAACAAATCGGCCACACGGTGGAAGCTTATATCGACGACCTCGTCGTTAAAAGCCAGCAAGCGTCCAACCACCTTCGGGAATTGAAGGAGGTGTTCGACATTCTCAAACTCCACAAGCTCCGCCTGAACCCGGAAAAATGTGCGTTTGGCGTAAGCGCAGGGAAATTTCTCGGGCACTTGGTCACGCGGCGAGGCATTGAAGCCGACCCCACCCAAATCAAGGCAGTCAACGACCTTCGGCCACCACGAACAATTAAGGAAGTGCAACGGCTAACAGGGATGGCGGCCGCTCTCAACCGCTTCATCAGCAAATCATCCGACAAGTGCCATGCCTTTTTCCACGCACTGAAGGGAAAAAGCCGACGAAACTTTGAATGGACCCCAGATTGCGACATCACTTTGGCCGACCTCAAATCGTATCTAAACTCGGCTCCGCTGCTAGTAAAACCAAAAGAGTTCGAGACCCTTTATTTATACCTTGCTGTCTCCGCCCATACCGTCAGCTCGGCGCTTGTTCGGCGAGAGGCGGCCAACGACTTACCAATTTACTTCACCAGCAAAACACTTCTTCCAGCTCAAACACGTTACCTTCCCCTCGAGAAACTCGCTCTAGCCTTGGTCTCCGCGGCTCGAAAACTGTTGCCATACTTTCAGGCCCATACGATTACTGTGCTAACCGAGCACCCTCTCAAAGCTCTCTTCCGTAAGGCAGACCTCTCCAACCGTGTCTCCAAGTGGGCCGTCGAATTGGCGAATTTCGACATACGCTTTGAGCCACGGACAGCAGTCAAGGGACAAGTTTTGGCCGACTTCATCGCGGAACTCACCCCACAAGATACGGCGGTCATCAACGCACCGCCACCCGCTTCAGCCGAACACAATTCTGCGGATGCAACCTGGAACCTTTTTCAAGGCGAAACTTGGCGCCTGAACGTCGACGGGGCTTCCAACAGCAACGGCGCCGGCGCCGGTGTCGTCTTGGTTTCTCCTTGTGGGGCACTTCATGAAAGCTCTATCACCATCGACTTCCCCGCCACCAACAATGAAGCTGAGTATGAAGCACTCCTCGCCGGCCTACGCTCCGCCATTGCGATGAAGGCTACCAGCCTTATTGTCCTTTGTGACTCCCAACTCATCGTCAATCAGGTACTTGGCGAATACGAAGCTCGAGACCCTCGCATGTCGAAGTACCAAGCAGCCGCCGCCGAGCTCATCTCCCAATTCAGTCAATTCAGTATCGAACAGATTAACCGCGAACACAACGCCCACGCTGACGCACTGGCTGGGCTCGCCTCGGCATCCAAAGCCTCGGAGTTCCGAACCATCAACTTCGGCAGTATCTCACAGCCGTCTTTCGAGCCTGCCCCAGCGATCCTCAATGTTGAACTTGGCCCCAGCTGGATGGATGAAATCGTCGCGTTCCTCAGGCACGACGTCCTCCCCGAAGACAAGAAGGAGGCTTTCCGTGTGCGGAACAAGGCCGCCTACTACTGGCTTTCTGGCAGCGGCCAGCTCTACAGGAAATCCATCTCTGGGCCCTATCTCCTCGTCGTCCATCCCACTCAAGTGCCTGACATAGTTGCCGAACTCCACTCAGGCAGCTGCGGCTGCCACTCTGGCGGCCGCTCCCTTTGCCAACGCGCCATAAGCCAAGACTACTTCTGGAAAAACATGAAGAAAGACTGCGAAGAGGCCGTACGCCGATGCCGACCGTGCCAACTCTTTTCCCCAATACCGAAACAGCCGGCCAAAAATCTCTCCCCAATCACCAGCCCCTGGCCCTTGTGGGCACACGCCCCGGAAAATCGCCCGATTTTGGTTTGGAACGGATATTGTTCGGGAGGCGGCCCATTTGGAAAATAGCGCGGCGAAACGCTTCGATTCAGAGTCGCCACTCGGGTTTTAACGGAAGAACACCCAAGGAACCGAACTCGAGAACGTTTGCTACGTTTTGTTTTTGATTTGAAAAATGTTTGATTTGATTTGAAAAGGCGTAGACTAGTCCGTCGTCACCTTCGATATCTGAGGTTCGGGAGCCAGGTTACGAGAGGGGAAGGGTTTTATGGCACCCCTCTCGCCCAATCCAAAGATCGGTCTCTACTCGGGCATTTTATTAAACGTTTGCATTTTTCTCTCATTTGATCATTTTTGGCCAGTTAGGGCGGGGGAACAGTTAATAGGGATTAAAACTGTAACACGTTGCAGTTTGTATGACAAAAATGTTGCAGTTTATATGACAAAATGTTTATGGATGATGACTTGCTTGCTTGAATTGAATTAAATGTAAGAATATAGATTGAGAACAAGCGCTGCCAGAAACTCAACAGGATAATGTACGCTGCCCGTCGGGTGCGTGAGCAGGCGACGTGCTGGCACGCCATGGCAAAGCCACGACACGCCAGCATACCCTGCGCACGCCACCTTCAGGCTGGCGTACACTACCACCTCAATTTCTTACAGCTCCTACTCTCAATCCTCTGGGCTCTGGAAGGGACCAGTGCACACCCAGGGCAAACCACGCAGTTTATAAAGTACTATGTACAGATTACAGGCAGATAAAATGGCTGTGAGCCATGAAAAGGAACAGAAATCCCCATAAACAGAGTGGGGAAATATGAAAAGGCCAGGACTGAGCTGGGATGTAAGGGCCAGGCACTGGCCGTTTAACAAGCGTGCCGTACGCCACCCATAGGGGCCGTACGCCAGGTTTGTATGTGGACCAGTGTTTGGCTTTACATCATCTGGGCTCTGGAACAAGACCAGAAGTACCCCAGAGGCCTTGAAAAGCAAGAAAGACGAAGGTATTGAAATCTACATTTGAACAGTTCTAAAATACAGAAAGCATTAAACTGGTTATTAGCATGCTCAAGGTGATGACAGAAAGGAAGTAAGCAATAAATGGACACTTCATGATCCCCACGCCAGCAGTGCACATACTACCAAAGGTGGCGTACGGCTTGATGAAGCTGGCGTGCGCCATGGTGTGTCCTCTACGACTGATTTATTTTACCAGAGAGGGGTCTGTACTAGTATCAGTTACTAGCCAGAACCCTTCTGGTTCCCCTCAGGAACTGAAAACAGAAAGCAACACAAAGGTGGTATACCTTTGGTTGCAAGAGATGGGAGGATGGATTGAGCTTTGGGGGTTGAAGATGGAGGCTGTGCAGTGACTGGACAGTGGTGTGGGGTGTGAGGTACTCCTCTTACTCTTACTCTTTCAATGGAGAAGAGAGAACAAGAGAGAAGAGAGAGATAGACTTGGCTTCTTAATGAGCTTAACCTTTGCAAATGAATGCAAGGGCTTGCATTTATAGAGGAGAGAGGCTGAGATCAGGGCTGATCAACTGGGGTTAGGGGCTTGGTTAGGTTTAGAGGGAGCCTCCCATGCATTTAATGCATGGGACTTGTTGATGGGGCATGTAGGAGAGAGAGGGGGACGTCCCCTGCAGAATGCAATGATCAGGGGACTCTGCGCCGTACTGAGACGGTTGCAAAGTTTCGAGCACGTGACAGAAAAGCAGTGATTTGACCGGTCTTGACCATGCGTACGCCACCAGTAACCTACCGTGCGCCAGGTCAAACTCAGTCAACGGTCGATGATCGACACGTGGCAAGTACCTGGCGCACGCCAACGAGAAGGTGGCGTAAGCAAGGTATGGCTTTGCTGAGGTTCATTGGGCTCGAGCTTTGAAGGGTTTGAAGTGGGCTTTGAAAGCGGGCTTTGAAGGTGGAGGATCCAACATCTAAAGCTCAAATCCATCCATCGACTCTGGACTGTTCTCGACCGTTTATCATCATCGGGTCAACAACGGAAAATAAAAAGGACTAATCCGGACAGTCCAGAATGGGGTGTCTACAGAAGCCCCCCTTTGACGGCACTTGGAGCATCATTTGGTTGAGTGGAGACAAGTAACGTCAAAGGTTGTCTAGACACCCTATTCTTGACTATCCTGAGCAAGATAAAGAAGACATGAACCTTAAAGAACCTGGTCGGTGAGTTCAGCCCGACATATTATTTGAGAAAGACTGCTGCTCGCGGAGGGCAAAAGTTGGACGGGTGGACCGTCGTTGATTTTGAAATTGGACGGGCGGACCGTCGTTGATTTTGAATTGGACGAGTGGACCGTCTTTGATTTGAAATTGGACGGGTGGACCGTCGTTGATTTGAAATTGGACGGGTGGACCGTCGTTGATGGGGACCAAACCGTCCTCGATACAAAGAACTCCAACATCCACGGGTAAGTCGTGTCAGGTAGGTTAAATTCCATCTGTTGGGAATCAGAGCCAATCTCCTTATCAAAGACCATCCGAGACAAAGCAATAAGGCTGCTGGAAGATGCATTTGAAGCAAGACTGAAGGGAAGGTATTTGTTCAGGGCAGGCCGAGGCAGACTCTCCTGGGGAACACTTAGTCGCAGACGGACGGACCTATCGAATGGTATTCTGATCGTCGTTGACGAATTGAGCAAGACAATGTTCTGGTCGCCGTTGATGAATTGAACCGGACGATGTTCTGACCGCCGTTGATGAATTGAACGGGACGATGTTCTGATCGCCGTTGACTTGTGACGGTGGGTCATCGTTGAGGGACGACTCGTTAAACCATCGTTGACTTGTGACGGTGGGTCATTTTTAAGGGATGACTCGTTAAACCATCGTTGACTTGTGACGGTGGGTCATTTTTAAGGGATGACTCGTTAAACCATCGTTGACTGGTGACGGTGGGTCATTTTTAAGGGATGACTCGTTAAACCATCGTTGACTTGTGACGGTGGGTCATTTTTAAGGGATGACTCGTTAAACCATCGTTGATTTGAGACAGTGGGTCATCGTTGAGGGACGACTCGTTGAACCATCGTTGATTTGATTGAAAGAGGGTTTGAACTTCGTTGGGAAACGGGGATGGGCAGACCATCATTGAATGCCGAGGCGGACTCTCCTGGGGATTAATCAGTTGCGGACAAATCATTACCCTGGGGGATCGAACCTTTTTCGGCCTACAGAAACTTCAACAGCCACGGGTAGGTCGTGTCAGGTAGGTTGAATTCCATCTGTTGGGAACCAGAGCCAATCTCCTTATCAAAGACCATCCGAGACAGAGCAATAAGACTGTTGGAAGTTGCACTTGCTATACATAGATATGGATCAGGATAGGCGGACGGTTGTTATAGATTGATTAGACGGGCAGACCGCCGTTATGGTGATTGATTGGATGGGCGGCCGCTGAGTTGAACGGCGGGCGATATTCTGAATGCCGTGAAGGGTTGGAAGCGGGCGATATGGCTGATTGCCGTTGATGGATTGAAGTGGACGACATTTTGATCGTCGTTGCATTGAATTGACTTTGAGGACGACATGGCTGGCTGTCGTTGAATTGAGAAGGACGATATGACTGACCGTCGTTGATTTGAGAAGGACGTTATGACTGACCGTCGTTGATTTGAAAAGGACGATATGACTGACCGTCGTTGATTTGAGAAGGACGATATGACTGACCGTCGTTGATTTGAGAAGGACGATATGACTGACCGTCGTTGATTTGAGAAGGACGATATGACTGACCGTCGTTGATTTGAGAAGGACGATATGACTGACCGTCGTTGATTTGAGAAGGACGATATGGCTGACCGTCGTTGATTGAATTGATTTGAAGGACGATATGGCTGACCGTCGTTGATTTGAGAAGGACGATATGGCTGACCGTCGTTGATTTGAATTGATTAGAAAGACGATATGGCTGACCGTCGTTGCATTGAATTGACTTTGAGGACGACATGGCTGGCCGTCGTTGCATTGAATTGACTTTGAGGACGACATGGCTGGCTGTCGTTGAATTGAGAAGGACGATATGACTGACCGTCGTTGATTTGAGAAGGACGATATGGCTGACCGTCGTTGATTGAATTGAAAGGACGATATGACTGATCGTCGTTGATTTGAGAAGGACGATATGACTGACCGTCGTTGATTTGAGAAGGACGATATGGCTGACCGTCGTTGATTGAATTGAAAGGACGATATGACTGATCGTCGTTGCATTGAATTGACTTTGAGGACGACATGGCTGGCTGTCGTTGAATTGAGAAGGACGATATGACTGACCGTCGTTGATTTGAGAAGGACGATATGGCTGACCGTCGTTGATTGAATTGAAAGGACGATATGACTGACCGTCGTTGATTTGAATTGATTAGAAGGACGATATGGCTGACCGTCGTTGATTGAATTGATTTGAAGGACGACATGGCTGACCGTCGTTGAGGTTGTGTGCTTGATATTTGTCATGGAGAAATGGATAGGGAGAGCGACATGTGGCATCACCCTTTGCAATTGCACTATCCCAAAGCAGCAGCTCCGGTTTTAGTTCCAATAGTGACTAGATCCCAGGTGTGAACCCCCAAAATCCTGATTACTTGCTGCTTTCGATACTGGACATGCATGCTTTAGCACTTGATAGACTTTTCCTGTTTTCAACAGTTGATATACAATATGCAATGATATGTATTCAATTGTATGCACAAATTGAAAATGCAGATGCAAGCTAACGGCGGCTCCTAAGAGGACGACGACGCCTGAGGACTACCACTGAGTCTCCTTACTTCACTGCCAGCTACTTTTGAGTTTCGGGTTTGCGTGCCAAAATAGAGGGGCATTGAGCGGGCTGGTGGGCTGGTGTGCCTTAGTTGACATAGTAACGGTATTGGGCCAGTGTGCCCCTTCCTTGATGCTTAGGCAAATGTGCCCCATAGATATGTTTTGCTTTGCCATGGGCTGACATACTCTTGTTGTTCACACGATTCCACTGCTTGGATAGAAGATAGAAGCTAGGGTAGCAATGTAAAAGTTACATTTTTCAGTTTATTGACTCTCCTTTGAGACAGAGTGCATAAACCCACCACTAATATCTAATTTGCATCGACAAGTGAGCTGAGTCGACACACAGACACACGTATATGTGTAGACTTGCCTAGCTCGAATGAAAAGAGAGAAGAAGCCCCAGGATAAGAGGCGGACTCTTAGATTCGCGGAAAAATGAAATCTTGGGCTTTGATGAGCCAAAAATTCAAATGTCCAATGGACAGGTGAAACTGACGCTTACGTAAGGTCAAATAGATGTACAATGACCTGTACAAACAAATAAAATTGAGAAGAAAGCCCCAGAATGGGAAACAGATTAAAGCACTCGAAAATTGTCGCAAAGATGGACAAAAAGACGCAAAGAGATGACTCATATAGGCCCGGACTGAAACCGACACCCCCATGCAGTCACATGAGGTCCGCATGACTTGCATGGTATGGAAAACTTGGCAAAAGCCCCTTGAATGGCATTCGAGGTACTTTTAATCTTGATGGATTGGAGGCAGTAGCTGACTGCTTTTTAATGCTGCCCGAATTGAAGAAGCGCACGGGTTTGAGACCAATGTGCATAACTTTGAACAAAAAGCGCGTAAACTTTGGATTAGCACGCCTGACTAGAAGTCCGCTGCGGCTGCTTACACTAGACTCCGCTGACTTAGAATAAACTGTGAGCCCATTGGGCCTCACGAGCATTTCGTTCTGTTTTTCATGCTTCAGATTTTTTTTTGAAGACTTTTGCTCAGCTTTGAAATTGAAGAAGTAATTTGAAATAGGATTGAAAGACGAAAGCTTTTCCCCCTTCTGCACAACTGAAGCTTGTCACCTTCTTGACTATGGCGACGTTCCAAAGCCTTTGATCCAACTGACAGATTGCGACTGAACTTCAGGGAAGGATTTGTCAAAACATAGTCCATGCGGCCAATGTGGTACACCAAAGCCAAAACTTGAGATCCAGTTGATAGAATATGACCGAGTCTCGAAGAGAGAGACTGCCTACGTATCCCCTTCTGGGGAATCAGGTCAAAACGTAGTTCGGGCCAAGGTTCACTCGTGTATTTGACCTCTCCTTTTGCGCTCTAACTTTTGCCTAGTACCGCCCACTTGGGTTTTCGGTCTAGCGAGCTTTCGACTTTTTGCCTATTTATTTTTGCCTAGACCGCCTCCTTAGGTTTTCGATCTAGCAGGCTGCTCTAACTTTTGCTTGGAATCGCCCACCCTTGTGGTTTTCGACCCAACGAGCTTCTCTCAAGGAAAAGTAGCACTTGAATTGATCCATGTTGACCACGGTATTGAATTTGTTACCGTCGAGGTCGATGATTTTTGATTGTAGCCCCAGATAGAATGACTTTGATAGTGAAAGGGTCCTGACTGCTTCGGTTTGAAATGCCTCGCTCTAGGCCACTTTTTGCACCTTTTTAATGTGCGTTTGATAGGAATGATGTTGTTACTGTTTTGAACATGGTACAAGGCCTAGAGCCCTCTGAGTTTCTGCTTTCTGGATTGGCATCCGGTACCAAGGGATTCGATGCTTCTTTATCTCATGATCAACGCCAGGTGTGTCTTTGTGAGACCATGCCAAGATGTTGTTGAATTCTTTGAACAAGTCTGAACGGCGCAAAGCTCTTCTAGAGACGGCGTTGAAACAATGTGAAGCTCCTGGGGGTCTACCTCGTCTTACAAGTTTATTAGAAATTACTTCTTCTTTTAATAGGCTGAGCATGCCTTTCGTCTTCCCTTTCGGCGAGGGAACACATCTCCTTGGGGAGATTCCTATCGAAATCTATCCCTTCGTCGTCAGGGTCGACACGGTTTATTCAAAAGCCATCAAAATACTTAGAAGCAGGATAATGCATATCATAAAACCCTCGGGGTTGCCAAGTACAACAAAAAGACTCGAATAGAAGTTACGACATGGAGGGCCAAGAGGCACAAACTCCGACTCAGAGCTAGACTTAGACGACTAGACAGACACTGTGTCAGACCCAGACTCAAAAGTGTCAATGCAAATTAGACGTGACTTGAAAATGCAACTTTTATAGTTACCCTTGACTTCCTTGCAGAGAGGTAGGAGTTAGAGGACAACAGGCCCAAGCAACAGCATTTCGGCTTTTTCAACTTCTTCGGCCAAGCCCACTGGAGAGAACTCCTTGAACAACAGCCCCAAAGTCCGTTTTCTCCTTTGATTGATTAAGCTTCCTCTTGAATTCCTCCTCTGTAGGCTCCTCATCACTGTCCATCCTGGTGTTGGCAACAAGGACCTTGACTGCACCTATGGCCATCAGATTAACCTCGGGCTCGGATGGGGGAGACACGACTGGTTTGGATTGATTGAATATGGTGGAGGTAGGGTTGATTTGAGTGGAGCTGATGGATATCTGGCTAACATGTGGGTTAGAAACATTTTGAGGCAGGGGCTCAGAGATGACACTGGGCCTTGATGGGAGCGGAGCTGGGATGATGCCATTGTCGATGAGATCTTGAATGGCATGTCGAAGGCGGAAGCAGGCATCAGTGAGATGGCCAGGCATTTGATGGAAGACACAATAGGCATTTGAATTGTAGGATGCCGGGAATGTTCGAGGCGAAGGAGCTGGAAGAAGTGGTTTGAGGAAGCCAGCTTCGAGGAGCTTCTCATAAACTGAGGACAACGGTGTGGAGAAGCGAGAGAAGGTCCTTGGTGGGTTCCGACGATCGGATTGAGGAACATGATGCACCCTTTTGCCTTTGGGATTGATTTCTTTATTGCACATATCCTCCCTTTCAGCATGGGCTTTGAAAAAGGATCCAACATTCTCCTTCGGGTAAGTCCTGCCTTCATGAAACTCAGCCAGGTCTTTGAACATGTCCTTCGAGCACTTTCCGACGGCAGGAGCGTGGCAGGCTTGAGAGGATTCCTTGATTAGCCCCTGATCCAGCTTTGACACGACGGAAGTAAAAAGGTCAACCAGCCCCTGGACCATATCCATTTGCTTGTCCATTTTCTGGTTCAGTTCCTGTATAGCCCTTTTCAGCTCAGCCAGTTCTGCTTGTGCTGCCATTTTGGATTGATGATCGATGAAGGTGATGGCCTAGAGCTTTGGACAGCAAAGTAAATGAGAACAAAGTGGCGTTCCTGCAGCAAGCTTTTGAAAGAATTTGAAAGAATGCAATGCGCATGTCATCGTCGTCAGTGTCCTCCTAGACTCTAGAAACGAGTTTGTCTCATGGCGGTCGGATGCTGCCAGAATCCTCGGATTTCTTTTCGATGGTGTATCCTTGTTTGAATCGATGGACACTAAGGGATGTCAAGATAATCTAAGTCTTTTGACCATTCCTTTATCGAAGTTTCAACTTTGGAGGTCGGAACAACTCGATGCAGATGGCGTGATACCATAACCGAGGTGGCGTAAACAGCCTTGATGGTGTAAGTGATTAGCACTTTAACCTGGATGGTGTGGGTATCACGACATGCTTTCCATTTGTTCCTGATTTTCTGTTTGAAACTTCGACTAGGCTTAGACAATAGACTTAAACAGTCCTGATTTCCCAAAGTCTCGCTGACTCAAGGATTTTGGAAATTGATAACGCGCAATATCGAGATGCACGACTCTTCATCGGGCCATGGCAGGGTCCTAACAGTCAAGAGACGAACTCGAGACAGACCTAAAAAAAAAAAGCCGCCCTAGCATGCTCCTACGCAAAACGGAATGTATGTATGTACAGGCATGCGATAAGGAAAGCAGTAACACATAGACAGTTTATGGGGGTAAGATGCAAGTAATCCTACCCTGTAGGTTCCTGTCTTAGGTTGAAAGGTTCTAGTGCTTTGTACGCATGACGAGGCCGGTTTTGGCTGAAAGGGGTTCCTCTGACTAGAGCCGCGGTATACCTCCCACTGCAATGCGTGCAGCAAAGCAATGGTCGAACGGTATTACGACTCATCATCGTCCAAGGTTGTTGGGCATTCGAGGACCCCGGGCTCCAGTAAACTGTGCCGGTTACCCAAAACACCTCAACGGGGCTTATCCAACATCGATGCAAATGAAGAACGCCAAAGTTTGACTGAGAGAGAAATGCAAAAATTTTTTGAAAATGCCTTTTGAAGCTTGGCTCACTTTTATTGACCAATACTTAGACAAAACTACACAGGTGAACAATAGTAAAAGCCCCAGTTCAGATTGGTCGGATGCTGAGATCCTGTTACGTTACCATTCCGTTCTTCAGCAGCGCGGAGCGTACTGTTTTGCCAGACTTTTGAAGATTGTTCATTTATGTTTTAATGTCTAAATTTTAGTCAATGCAATGATCCCCAGCAGAGTCGCCACTGTGGGCACACGCCCCGGAAAATCGCCCGATTTTGGTTTGGAACGGATATTGTTCGGGAGGCGGCCCATTTGGAAAATAGCGCGGCGAAACGCTTCGATTCAGAGTCGCCACTCGGGTTTTAACGGAAGAACACCCAAGGAACCGAACTCGAGAACGTTTGCTACGTTTTGTTTTTGATTTGAAAAATGTTTGATTTGATTTGAAAAGGCGTAGACTAGTCCGTCGTCACCTTCGATATCTGAGGTTCGGGAGCCAGGTTACGAGAGGGGAAGGGTTTTATGGCACCCCTCTCGCCCAATCCGAAGATCGGTCTCTACTCGGGCATTTTATTAAACGTTTGCATTTTTCTCTCATTTGATCATTTTTGGCCAGTTAGGGCGGGGGAACAGTTAATAGGGATTAAAACTGTAACACGTTGCAGTTTGTATGACAAAAATGTTGCAGTTTATATGACAAAATGTTTATGGATGATGACTTGCTTGCTTGAATTGAATTAAATGTAAGAATATAGATTGAGAACAAGCGCTGCCAGAAACTCAACAGGATAATGTACGCTGCCCGTCGGGTGCGTGAGCAGGCGACGTGCTGGCACGCCATGGCAAAGCCACGACACGCCAGCATACCCTGCGCACGCCACCTTCAGGCTGGCGTACACTACCACCTCAATTTCTTACAGCTCCTACTCTCAATCCTCTGGGCTCTGGAAGGGACCAGTGCACACCCAGGGCAAACCACGCAGTTTATAAAGTACTATGTACAGATTACAGGCAGATAAAATGGCTGTGAGCCATGAAAAGGAACAGAAATCCCCATAAACAGAGTGGGGAAATATGAAAAGGCCAGGACTGAGCTGGGATGTAAGGGCCAGGCACTGGCCGTTTAACAAGCGTGCCGTACGCCACCCATAGGGGCCGTACGCCAGGTTTGTATGTGGACCAGTGTTTGGCTTTACATCATCTGGGCTCTGGAACAAGACCAGAAGTACCCCAGAGGCCTTGAAAAGCAAGAAAGACGAAGGTATTGAAATCTACATTTGAACAGTTCTAAAATACAGAAAGCATTAAACTGGTTATTAGCATGCTCAAGGTGATGACAGAAAGGAAGTAAGCAATAAATGGACACTTCATGATCCCCACGCCAGCAGTGCACATACTACCAAAGGTGGCGTACGGCTTGATGAAGCTGGCGTGCGCCATGGTGTGTCCTCTACGACTGATTTATTTTACCAGAGAGGGGTCTGTACTAGTATCAGTTACTAGCCAGAACCCTTCTGGTTCCCCTCAGGAACTGAAAACAGAAAGCAACACAAAGGTGGTATACCTTTGGTTGCAAGAGATGGGAGGATGGATTGAGCTTTGGGGGTTGAAGATGGAGGCTGTGCAGTGACTGGACAGTGGTGTGGGGTGTGAGGTACTCCTCTTACTCTTACTCTTTCAATGGAGAAGAGAGAACAAGAGAGAAGAGAGAGATAGACTTGGCTTCTTAATGAGCTTAACCTTTGCAAATGAATGCAAGGGCTTGCATTTATAGAGGAGAGAGGCTGAGATCAGGGCTGATCAACTGGGGTTAGGGGCTTGGTTAGGTTTAGAGGGAGCCTCCCATGCATTTAATGCATGGGACTTGTTGATGGGGCATGTAGGAGAGAGAGGGGGACGTCCCCTGCAGAATGCAATGATCAGGGGACTCTGCGCCGTACTGAGACGGTTGCAAAGTTTCGAGCACGTGACAGAAAAGCAGTGATTTGACCGGTCTTGACCATGCGTACGCCACCAGTAACCTACCGTGCGCCAGGTCAAACTCAGTCAACGGTCGATGATCGACACGTGGCAAGTACCTGGCGCACGCCAACGAGAAGGTGGCGTAAGCAAGGTATGGCTTTGCTGAGGTTCATTGGGCTCGAGCTTTGAAGGGTTTGAAGTGGGCTTTGAAAGCGGGCTTTGAAGGTGGAGGATCCAACATCTAAAGCTCAAATCCATCCATCGACTCTGGACTGTTCTCGACCGTTTATCATCATCGGGTCAACAACGGAAAATAAAAAGGACTAATCCGGACAGTCCAGAATGGGGTGTCTACAGCCCTTCGCCCAATGGGGGCTCGATATTGTGGGGAGGCTGCCGACGGCACCCGGAGGCTTCAAGTTTCTGATCACTGCAACGGATTACTTCTCCAAATGGGTTGAAGCCGAACCTCTCGTCACGACAACTGAGGCAGACGTCCGACGGTTCGTCTGGCGTAACATCGTTACCAGGTTCGGAGTACCTTATGCCATCGTCTCTGACAACGGCAGTCAGTTTGTCGGAAAGGACCTCACAGGCCTCTGTGCCGAGTTCGGCATACGCTTCTTCAATTCCACACCCGCGTACCCCCAGGGAAACGGCCAGGCCGAAGCCACGAATAAGACCGTTTGCGCCGGCATCAAGCGTCGGCTGAATTCCAAGAGAGGGAGATGGGCTGAAGAGTTACCCCGCGTCCTATGGGCCTACCGTTCCATGCCCAGGCGTTCCACTGGCCAGACACCATTCTCCATGGCCTTTGGCATGGAAGCTGTCATCCCATTGGAATCCAAGTTCCCTACTCTCAGGACAGAGACATTTGAACCCACCGCCAATGCTGATGCTGTGGCACAGGAACTGATCTTAGCCGAAGAAAAGCGTGACGATGCTCGTCTGAAGCTCGCCGACTACCAGCAACAAGTGGCCAGGGGGTACAACCGGAGCGTACGAATCAAGAAGTTCAAGCCAGACGATTTGGTCTGGCGCAAAGTTGTGCAAGCTAGCAAGAAAACGAAATTCAAACCCAATTGGGAGGGTCCTTTTCGTATTGTTAAAATTGCTGGTGAAGGGGCCTACGTGCTCGAGGACATGAACGGCAAGGTTCTCACGAACCCTTGGAATGCACAGAACCTCAAGAAGGCGTACATGTAGAGGACCCCCAACAATGTGTTCATGTTCGGCACCGGCCACTGCCTTTCTAGTTTTCTTTATTGGCTTCGTTTTCAGCTTTTCAATCTCATTTTGTACTTGATGATTTGATGAATGGAAGAACACCCTCTTTGGCAGACTCAACATTATTTTGTCATTTACATTTTAACTTCGGCTAACTTGGCCAACCACAAACGTTGACCTCGGTCACAACCACATACGGCTCTTACGCCACCTGCTTCGGCCACTCTTACCGCCCAAAGAAGCAGAACGGACGTTCGGTCCACCGAGCCCAAGGCAAACCAACTTGGCCGGCCTTTGGGCTCCGGTTCGGCTTGGCAAGACAATAAGGTCGGCCGCAGCCCGGTTACACTCACATTCTGGTGAGCAAACCACCCACAAACGTCACATCGCCTGAACGTCGCCTGGGGCTGCTATTCTGCCGAGCCCAGGTTACAATTCCAAGCTGGCAACAATCACTCGGCGTTTCACGTAGGCGTCTTAACCTACTGTCACCTTTGCCGAGCACGTCCCCATGCTCGGCACCTCGGCCCAAACATCACGTATTTTACTTTGGTCAAGGCTCGGCCACTATACAACTACGCCAAGTCTGAACCAAAGTGGGGGCTATACATACATACAAACTTCAAATAAGCAAGGAAATCAAGCTCGGCAAGGCAGTGAAAATGTTGCAAAACAAGTAACACTAAGGAAAGAAGAGTGCAAAAATATAACCATCCATCATCAAGAAAAAGCATCATTCAAGCTCGGCAAAAGAGTTTACAACCAACGTTATTTACACCTGGTACGACAAAATCCACATCCGGACCCGTCCAGTCCAAAGCAAAAAGAAAAGAAAAAGAGAACTACGAAAAGGAAACCTAAGCAGCCCCATCCACATTTGCACCAGCCTCGACCAAAGTTGCGTCAACTTGAGGAGCACTGGCATTGGCCTCGACTTGGGCGTCCTTATCAACGTTCATCTCATCGCCTTCGGCCTGAGCAGAACTGGGGTCGGCGACTTCAGCAGTCTTGTCAGCGACTTTGCCACCAGCAGCATTGTCGTCGGCATCATCAAGAGTGAGGTCCTCAACTTCGTCCTCGCTCTCAGGAAACTCCTCCGGAGGGAGAGGTGCGCACTCCTCCTCGGTGTACGAGAGGACAAGCTCGGGAGTTTCTGGTGCCGGTATCTTCTTCATTAAGTCAGCTTCGGCCCCAGGCTGCACCACAGCACAAACGGCCCTGACGCCGTCCTTGTATCCCGTCCTATAGGCGATGGGGACCCTCATCAGGATGGCATCATTGACCATCGACCGAGCGTCGCGTATATACTCGGCGCCCGCTCGGTCAAATCCAGCCTGGTAGGCCGCCCCATCGACCTCCTTCATCTTCCTCTTCTCCCTCCTCAGCACCTTCGCAACCTCCTGCTCGGCCTTCTTCAGCTTGTTTTCCATTTCGTCCCTCTCCTTTTCGAGCTCGGCTATCTGCGCCTTAGCCATCTTCAGGCTACCTCTGTAGCTGCGTACCTTCTCCCGCTCCACCTTCAGGTCCTCTTGGAAGCGAGCACGCTCGGCCACAACGCGCTCGGCATCCTTTGAGGAGCGCAGTAAAGCCTGGCCAGCCTGTCAAGCAGAGGGAGCATCATCATGTAATTGTAAAAAAAATAAATGATCAAGGGAAGAACATTTGGGAGGACGGCCGAACCTGAACAAGGTGAGCAGCAGCGTGGATGAGGCTCGGCTGCAGCCCCTCAGGGATCTTCTGCATGTCCTTCGGCAAGGCCAGGCCCTGGAGCATTGCAGCGGCCAGCTGAGGCTCGACCTTGACAGAATCCTCGACGGTGACAACCCTGCCGTCGGCAAAAGCAAAGGAAGGAGAGAATTCTTGAGCAGCAACGGCGTCAGCTGGACCCAAGGAAAGGGGGGCAGGTCTGGACCCACCAGCGGCCGACGACTCAGTCCGCTCAAGTTGTCCCGCGCGCGTCGTCGGCGGCCTCGTCGGGAATAGGTCGTGAGTGACCTTCTGCCTCTTCTCAGCAGGCATGGCCAATACCGACTCTTTTTGGACAACTTTCCCGTCACGGATGTTGACCCGAACGACGTTGCGTCGGCCCATGTCGCTGGTGTGCTCGGGAACGAGTGTCTGTTGGGGAAGGTTAGCTTGTGGACGCTCGGTCAGATCACCTTCTCCGAACCAGAACTCGGCGGGTCTCCGGAAGGTTGGCAGCTTCACCCTCGGCAGCTTACTTCCTCCAGTGGTCACCCTTTTCCCTCGCCGTTGCCCACCCGTGCTCGGCAAAACCTCCTTCCCTCTTCTCCTCAACTTGCCCTTGTAGGACGGCTCGTAACCAAGCAAGGTCGGCGCGTCTCTGCAGGATTGAGAAAGAAGAACGTCGACGTGTGCTTCGACAGATAGGGATTGTTGGGTCTTGGTGATGGCTCGGTGATCTACGAAAGAAGCATAGAATACAACGTTAGACAAAAACCATGCAAATTGCATATGCTCGGCGTGGAGCAAAGTTGACAAGCTACCTCGGAAATCCTTTATTTTTGGCACGGTGAATTTGCGGTTTGACTGATTGCCGAACTCGAAATTACCGCTAACTTCGACATAAAAGTTGGCCCACTTGTCGGTGTCGGGCAGGCCGTCTACCAACGGTTCCTTCTTACCGCGCGTTGACAAGTATCTGCGCTCGGTCTGGCCGTGCCTAGACATTATGTACGTATGGAAGAGGTCGGCGACTGTGAACTCCAAATCGTGGAGCTCCTTCAGCTTTATTACCGACATCACTATCCTATAGCTGTTGACGGCAAAGTAGTGAGGAACAATGCTGAATCGGGCAAGGACCTCCCTCAAGAATGGATGGAGGGGGAACCTTAACCCAGCCTCACATATCGCCATGAGGGGTACGGTGATATGCTCGGGATGGTGCTCCCTCCTGTCCTTTATTCTGTTGCTAGCTACTTGACTGACAACGACGTCGTCGGGAATATCGTAGTCTCGGCAAAATTTCTGGTACTCCAGAGGGTCTCCACTGAAGTAGTGGGCGTGTGGGCAAACCTGTCCCTTCTCATAAAGGTCAGCGACCTCATTGTTCTCAGATTGAGCCTCACTGTGCTCGGCGGAAGCACCAGCGGCGGGAGGATGCAACCTAGATTCGGCCTCCGGCCCAAGTTGGGGCTCGGCGTCAGAATGGGTCGACGGCGTCAGGGAGATTTCAGGCTCGGTAATGAAGTCATCGTCCCCGTATTCGAAGACGCGCTCGGCGTTCGAGTCACTGGTGTCGGACATGTTTGAAGCAATGGAAGAGTCCTGGTGTCGGCTCCTGTATCTCTCCACGCACTCACGGATCAGAGAGGCTGCAGAATCGTCCCCTGAGCTTTCAGAGTCGGATGAGATGACTATGATTGGGTGAGCCAGACCTATCAAACATAAACAAAAAAATGAGACCTTATCGTCGGCGACGGATGAGGATCTCCTACGCTCGGCTACTCTACTGGCCCACCCTATCCACATCCTACATAGACTCAAGCTCGGGAGAAGCCTAAGATTCTTCCTACCGGGTTCGGCGTCGGCCAAACCCTACCAGCTGGAAGGGTCGTGCTCGGCTACGACATGCTCGGTACGACCCAACACCTTCCAAGCCAATCAGCATCTTTGCTGGGGCTCGGAAGAACAGGTTGAAGATGAAGATGAACCGTCGCCCATCTCCATCCTCGTACTGTTCACACAGAACAGAAAACGCCCATTAAACCCAGGGACAACGACGAAAAAAGACGTAAAAACTGCATAAATGAAGGGAGAAGCAAAGGGCGAATGTTTACCTGAAGATTGGGTGAAGAATCCACTGAGAATCAAGACCAGACGATGAACGGGCGCGAAACAGGAGCTCTGGCGATGGAGGTCTAGAGAGAGAAAGCAAACGTGGCTTCTCTCTCTACTCCCAACCCTATAAATAGAGCTAGGGTTGGAAAATTGAGTTTCCCGCCCATCATTACACCGCCGAACAGGCGGCCAATAAAAGCTCGACACGTGGCAGTAGCAGGATGGGCCTGCAGGCTCGTACGCGTGCCAGCCGTCGCTCTGACAGCTGTACGCGGCCAGAAGAACACCTGGCGCGTCACCATTGGATTTCTATGACGGATTGTTGAGAAGCGCTGGGGCTCGGCAGGATCCAGCCTCTCGACCGAATTTCATGTCCGGCGTAGAAAATGTTCGGCGAAATTTTGTTCAACGGCTGTGGTTCACGTTCGGCTTTCAGAATATTTGGCCAAAATTCATCCAAGCAATCAAGCGTATGTTCGGCATGTGGTACGCTCGGCCAATGCTTAACATCAATATCAGCCGTGCACGCGGCGACGGCAGAAATTGAGGGGCTATTGTAGCAGCCCGAGCTCAACTGTGGTTCCACAATCGACCACCACTACTCCTTTGTCATTCTCGGCCTCAGAAGAGGTGGATGGCCCGCGCCACTCGTCCTCGGCCTGAGCCGAGGACTTCCGGTCATCGGTCCGCTTTGTTTCGCGTCCGGCGACGGGGAAGCTCTACATCTATGCTCGGCCACATCCCGCAGTTGGCTCCACTGGCGACACTCACTTAGCCCGACTCCATCCGGGTTCGGCCTCTCCTCCGTGTTCGGCTCACCTCCTCGTCTACTGGGCTCGGCCACCGTCGGTTGGCGATGCCGTAGACAATTCCCGCCCGGGCCGCGCGCCCTCGGCCTCGTCCACCCTCGTGCTCGGCATTCCCCATTACCTGACACGCTCGGCCACCCGTGCGGTCACGCGCCCACCCACGTGCAAAGACGGTTACGCCTGATAATCATGAGTGCACATGGGTCATGCCAGCTCACCCCCCCAAAAGCGGTTACCAGATCTGGACGGCGACGTCACGATGACGCTACTTGGCCCGCGCAAGGCACGTGCCCGTGCTTGGAGAGCAAGTCAAGGGGACTCTATAAATACCAAAGGATAACGCCTCTAGAACGGTACGCACTCATAAACGCGCTTACTCAAAACCCTAGTCTCTCCCTTCTCTCTCAGCACATACTCATCCTCACGCCGGAGGGCCTTGCCGGGCAATCCCCGGCCAGGTCTTAGTCGTGCGTTCACTGTGCAGGTTAGGCGGAGAAGGCTAGGCAATCACCACACCAGCGGAAGAGGAAAGCGGAACGAGGATCACGGGCCACACATAATTCTATGAATTTGTCTCGATATGAGAATCTATGTAAGCTACATTTGGAGGGTATAAGGATGAGTGAGTTGCCCCAACACGACAAACTGCCCCCAAACCTCACCAAGATTACCCTTGAGAAGATTTGTTTGGAGAAGGACCCAAAGGAGACCGTAAAGAAACTACAAAAATTAAAGATCCTCACATTGGGCTTCGAGTCATACATGGGGAAGGAACTAGTTTGCTCTGGAGCCGAGAACCAGGTAACTTCCCTCAACTCGAAGTATTGGAAGTTGCAAAGAAAATATGCAAAGAAATGACCCTTAAAGTGTACATGAACGGCTCAGATGCACTGCACAGTGAATCTGAGCCGTTCATGTACACTTTAAGGGTCGTTTCTTTGCCAATTTTCTTTGTACCTAGCACTCCTCAGTTGGAGATGGTGGTAGTTGAGGAAGGAGGAATGCCAAGACTCAAGGATTTCCAGATCATCAATTGCCATCCAAAAACACGAATCCCTGATGGAATGAGAAACATATTGAGGATAAGAACTACGTACCCTAGTTGGCTTCGAAGGAAAAATACTAAAGTATGACTATTTATAAAATAGTACTCTCATTGTTATTCATTCTAATGAAATGTCATTCAAGTCATTAATCTACCTAATAAAACACAAGATTATGGGGTCCACACAAACATATTCTATATTTCAATTTTATTTCTCCCCATGACATGCTCTTGGCGACAAGATTTATCCCAAGTTCATTTTCCCGCTCACATTTTTTACTAGGAGTAATATCTATTCTTTTTATCCTTCTTGTAAGATGATCCATAAATTAAGAGGAGACCCTGTTTTTATCTGGATTGCACATGTTAGATGTTGACAAACACGAGGACTTTGGTTCTATACAAACCAAGGGAAGCTTTGGAGAGAGAGAGATGGGAATTAAAGGTTTTCTTGTGAAAAACTTTTGAATCATAATTTTGACCAAAGCTATTTTTGTATGTGAGAACGTAAAGTTTCGTTTGATGCACTCAAAAGATCCAGCATTTTTACTGTTATGTCTATGCTCTTAGTGAATTTTTCATAATTTGGTTAAAATGTTGTTTTGGTTCACTTTGATGGGTCTATTTAAAAAAGGAAAAAGTGGAGTAAATATTAAGTGGTCCTGAAGTACCGCCACGTGGAGCCAACCGCCCTCAATACAACATACTTTTGTATGGTCTGGGGTGCCACCACGTGGTGCTCCAACACTCCTCAACACTACACCTTTCTGTATATCTACAGAAACATGTGGTGTTGAGAGCTTGAGGTGTGTTGAAGCACCTCGTTATGGTGCCCCAAGAGTGCACTATATCGGGAAAAGGGACACCAAACCAAAAGTTTGAACAACTTTAATGAACTTATTTTTTTAGGACTGCCAAGCCAGCACAATTCGTAAAGCTCATGTCCCCGGGGTCCCTCCGTGTGCCTTGGGTTCGAGCCCCACAAGAAACGGGGTTTGGAGTTTCAGGGCTATCGGAGTCTCTGAGCTCCCTGTTGACTAACAAATCCTACTAACCTCCGCTAATTATAAAATATGGGGGGAAAAAATTAAACTTATTTTTAGTGATAATCATTCATTTAGTGTTTGGGCTAATTGCTCCAAGTATCCTTTTAAAAGGTGTAGACCATATGATTGGGATGATTCTTTGCGGACAAAAGTGCCAATAATTAGTCTTTGTAGATTGCTACAAGTTGGTGCATATTTAAAAAGAGACAAAAACTATTCATTATTGAATGAGGTTAGGTACATCCTAATTTTGTGTTTTTTTTTAATCACCAACAATAAATATCATTTACTCATAACACGAAGTACAGAGATAATAGGAGTTTGGGTACACCGGCCTGATCATACAAGACCCTCATCTCTTAACCACACAGTGGAAACTAATTTAGGCCCAACAGACTGAGTCCAAACCAGAAGGAAAAACCCTAAGGAACCAACGGTCGGTAAGAAACTGTCACGACCCTGACCCGCCCCTTGAGGTCTTAATCATGACAAATGTCAGTGATTTCTCACTAAGGCCAAATCACAAGTCAAATATCATTTAAGCAAGTGATAATCAAAAGGGACTAAACATAACAGTGGAAGCAAAAGACGATCTTTTATTGATAACGAACCAAAGTCTTACTTAGGTTTTACAAACCAAAAGATAAACCTCCCAGAGCTGGTGCGCTAACTTACAAATTCAAAAGCTAACAAACTATGTACAAGCCAAGTGTCTACAAGCATAACTTCCCTTTTTTTTTTTTACAAGTTTCCAAAAATACACACATCCCAAAAGTAAACACCACGCCACCCTACGCGTTGTTTCCTGAAAGGTGGAAAAGAAAATCCATAAGCCACCTCGTGTGAATGATTAATACTTAATGCACATTCCTTCCATGGACAATGCAAAATAATTTGATAAAAATTCAAAACAATGCACTCAAAACCTTAAGCCAAATATAATGCACATTCCGCTATTCAAAATTCAAAAGCTACCGGGCGTCCCCAGTAGTGGATAAGCCAGACGTCTATACATTATCCCAAAATACACACCAACCTCAAACACCCTTGCTAGCCATTAAGCCGTCCCCTAGCAAGACCAGACGTTGGGAATGCCATTAAATAGATTCGCAAACATTTCACAAACAAGTCCACCTTCCATTAGTATCCATGGAGTACACAATTTATAAAACATGTTCAAATAAGCTTGATAAGGAAAACAAGTTCAAAACCATGTGTTTAGGTATTAAATCACTCACCTCGGCTCTACGAACCACCCGAGCTTCCTAAAACAATTAGGAAATAAAAACATGATTAGAAGATGCTAAACAATCCTATTTTTAAGGTCCTAAGGTAGACATGTGAAGTTAGATAGCTAGCCCAAGAAAATAATCTCAGAAACTGCAATTCCATAAATTTTAATGCAAAAACTGACCTTGTACAAGAATAACTAAGACATGATCTTCATGCATTTTTTTAGGTCTACGAGTCTAGGTTCAAAATTAGAAATCAGATCGCAATTTCATTGCCCGAGCTCAAAATTATGGCCGTTTCCCTAACACGTGTCTGTGCAGTCAGCACAGTCCGAAAACTGCGCGCCACATGGTCACGAATTTTTACAGAATTCAATACTTCAAATCTGATCCCAGAATTTTTACCATAGATAAAGGACTCATAGAGGAACTCTCTATAAAAATTTCATAATTTTTGGAGCTTAGAAACTGCCTCAAAAAAAATCCACAAAATCAGGACAGACATGAAATGTCTACTCTGCAGATTTCCAGAAAATTACCCCCTGTTCTTCCTGCGATTTTCAACTCTTAAACCCATCCAACTACTTCTAACTCCCATCAAAACCTCACTAATCATGCTTAACCTCATAGATATAGAAAAGCTACTCCAAGAACTTCAAATTCATGGATCAAAACAAACTTTAAACTCATCAATTCAAAAGATTCAAGTGATGTTCCTTCCCAAACCCAAGTTCACCTATTACATGCAAGATTCTCAACTAAACATGAATTTCAACTACTAAAGCATGGAATTCAACATACAAAACATGAATTCAAGTAGGAGATGTAAGAATTACCAAGCTAAATTTTCAATTTCAAGCCAACAAGGTTTCCCCTAATTTTTTCCCTTTCTCCTCTTCTTCTTCTCCACTCTCTCTCTCTCTCTCTCTCTCTCTCTATGTTTTGATAAGAACAAAGAAAAAGAGACATAGAAGACTTGTTTTGTTTTGCTAGGCTTAGGAAAAATTATTGACTGTATGTGTGTCATATGCCAACTTATGTTCCAATTTCATTTAACTAGCAAACTAAACCCAATAACTCACATATTAAGCCTAAAACACATCACATAATTAACTTAAAACGTAATTAAAGACTAGGGGTATTATAGAAACCTACCCAACCCAAATCAAAACCTAGAAACCCCAAAACTTCTAGGCCCAAACCCACACCACAAAGAGCCAAAACCTTAAACCAGACCACCACCTGATCACCGCCGCAACGGATCCGCCACTGCCGCCGCGAGCCACAAGTTGCTGCCAAAACCCCAAAACACCTGCAAAAACCCTGAGCCCAAACACCCAAACAACAGCAAACCTCCAAAACCTTAAAAAAAAAAAAAAAAAAATAGCCAAATCGATTGCAATCTCCACCCCCAGACCCACCGCCGTCGTCACCGCCCCGTTAACCCCTGGAAACAAAACCCAGACTAGACTGGTAGAAACAGCAAACCCACGCCACCATTCGACAACCCAACGACCAGTCCCACACCATCTGCAGCCACCAAAGCCGAAATGGTGATGCACGCTCGCGCCCTCCACCAAACGACGGCCATTGAAAGGAGACTAGGCCGAATAGACGGGTGGTAGGTCGTTTTTCACACCAAAAATAAGTAAATAAAAACTGAGCGAAAACCTCAATTCAAATAGAATAGTGATTTAAGTCCAGGTATCGTACCACGGAGATCAAGAGGCTAAGTTGTTGTATTTCTAAAATTAATTCCTAATTCAATTCAAGAAGAGAGATTGGATTTTGATTGACTAAAATTATCTAAGTAATTAAAAACAAGAGAGATGTCGAATTCAAAAATGGAAAAAGGTCTTAGGGTTTCGAATCCACCCTAACTTCGTAATCAAACGATTATGTTAATTTAAGAAACCGACTATCAAAACGACATTGATTCACTAAAAGCTACAAGCCCCTAGTGATATCGTCAAGAAAATTGCATGTGATTGAAAACCGGAAATAATCTATCTTCAATTGGCACGAATTGTCTTCGATTCTATAACTAATTAATCTAGGCATGACTCGTCTTTCCTAGGCATAGATTATTCTAATTCTCAATTTCATACACAAAGAACACCAGTGCATAACTATGTATTTGCAATCATAGAAAACAAACACATATAACTAGATTGGAAAAATAAGTTTGAATCATAAAACAAGTCTCAATGTTATACAACTATCGTTTCGATAATCGAATCCGAAATTAACATAAAAACATAGTTACTTTGTTAGGGTTTCATCACACCCTAAGAGAGATGATTAGTTGCTCATGAAGAGAAGAGAATTGGAAGGGGCTGGAATAATCTCCATGTTGAGCAGCATCTTTCGTTTCGTCCACATCAACCAAAGCCGCTGCTTTCTTTTACGTTTTTCTTGTTTTTTTTCCCGGCCAGAAGCTCTTCTGAAGTCAGTGCTTCCACTGACTTATATAATAGTAGGGTTTCAATGCAATAATCACATAAAATTGCCCTTGGACTTCACATTATTAGAAATTAGCAATTCAACTTTGAAAGCTCTTTGCACTTTTAACCCCAAACTTCCTTTAACTTCTGTTTTTATCCAAATTTCTCGGACGATGGGCTCGAGCAACCTATGAACACGAAAAAGGACAAAATAATTATAAAGTAACAAAAATAAACGACTAATAAATGTGATTTGGAGGGCCAAAATATGTATATTTTGGCACTTATCAACGGGCTGCAAACCAGAGGACTCGTGGATCTCCTCGCCGTTAAGCACAAACCGGTTCCCCAAGGAGATGAACCCACTGGAAACCCAAGACGCCCAAACGATGACCAAACTTCATAAATTAACCCATAACCTATGGTCCGATTCTATAAATTGTTAGATAAGACGAACAAAACATGTGCCCATAACCTATGGTCCGGTTCTATTGCAGCAGTATTAGATTAGGTACTTCTTGTGAGTTTTATTCTTGTAGTTATTGTTGTTTTCATACGCTTTCATTTAGTATATCTGTTTGAGAGTTGGAGACGGGATGCTAAAATCCGGCCCCGCTCTGCCCTGGCCTAAACTAGATAGTACTATAAAACAACCTTTTGCATTATACTAGAACTAGAAAGAGTGGATTTGTGAATGAATTATTATTCTTTGAAGAAAAAGTGAAATCAAATAGTACCATACAACCCCAAAGAGATAATCTTGTTGAGCGTCGTGGGTGTTAATTAACCTATTTAGGATTCTCGTCCCTCATTGTGTTGCCATCATGCCTTAGCTTCCCTTTAATGATTGTACCTTCTTCAATGATTCATATTTCTTTGCCGATAAAAAAATTAAAGAAAATATGCCTTGCTTGGCGGGGGCATATCTCTTTAAAACGATAGCAAAGGTTTAATACATTGGAAAGTATATATGTATCTCTTTCTGCAATTTCAAGCAAACTTAATTTGGAATGTGTACCCAGGTTGCAAATACAGATTCTCTTGAGAATCATACGTATGAAAAGAATTCCTCGATTTTTTTCGTGTCTTTCACTTTTATTTTCTTCCAATTTCAGTTTCTATCATTTTATCGTTTGAATCAAACAAAAACAAAGGCATTTGCAAACAGTAGTATGTACCTGAGATGAACCGAAAACCAAGAAAAGACCGATTCTTACCTTTGGAAGGAGTAGAAAATCCAGGTTTTCAAACGAACAAACTTACTTTGCAATCGACGAAAAGAATCTTCATAGTCTATTAAATTTGTTAACTGCACTATCTAACCATCCAAGATCAAAATTGTCCCATAATTCACTCCTCCTCCTCCATTTTTGTGAGTTGTGGTTTTGAAAAACCAAAATGGCAGCAGAGGCTATTCTGGGTATAATTGCCCAGAAAGCCGCAGACATATTTGTTAATCAACTCATCAAACAAAGTTCTCGCTTGTCTCGTGTGAAAGAAGACCTCCTTTGGATTGAAACTGAGATGAGACGGATTCAATCCTACTTAGAAGATGCTGAAGCCATGCAACCGAAAACAAAACGAGTATCCAACTTCATAAGGGATATGTGGGACCTTGCTTATGATGTCGAGGACATTATCGACACATACTTTCCCAAAATGAGATCAAGTAGGAGCCGTTTGAAGGGGCCTCTTGGGCGCAGCAACTTGACAACTGCCCGTCGCTTTGCTAAAGATGTTGAAGGCATCAAGACAAGGGTCGATGACATCACAAAGGCTAGAGAAACTTTTAAAATTGATGAAAGCAGCCGTACCCGTGAAGCAGATACATGGGATCCAAGACGAACTTTCCCTCACGTTGATGAACCAAATGTTGTTGTTGGTTTCGACGATCTAATCAAAGATTTGAAGCAGAAAGTCCTCGATGGCAATTTACATCATCGCATTGTGTCTATTATTGGCAATGCCGGTCTGGGAAAGACGACTCTTGCTAGGAAAGTTTACAACTCTGTTCGACAGCATTTTGGCTGCTCAGCTTGGATTTGTGTTTCTCAACAGCCAAACTATAAAGACCTTTTCCGAGACGTAGCCAGACAGGTGGGCTTGGAGAAGGAGAAGATAGAGCAGGATGTTGAGGCCAACCTGTTTGCATTCTTGAATGGAAAAAGGTACGCGATAGTGATAGATGATATATGGCATACCAAGGCATGGGATGCTTTAAAGGTTGGCATTCCTACGAATTCCGAGGATGGGAGTCGAATAATACTCACTTCTCGGATTACGGACGTAGGTGTACACATAGGTGGGGTAACCTCTGTTCTTGAGTTGCAACCCCTAGATCCTGAAACCAGTAGGAAACTCTTTTATAAAACAATTGTATTTGATACCCAAAACACTATCAAAATACAAGATTCACCGCAACTAGAGCACATCGGCGAGCAAATATTAGGAAGATGTGGTGGTGTGCCGCTAGCAATTGTACTTGCGGCAGGTATGGTAAAATTAAAAGGGAGATCCGAAATTGCGTGGAAAGGGGTATTAGAGGGCATGTTGGGCATGGGTCAAGATAAAGAAAAATGGCCGGATATCTTTGCCTTGAGTTACATTGATTTGCCTCTATACCTCAAACCATGCTTTCTATACTTGGGACTTTTTCCGGAGGATCGTGAAATTAAGACATTCGAGTTGATTAATTTATGGGCTGCTGAGGGGTTTATTAGAGGTAGTCGAGTGAGAGAGGTTGAGGAAGTGGGAGATGACTACCTAAACCACTTGATAGCAAGGAACCTGATTCAAGTTGTTCGAAGGAGGTTCGACGGAAGGGTTAGAGTTGTCCGAATTCATGATATGTTGCATAGTCTTTGCATCAGGGAGGCTAATGAGATTAATTTTTTTAACATTGATACGGATGCGACGACAGATTGTAATGCTTCCTTGAAGTTACGTAGAGTCGCTATCCATGGTGGTGACATCGGCCACTACCTTTCTTTGAATCCGGAAACTTCCAGCGTTCGTGCTATGTTGTGTTTTCTTCGTGAAACCCAATGGAACAGAAGTGTTACTAAGAATCTTCTCTCGAACTCCAAATTTCTTCGAGTGCTTAGAATTGATGACGATTATATACCAAGGACGTCCCTTTTAACTGAGATTTGCAATTTAAGGCAATTGACTTACCTTAAATTGAGTTCGGAGTCATTGGCAAGTGTAGAACTTCCTCATGCCATAAGCTATCTGAAAAGTTTGTTAACCTTGGATCTTCAAAAATCACGTTGTGTCTACCTTCCTGATATTATTTGGAGTATGAAGCAATTAAGACACATTCTCCTACCCGATTTTTGCGATCATCTTCCAATCCATTGTAGGGTAAATTGCTTGAATTTGTCTCATCCAGTTGAATTTTCTTTGACAAATCTCCAGACCCTGTATGGGCTGCCTAGTAACCTTTTCAAGGCAGATTGGTTGCATAACCTTACCAATTTGAGAACTTTGCTAGTCTATTACCCGACCAAAGATATCATGGAGGTATTAATTATGGATGTGACACCTGTATCACAAAAGCTTGAAACGTTGAGGTTGCACTATTTCTTTGAAAATTTGGAAACTAATTCTGTGAATTTGTCTCGATATGAGAATCTACGTAAGCTACATTTGGAGGACATAGAGATGAGTGAGTTGCCGCATCACGACAAACTGCCCCCAAACCTCACCAAGATTGCCCTTTACCGTACATTCTTAAAGAAGGACCCAATGGAGACCCTAAAGAAACTACAAAAACTAAAGATCCTCAAATTGGGCTACAACTCATACATGGGGAAGGAACTAGTTTGCTCTGGAGAACCTGGTAACTTCCCTCAACTCGAAGTATTGGAAGTTGTAGACTTGTTCAACTTGGAGATGGTGGTAGTTGAGGAAGGAGGAATGCCAAGACTCAAAGATTTCCGGATCATCCATTGCCGTCCAGAAACACGAATCCCTGATGGAATGAGAAACATAATGAGGACTACCATAGTTGGATTCGATTGAAATATACTAAGGTATGACTATTTATAAAATAGTACTCTCATTGTTATTTATTACTATAACTCAATAGGATCAAGCAATTACAATTTTATGGCCGTATATGTTACTTTAAGTTTGCTTACATTTCTCAGTCTAGTGTTTTGTTTTATCTATTTTGCTATTATAATATTTGTATTACTACAATTTAAAAAAAATGTAGTATTTGGTCACATATATGCTGCAAGTTTTTCTTTCCTCGGAGAAATATTCCGGTTCCAAGGTGAAGGGGAGGGAGTTTCAGCCCTCCTCCTGCAATATTCAATTCTTAATTAGCTTTTTTCCATACCTTTCTAGCAAAGGAACTTATTTTCACACTCTTCTTTATCCAAATGCACTCCATTTTTTCCTTTTTATCTATGTCAAATTAGCTTACTCTACTCTGTATAAAAACAAGAACTAGGAGTTAATAATATTGGAACGAAAGGATAGCTATATGGTTTCCACATGGTGGCAACGACAAAAAACGGAGTACATTTTTATAAAAGTGAGCAATAAAATAATTTTTATTCTGATTATACTGTAATTCAAAAATACTTACCAATGTACAAGACTACCGGTATTATTATCTACTTTTTTTCAGAAGAAAACGAAGAGTTTAAATTCCCTTTTTGCGACATACTTGTGTTGTAGACAATGCACTTGCTCAGCTTTCTCTCGTTCGTTTCACAGGTGACATAATAATTCAAATGTTGAATATAAGGGCTCTTGATTCTTATCTGGGACCTGTTCGTTCAACAACGTTGTTCTACTCTTGTTATTGGTGTGATGTGTTCGATTGTTGTTTGGTTGATTTGTTCAAATAAGGAGTGGTGTAGATATGGCTTTGTAATTACTTTTGTTGTGGTTTGAACTAATTATCAGTATCCAATAAATTGTGTATTTGTGTATGCTCTACTGTTATCTCGGGTACGGATTCTTCTGGCATGAATTAGAAACGAAAACGAAAATGTGATATCACGTGTCGCAATTCGTAGTGTAGTTTCTCCACTTGATTCAGCAAAACCCGCCAACCTAGACGAAAAGCGTCGCGAGCTCAGTTGGCCAAGACTCTTGTATCTCAGTAATTATCTTTTCTTACAAATTTGTGTTCGGTATTTAATTTTAGTTTACGCAAAATTTGATAATACTAT
Source organism: Rhododendron mucronatum var. ripense (assembly GCA_019656295.1). Lineage (NCBI taxonomy): Eukaryota > Viridiplantae > Streptophyta > Magnoliopsida > Ericales > Ericaceae > Rhododendron > Rhododendron mucronatum. The sequence continues at coordinate 242,746 of BPLT01000151.1, read as the reverse complement.
GTTAGTAGATTTATAACATTCCTAAATATATGTGTGTACATGTGTGTGTCTCTATGAGTGTATGCGCGCGCGTGTGAGAGTGAATTTGGAGTTTTGCAACCGTCCAAAAATAACGAATCAACCTTTATGAGTCTTTCTGAATCGTACGTAAGAATTTGAGATCATGTGGTCTACTTGCATCTTTTGGGTTAAATATATACGTGAATTTGTGGCGGTTGGTATGAAGCTTGGTGAGCCACAGATGGAAAATATGCATTCTGATTTTGCATTTTTATGGCCCATTACACGAGTCTTGTGTTCAAATCTTGCTATTTTAGTAGGGCTAATGTAACTGGTTGGGAATCCGGTTGAATACGTTACGTTTATATGCCACGATATGAGCCGTTTGTTCAGTGCTTATAGCAATTTTATTGGGAAGTGTACAGCAGACTTTTTTAGATTTATAATGGTTTAAAATTCTCTTACGTGTTAGCGATCTCTAATGAAATGTCAATAATGGCCGAATAACGCAAGATCTTGGACTTTATCAAAACGACTACTTTAGATATTCCACCAAATTATGATTCTATTTTAGCTATGTGACAGAGCATTGTAATCTTTGAGGATACGATCACGATCATGGGTTTGAATTCTTCTTCTTTAAAAATAAAAAAATACGAGTTGACATTTTTTGCTTGTTGGTGTCGACTTGATTCGTTTGAAATCTCCTCTCTTATCTCTCCCCCTTCACGAAACAGCACATTCGTCGCCTGAAGAGGTTTGGCCAAATGGTCATGAGCAAGCAATTAAAGAGATTGTCCATCAAGACGGATCCAAGTTTGAATTCCACAAATGCCAAACATTCGAAACGTCAGGGCCACCGGTTTGCCCGATCGTTAACTTCAAGGCCCCTAAATTAACTCGGACATCGGGTTATTAAAAAAAGGAAAATTTTAAAGTAGGTGTGTGAATGTGTATTAAAGAGTGTAAAAAATAAACAAATATACATATTTTTTTACTTTCTAGTGTGTTTATCGTCAGCCCAGTGAAATCTTCTCTCTATCTCCCCCTTCACGAAACAGCACGCCGGTCGCCTTCAAGAGGTTTGGTCAAATGGTCGTGAGAAAACAACTAAAGAGATTGCCCATCAAGACCGATCCAAGTTTGAATTCCACAAAGGCCAAACATTCAAAACTTTGGGGCCACCGGTTTGCCCGATCGTTAACTTTAGGGCCCCTAAACTAGCTCGGACTTCTGGTTATTAAAAAAATGAAAATTTTAAAGTAGGTGTGAGAATGTGTATTAAAAAGTGTAAAAAATAAACAGAAATATATATTTTTCTTACTTTCTAGTGTGCTTATCGTCAACCCAATGGGCTAACAATAGCAAGGCCGTTAAAAAAAAAAACAGCACGTCTCTCTCGGCCTGCACGATTAAAAATCCCATGCTACACGTGCAATTCTCCGCCTGCACAACACACAATACGCACTACTAGTAACGTAATGTTAATTTTAAACTTGGGAGAGAGTATATTCCTAGCTTGACCGTAGAATTTGAAATGGTATTTGAGGCAAATTGTGAGCTCATAGTTCACTGCGTGTAGCCGTGTGTAACGGAGAGACCGATTGCTTCTAACAATTCCATGCGTTTGAGTTCTTCAAATCGAATCCAACGACAGAGAGATCGAACATGTTGGGCGGTATATTTGGGCTTGGATTTAGCGCCAAATGGTTAGTTACGATCCTTTCTCTCTCTCTCTCTCTCTCAACATCAATCAATCTATAGTTATGCTCGAAAGTCTCCAAACCCTCAATCCTGAATTCTTTCTTCTGCAATTTTTGTTATTTTTGAAATTGAGATAGAGGGGGAGAGAGAGAAAAAAGGGGGATTGAGAGAGAGAGAGAGAGAGAACGCGGGGAGGTTTTGAAAATTTGAGTGTGAGATTTTTGTTTGTTTGTCCTATATTTCTAAAGTTTTGGATTAATTTTCTTTATGCTTTAAAATTTGGATTCATAAAAGTATTTTCGTACATGAAACGGGAACACTTTAGTCCAAATTTGCATAGTTCGATCAATCTATTTCGAAAAACATAACTAGGGTTGTGCACGTTCAATGCATAGAAATGGAAAAAAAAGAAAAAATAAAGCATGCACGTATGTTAGATATGTTGATTTGTTTGTATTGTGTTACGCAGTAAATCGTTGATTAAGCCGATAAGAGCACGAATCGATGCGCGGCGGAAGGGGACTGAGGCGACAGAGCGGTTTCTGAAGAACAATCTCGCTCAGTTAATTGCTAACCGCCACTATGTCAAAGCCTACGAAAAGGTCAAAATACTAATCCTCTGCTTTCCATTGGATTGCAGTTTTTGTTCTCTTGTTCTGACTAGTGGTTTCAAGTTCAATCAAGTGTTGATCCGGCTTCGTTTCGTTTATCTTGGGCAAAATATTACTACAAAAAGTAATTGAAATTCACGATATGGATTCGTTCTTTTGGATCTGAAAGATAAATTTGCCCTTTTCGCGCTCGTCACAGCAATCAAACAGACGGTAATAAGGTATCAAATTTACCGTCGAAGGGTCCTTTTCTGGAAAGTTCAAATTTTTGGATAGTGATAAGTATGTTTCCTTAAAAGCTAATTACCTAGGACCCTATAGTGCGGTATCCGAGCTGTTCAAAAGTGTTTTCAATGGTCTAGATTGTTGAGATGTACGGCTGATGTGCTACCCTACAGGTCCCCGGGTCCAAGAAAACCAGTGTGATAATTGATATAATTGTGGTTTTGTCCCTATTGAGGCAATAATTTGTTTTCTTACTGTTGTGCTTTATGGGAGTCACACACAATATATGAGAGGAAAAAACTCCGACAATACAAATCATGAAAACCCTCTCTCAGACAACTCTAGTTCTCTCTGATCTCTCTCTCAATTCCACACCTTTCTACTCTTACGCATACATGTACATATACAAGAAAGGTGAAACAAAAGTCCAAAGCCATTTAAGGCTCAGACACGCGAGAATCAAATTGCCGGATCCAGATCCGGCGTCTAAAATCTCAGCTGTTGGTGGCTAAGATCTTTGGCTTTGGGGCCTGGGTCACTCTCAATTGGGACCCCTCTCATCAATGGGTAAAATCCAACACTTAACTACTTCTTGTTTGGTTTAACCAAGCCCAGGAGTCCAAACAACTGATTCGAAGTGTCCTTATTTCCAGTAGGTTTGTTAATTTACACTTTTGGAAAAACCAACATGTCATAATTTTTGCGATCTTCTGCATACGTTTTTTTTTAAGTGACTCAACTTGAGTACTTTACATACGAGGCTGATTTTAGTTCTGTTCTGCTACGCGGTGTCGATTGCAATATCTTGAGGTGTTATCCAGCAGCACTACACTTGCTTTTACTTCATTATACTCAGTGTCTAAGTTGTGATCATGAAGAAGGTAGGAAGTTTCTTAATTGTCACTCCAGTCCTGTACGCATGGTGTGGTTTCATTTTATTCATGTTTAAGTTTCGTTAGTTACAAAAGCAGATGGCGTTAAAAGTTGGAACTCTGTATTTACTGTTTTTCTTGGTTAATTGCGTAATTGGAATGAGAGAGTATTTAAGTACCTGAGGTTCAGTCCTTCGATTTCGAGCAGTTTGAAATACTCCAACTAATCCTTGGTTCATAATCATGATAAAGAGAGAACCGAATTTACTTATTACTCTGTGTCCATCTTTGCAATTCATTTTGAGAAATCTTCCGGTCTTCATCTATGGCTTGTTAGTCTCGTGATCTAACAAGTGTTCTTCATGCGAGGAGAAGCAGACAGAAGAATATATCACTGAACTGAACTGCTTGTTACGCTATGACTTCATTGAGGAGGCTTGTGTACACATATTAAAACAGCTTTCAGATATGCAGAAACGAAGGTCTGTGCAGATAATAGTGCGCTCTTATTAGACACTTTACAATTTACTTCCGTTTGTGCAAACTCTTTGTGTGTATATATCGGGACTCACGGCCCTGAGAATCGGGGCAGGATGTATCAAGAAAGTGGATTGATTGCAATCGAAACATCATGGGGAAATAATGTGACTATGATGTACTCCCTCATACTGTATGCATAGATAGAGAGTATTTTATGAAACTGAATTACCCAAGATAATAAATGGATACTCTCTCTCTCTCTCTTTTTAGCAGCAATAAATGGATATGCTTTATAGATTCATGCATAACTTAATGCTGAAATGGGCGAAAATCAAGCTGGATAACTTGAAAACTGTATGTAGTGTCCTCCGCATATCATCTTCAGATCATTATTATTTCTTACGCTCTTATGTTCAACGACTTTTGCTTTTGGACATTTTTCTGGGAATGAATGAGAAACACAGACGTGCTAATTTAGCTAGAATTCAGTGACACACAGATACAGAGGGACAAATATGAACACGTAATGAGATGATATCGCACATCAGTGGCTATGCTTCTTAAGTTAAAAGATTTTTTAAAAGTTTCAGTCAGGTGACGTTAGATTGAATTCATTTGTTTTGATGTTAACATGCTTCCCTTGTCTGTTGTTTTCTTTCCAGTGAATGCCCCGATGAATGCATAGAGCCGGTGGGGACCCTGGTGTATGCTGCCGGAAAATTTCCTGATTTTCTTGAATTACGTACACTCAGGGATACATTCAAGGAGAGATATGGAAAATCTTTGGAACGTTTTGTAAATCAGGAGGTGAGTTCTTAAGGAATGCACTCTGCATACGATACTTAACAAAGCAATAGTTTTGCTTCTACACCTAACCGACTTAATGTCGTCGTCAGTTTGTTGCGAATTTAGCCTCCAAGACTCCGACGGTGGAGAAGAAAATCAAGGTGTTGGAAGACGTAGCATTGGAGTATTCGATAAAATGGGACTCGGATGATCTTAAACAGAAGTTGTCTAATCCCTCTACCTCTGGGGACTCCAAGGGTTCTGAACAGAAAATGGCTGATCCCTTTGCATCTGAACTCAGGATGACTAATCCCTCTGCATCTCGGGATTCCAGGGTTTTTGAACAGATGTTGGCCGATCCCTCTGCAACTGCACAAGTAACCCCTTTCTTTCTTTCTTTCTTTTTCTCAATTCACGAATTATAAACAAATGAATGGTCATATTGCGATTAACTTTGCATCGAAATCGTGGTTAAGACCTTGTTCAAGCCTGAGTTCCTCTGCACTTCTCTGATATTTTGCAGGTCCAACCTAAGAGGTTCAGGCCCTTTCACTACGAAGACGATACAGAGAAATCACCCAAGGAGACGGAAACTCTCACGATAATATATAAGCGAATGACTTCGACAAAAGATAGGAATGAGCTTGCTGGCGACAAGTACAGAGTGAACGTAGGCAGCAGGGATGTAAATCTCTCGGAAAGCGAAAAGTTGGACCAACGGTACTTAAGAAATGAAGATTTAACTCGTAAGGGTCGACTATCCATAGGTAGCGGACTATCCTCAGGTAGCGAACAATCTAGCCCAACGAGAGACAACTATGACATTATCCCCCGATCAAGAGGGAAATTCACTCAGTTTAACAATGAATTATGGTCATCAACTGGGAAGGAGGAATCTGCTGCAAAGATAAATGGGAAAAGGACCGAATTCGCCAATGGGAGATATGCTCCCATGAGGCGCACATCGATAGTTTGAACCCTGGAAACGATTACGTTCAACCGCACACGCTGCAAACACGACGAGCAAAGTTCAGGAGGGAGAGAGGGATACGCTGAAGCCGTATTCCGGTAAATTGTTTGTGGTTTGAACTTATCAGTATCCTATAAACTGCGTAATTTTTTTGTTTTTGCTCTATATGTTATCTTGGATACGAGTTCATCCGGTATTAGGAACGGAAATAAGAACGCAATACATAATGTGTACTAAATTGTAGTGCAATATCGGTCGATCGATATAGATTGAGATTACAATGCAGTAATGTACTTTTGAGTGATAATATTCATCTTTTTTCTTCTTTTGTGGATATTTTATGTGTAATATGACCAATTTTTAATCTCATGTCGTGCCGAAGCTTTATTCTCTCTAGATATATGAGGTAAATTTCGTTTTTGTCATGATTTTCATAACTGAATAATACTGGAGTAACAATTTTGTAGATGGCTTTTAAGTTAATCTAAAATTTTCGGCTTTAGAACAAAAATGTTCCGTGTTGGTCTTTCTCGAATTTTTGTTAGAATATTGGTGTCAATTTGATGAATTGTCAAAGGAGTCTAACATGTAAGAAATTGTGATCAAAAGCTTGAAATTAATACATTAAAAAAAAATAAGTTTACGTCTTTTTGTGTGCCTTTTTTGAATTTTTAAAATGGTAGTCCATATATAAACTTTACTTTCCTTATTTTCTCTCCTCGAGACAAACGGTTTAATCCCAAATATTTTGACAAGAAACTAAAACAAATACCTGAAATACTCGCTATCTGTAAAATTAATTAATTTCGTCCAAACCATCTCTTTCTTACATATATAGCTAGGCAATTAAATAGATCTAGGAAATTGATTTTGATTAGGAGGCAAATCCCTTATATTATGCTTATATATCAGGTAGCAAGATTCGTCTTTGAAACAAAAAATATATACTTCTATATAATATTTCTCCTAAAAAATACATTATGGACATTATTGCCCACTCACATCATTTAATTATGATTTAGTTGTCACCAAAAGACTCTCCAAAGAAAGAATCAAATGTGCTACATTATTTTAGTATAGCTTTATGTCTCCCTCTTTAGAACGACTCTTTAAATTTAACAACTCATCAAAGTAAAAACCAAAATACAATATTTGAGAATTACAAAAATAAAAGGTAGTATTAAATTCAAATCTAATAACCTCGTAGATAAATATAATAATATAAAGATTCTCTTGGAATTTGTTCTAACGACCTTTGAATTTTCCACATAAACAAGGATTGAGAGTCTATTTCACACTCCCCTTTTGATAGGACCAGGGGACTGTGCTGCGCAGCGTGCTGCACGGCCCCCGGCGCCGCTTTGCCGGCATCGGTCCGACGATCGGAGACGTCCACTGCGTAGAGCTCGTCGAATACTACAAGCGTACCAAAAATCAACCCGATCAAATATCGTTAAATACTTCATCGGAGTACATATAACTTGAAAAAAAATGAATCCTAATGGATACGAAACACTGGATCAAAACCACTGAATCCATTCTTTTTGAATTATATGTGTTCCGATGAGATACTTAACGATATTTGATCGGGTTGATTTTTGGTACGCTTGTAGTATTCGACGAGCTCTACGCAGTGGACGTCTCCGATCGTCGGACCGATGCCGGCAAGGCGGCACCGGGGGCCGTGCAGCACGCTGCGCAGCACAGTCCCCTGGTCCCTTTTGATAATCACTCTCTTTTTTTTCATGTCACGTGTAAATTTACATGATTAACCTTTCACGAATGAATTTTGTACACATGAAAGGGTAATTTACTGAATAGTGAAATGGTATGTCAATATGGATGTCCCACAAGAAGGTGGATTGGCGATACGATCTATGCAGAGGACTAACATTTCTATGTTACTATCCAAATTGAAATCTACCTTACAACATGATAAAAGAGGAGTGCAATTAGGGGGGGAAAAACAGGAGTGCGAAAAATCAACTATCATAAATAAACATACTTTATATTTCAGTTTTGTTTCTCCCCATGACATGCTCTTGGTGACAGACAGAGTGCGAAAATCAACTACCATAAACATACTCTATATTTCAATTTTATTTCTCCCCATAACATGCTCTTGGCAACAAGATTTATCCTAAGTCCACCCTCAAATTTCAGACCTTAATGTAATTAACCCAAAACGTAAATTTTTCTTGAAGGTTTTTTTGCTCAATTGTCAAAAAAATTAGGCTTTACTTATTTATTTCGTCCCTAAAAAACATGGCGATGTCATTTTCCCGCTCACATTTTTCACTAATATCTATTCTATTTTATCCTTCTTGTAAGAATTCAAAGCCAACGCAGTCGTTGTCGTCAGCAACTAACGGGAACGTGTTACGCGTATATCCTAAATCTAATGTGGAAAGTCTGGTATTTAATTTGGCACCTCATTTGTTGCTGGCTTCATTGAGCTCTGTGTTCAAAATGACCAAGTCTGGTATTTTGAAAATATATACATATTCTTAATTAAATCATGGAACTGATTTGAAATTTTCTTTAGAAATTTACGCTTATGTTTATTTTTATTTATTTTTGTCAATCGGCATCTCCTTGCCAGATCGTAGGATGCTCAATAGATTGGTTATATACTTGGCTACGACATGAGTCACTGTATTACATGTCCGAGAAATAAACTGAAAAAGAACAAGCATGAAGTAAACTAGCTAGATTAAGACAATCGATGATGATCACATCCAGACTTGCTTTGGCACTTAACTTTCCTTGAATCATCTGAACAATATTCTTCTTCGCATCCCCTTCCAGCACATATCTATTCTGTCCAGGACTGATCACTGTAGAAATCGCAGCTCGAAATTAACCCCATCGCTTCAACCAATTCTTTTGAAGAGATGATCACACAATTCCTCACACTAAGACTCTCCGCTCTCTACTCTCGCTTTTAATTCTCGTTTTACGTTCTCACTTTCAATCCTTGCTTTCTTGAATTTTAGTAGTTTGAAATGTTTCTAAAAACGTTTTTTCACGCTCGCGCACACAAATTATGTCATCACTTAGAATAAGATCCTCTCCGGTCATTACCCCAAATGTATGGGTTCTAATTAAAATTCCACAACTCTCAATCAATTTTTTTCCACTCAAATCTATATCAAATTGAGTTATGTTCAAATCAAGAATGACTAATAGTCACTTAAATTTTACAAGGTCATTTTCTGCCTCTCAAATTTATAATTGTGTTGTTAATGAACTATTCACTCAAATTTATCCTTAGCTGGTTTGACGTTGGAGCGCATCATATCAAATTTCAACTCAGGTTTAAACATCGATCAGAGCTGGAGATGCTCTCGTGAAACACAGATATATTCCCAATGTTTTATGATCGTGAAACCCTTCAGTGTCCCCAATATTTAAAATGTTCTGTTTTTATAGAATTCGAACATGCGATCTCGTGGTTTTTCCGGTCATTAACTTTAGAATTTTGGAATTGATCGAGGTATGCGATGCGGAAACTTACCCGAATATCGAGTTAAAAAATAAATAAATGTTTCATAATCGTGGGTCTTACATGCCGTATGCGAAGTCTATAAAAATCGAACAACTGGAAACATCCAGCATATTCTTCGCATAGTACATGTTTGTGTGTGCAATGGGCATTACTCCTCTTTTTCCTCACCGACACAACGATTCTGCCCCGACAAGGTCCAAGCAGTTGTTGGTCTGTTGGTCATCACCGATGCATGCGATCTATCTAACCAAGCATGTTGCCTTCAACTAGGGGTGTAAACGAGCCAAATCGAGCTTCGGCGAGCTCAAGCCTTAACGAGCCGAGCTTAGTCATTTACTAAACGAGTCTCTTTAATCAAAGCCGAGCCTCCTTTAATGAACTGAGCTTTTGTTGAATAAACGAGCCGAAAAATCTAACTTGAGTTCGGCTCGTTTACCGAGCCGAGCCGAGCTCGCTAGCTGCTCGATTCGTTTACGGCCCTACCTCCAACTATGAAAGTGCCTATTCTTGACAAATTTGTACCGGAGACTCTCTTTTTTTTTTGTCATAGTTTACACATCAACAACAAAGTATAGGGGAGTTGGTGAGTTATTAGGTTAGTTACTTAGTACACATGGGGTCCACAGACTTTCATAGCCCTGAACCCCACCCTCGTACCTCACGGGGTTCGAACTCATGCTTCCAATGAGAGAGGAGGGTGAGCTTACCCGAGACTCTTTTCTGCTTTTTTATCATCACTTACCCGAGACTTGACCAACCTCCAAAGTAGGAGTAGTCTTCCAACTGGTCACTAACTATATTCACCCAACCCAGCTCATCCGCACGCAACATAAAAATCTTTCCCCAAAATATCTCAAGTTTAGTCTAAGGTGAGCGTAACTGCGTAAGTTGGTCCGAACACCTAAATTAGTATGATAAACGAATTGAACCAAGCTACGTTGTTTAAATTTAGACTAAGTTTCCAACAAATCTTTAAATGTACACCGTATTTAACTTTTTCTTGATTATCACGCGATCTATAAGAAATAAAATCTAACGAAATTGAATTGAGGTTGGTGTGTTTTGAATGTTTGTTAGATTCGTGCAATATTTTTTATTTAAATCATCCGTCTCGACGAGAGGAGTCTAAAAAGTAGGATTAGATATTTTTCATCATTTGAGTATAGGCGACAATCTCATCCGAACTAATCCGCACTGTTCGGATCATTTTTAAGGGCAGGTTCGTGTTAGTTTTGGTTTCGTAGTAATATAATTTGAAAAAATCTGCGAATTCCGGTTCATGTGTTGTTTTATGCAATATCCGCGCGGAAATATGAAATTCGAATCGAACCCAAACCGAAATTGTCTTAACATAAATATGCTCACATATACATACACACAATTAAAAATTCGGATTTGGAGAAAATCGAACCAATTCTAAAATCGGATTTTGGGAAAATCGAACCGAATCTAGGAATAAATCTGACTGTCCAAAACACGTTTTGACAGCAAAGATTGCCAACGAATACTGTCACGGGCCCATGTGGTACTCACTCGGCACCCAAAAATTTCTCCTGGTTAAACAATCTACAATACAGACATATAGCAACGTAAATGATACTCGCAGTAATAGTAATACTATTTTTGAGTAGACAAGTGCTAAGTACAAAGAAAATCTATCTGAAAATTATTTCAAATGGACAAATCAACGATACAGATACACTTCAAATACCATTGATTAGCTAGTGAAGGCGGAAGTTCGAGTCCCACCAGAGGAAAACTTGGGATTAAGGGCTATGAAATTCCTCTTAACCCTTGTTGACTAACATAATAATACCCGGTTTTAAAATAAATAAAAAAAGTGAGAGTAGTATTTTCAGGGGCCGGGCTATTCGCACCCACAAATTTACTCCCATACCCCACTATATTTCGGCAAGCGGTTGTTGAAAATCATAAATAACATTTCGGTAAATAGTTGTTGAAAATAAGATTATATTTCGGTAACTACATATCGAAAATATATTCAATTTTCGGTAGACAATTGCCAAACATGCATTTTCGGTAAACAGCTGTTGAAAAAAACATCATATTTCGGTAATTGGATGCTGAAAATGTATCTCAATTTCGGTAACTAACTGTCGAGTCTAATTGAAAATTTTTAACGGGGTATGGGAGTAAATTTGTGGGTGCGAATAGCCCGGGCCATTTTCAGTGAGTAGAGCAAATTTCCGGGCTGTACATTTGACAATGGTATTTCACGCAAACTGTGAGCTTATAGTTCACTCACTGCGTGTATTTAGCAGAGAGATCTGACTCCCTGCCTGCGGTTGAATTCTTCAATCGAATCGAACAACACGGAGATCCAAGATGTTGGGCGGCATGTTAGGGCGAGGATTTAGCTCCAAATGGTTAGTTGCTCTCTCTCTCTCTCTCTCTCTCTCTGAAATGTATGTTGATTTTGTGTTGTGTGACGCAGCAAATCGCTGATCAAGTTGACGAGGACGCGAATCGACGTGCTTTGGAGGAGGAAGGAGGCGACGCAGCGGTATCTGAAGAGCAACCTCGCTCAGTTACTCGCCAACGGCCTCGACACTGACGCTTACGGAAGGGTGAGAACACTGATCCTCTCCTTTCCATCTGATTCCTGTTTTCGTTCGTTTGGTCCGATTACTGCGTGCTGATCCGTCTGCGTGCTGATCCGTGCTTCGCTTTGACTAATCTCGGACAAAATGTTAAGAAATGTACATACAATTCGAGTATATATATAGCTCCAAAAGCACTCAGAAAAGAAAAAAAAGAAGAACAAAAGAGAGAAAAGGCAAATAAATTACTTTCAAATCCTAATCACTCCAAACTAACGAATCCAGGAGACTCAAACTCGAATTGTATGTACATTTCTTAATTCTCTTTGCACCATCCATGTTTATGTTTATAGAGGCTGGTGCAGCAATGTAAGTCATCTTGGCACCGCTTTGAGTAGGATAAGCACTTCTGCACTGCCGTAGGGCCGTACATCAATTTTTGGGGGGGTTTGGTTTGATCTTAACCGCCATTTTTGATGCGTAAAGATGGTATTTTATTCAGAACGTGCACCAGGGCAGTACAACCCGTGTGCTATGCTGTGCATGAAAAACCTATTCAAAATCCTCAACGAAATCTAGTTAAGGGCTGTTTCTTCTCAAATTTTTAATGGTTACAGTTCTGTTTGCCGGGCCGACACTTTTGGCAATTGAATTTGTATGATATGTAATGTATGATGCCGGTTTTCACTGTGTCCTCCGTCCATGACTCTAAACAAAGTCGGCTGAGAGGTTGATCATATCACATATGGACTATATTCTGCATATAGGAATTAAAGATTCGGCCTGGTTTCTACATCTATGACATATTCTTTGTCTTATATCAAAACCTCAAGCAATTGGGAATGCTTCATACCTAATACGTTCTTGCGTAATAAGCCAACCTTTAATTTTAGTAAATTTGTGTGCTGCATATAAAGGCATGCACTGAGTGGAGACACTTGACATGAATGCTTGAAGTAGTGTGGATTGATGGTAGTTGTACTAAGTGTTAGTTGATGGATGGATTGATGGTAGTTGTAATAAGTGTTAGTTGATGCCTTGATTTTGGTTGTAAGTTGTAACGCAGCAAGACATTTTCGTGGGTCCTAATTCTTGTTTTTGCTCTGTGTGTTCTTTATACCATTATATGTCTTGTTGATGAATTTCAACTTATACTTCTACTCATTTAATGCATGCCAACTTCTATCAAGGAATTTTGCACATAACAAATTGGTGATATCATGCACTTCATTCTATACAGCCCTACATATGTGCAAATGATTCTTTGTCTCACCCTAAAAAGGAAGTATTCTCATTCTAGATGAATGTACTCATTCGTCCATTATTTAGTCCATTATTTCATGTTTGGATGTCCCGTAGTGCAAGTCCATTTGTTGGATTCCCCTTGTGCCCCTCTCTTTTGATTTGGAGTAAACTGCTCAAAGGAATCAAATTTACCCTTCAAGGCCAGTTTTTTCGAAAGTCAAATTTTTTGACTGCAACAATTATGTTTCTTTAAAAGCTGCATTCCCCATTATGTTCCAACAAATGGGCAGAGGAAGTAGAAAACCAAGTTTATAATTGTGGAGGTTTTGTTGGTATTGAGGCAAGGATTTGTAATAGTATATTACTTCTTGTTTAGTTTAACTAAGCCCAGCAATCCAAACAACTGGTGAGAAGTGTCTTTATTTCCAGTCGGTTGTTAATTTACTCTGTGGAATAACCGATATGTTGTATTCTTTCAATCTTCTGCATAAGTTATTAAAGTGACTCAACATAATTACTTGGCATATGGGCCAGAGTTTAGTTCTGCTACTTGGTGCAATTTCAATATCTTGAGGTGTTATCACGCACTAGACTTACTGTACTTAATTATACCCAGTGTCTGAGTTTTGATCTAAGTCACTCAATCCGTGTGCACAAGCTGGTGCGGCTGCGAGAGCAGCAGCACGAAAGCGTCAATATTTAGAAGAAGTGTAATACAGAGCATCTCACAACTGCTTCTTCTGTGTATACCTAAATTTATAGTTTTCATGCATAGTTCTTTGAATATTCGTGCGGTGTATACAAAATTCATGCTGTTTGCACAAGCTAAAAGAGATATCTTGTGACTTGCTACAAAATGATATTTCATATATGCTCGAAGAATAAAATTTGACCACTTCAGAATCAAGACACAAAATAGTAATCTTAAATGAGATTGAGAGCGTGAGAGCAAGGCCTGTATATATTATTAAGAAGATTAGTCTAAACAAGTTATAGGTTGGTTAGTGGTTTAACTTCTTTAATTTTCCTAGGTTCCATTTTCAGTCACAAAACACGTTTCCTATAAATCTGATTACTCTCTACTTTTGGATACTAGGGTCTAGCTGGGGGTGTAGGCTGACTTCATGTAGAGTAGATTCAATTTTGCACGTGAAAGAGCAATAAATGTTGTGTATGGTGAAAATAGCAGCCACGTATAGGATTGATTGACAGAAAAACTATCAAGTTGTCTTATAGTTCAGGGTCTCACCAAATCAGAGCGCCATTCTTTCCAATTGACTGAGAATTCCTAAGCTCGCTCATCTTGAGTGCGTGCGGCACCCTTTTTGAGTGAACCATGTGGCTAAGGTGGTGATAATGGAGAAGGTAGGAAGTTTCTTTATCGTCAGTCATGTACTCAGGCTGTGGTTACTTTATTCAAGTTGAAAGTTCATTAGCTACACGGAAACTGTCACAAAGATAGATAAAAAAAGGTCATTCGTCTGAAGAGAGGAATAAGCTTTCTAGTGACAAATACAGAGTGAACAAAGGCGGGAAGGTAAATCTCTTGAAAAGAGAAGACTTGGACCATCGCTACTTTAGAAGAGAAGAGTCAACTGGAAAGAGACAAATTGGAATAAGAGACAAATTAAGCACCTAAGGTTCAGTCCTTTGGTATTGCGCAGTTTGAAAAACTCCAACTAAACCTTGGTTCATAAGTAATAATTAAATTGACTGATTACTCTTTCATCTATCCTTGCAATCTACTTTCAGAAATCGTCCATTCTTTTTCTACGGCTTGGAATTATTCTGATCTAATAGAAGTGTTCTTTTTGCGAGGACAAGCAGACAGAAGAATATATCTCTGAACTGAACCTCTTGTCATGCTATGACTTCATTGAGCAGTCCTGTGTACACATATTAAAGCAGCTTTCAGCCATGCAAAAACAGAGGTATGTGCAGATCATTGTGGTCTTATTAGACACGTTACATTTGGTTTCTGTTTGCTCAGGCTGTGTATGCATATATCTGGACTCGTGGCACTGAGAATGGGAATGACATACCAAGAAAATGGATTAGATTGCAATTTCATATGGTATTGATAGATCAATTGAAATATGGCATTAAACTGAACTATCGAAGATAGTGAATTGATATGTTTTGTGGACCCGTGAATAACTTAATGCTGAAAACCGTGAAAGCCAATCTGGATAAGTAGTTATCGTCGGATATGTTGTCAACGTATCATCTTCTAGTCGCATGTGAAGCACCTGCACAATGGTGTGTCATTATTACTTCTTTCACGAGAACTGTTAGGTACACAATTACCAACCACAACCCTCTCACATAAATGTAGGGCCCACATCTCCATGTGTAGGTCTCACATACATTTTAAAGGCCAGAGGGGTGTGGTTGGTGGTTGTGTAAGTAGCACTTCTGTTCTTTCACTCTCATTTTTGTATATTCAATTACTTGTGTGTTTGGACATTTTTCTTGGATTGAATGAGAGACAAAAACATGCTAATTTAGCCAGAATTCAGTCACCCACAGACACAAAGGGACAAATATAAACACATAGCGAGATGATATCTTACATCAGAAGCTATGCTTATTGACCCACAGACACGAAGGGACAAATATAAACACATAGTGAGATGATATCTTACATCAGAAGCGATGTTTATAGCTTCTTAAGTTAAAAGATTTTTCTTCGAAGGGCCATCTTTTGATAAAGTTTCAGTCAGGTGACGTTGGATTGAAATAAATTGAATGGATGTTAATATGCTTCCCCTGTCTGTTTTCTTTCCAGTGAATGCCCCGAGGAATGCAGAGAGGCGGTGGGGTCCCTGATGTTTGCTGCGGCAAGATTTTCTGATTTTCCTGAATTACGTGACCTTAGGGATTCATTTCAGGAGAGATATGGAAGTTCTTTGGAACATTTTGTTAATCAAGATGTGAGTTCTTAAGGAATGCACTCTGCATACGATACCAACAAAGCTATAGTTTTGTTTCTACATTTAACCGCCTTAATGTTGTTGTCAGTTTGTTAAAAATTTAGCTTCGAGGCCTCCAACAACAGAGAAGAAAATCAAGCTGTTGCATGACATTGCATTGGAGTTCTCGATAAAATGGGACTCCAGGGGTTTTGAAAAGAGGATGGCTAATCCCTCTGCATCTTGCCAGGTAACACCTTTACTTTGCTCAATTCACGAATTACATACAAATGAATTAATAAATGATTTTACTGCAATTAACTTCGCTTCAAAATCATGCTTAAGATTTTATTCAAGACTGAGTTCCTCTGCACTTGTCTGATATTTTGCAGGGTCATCCTAAGAAATATGGGCCATTTCACAACCACGAAGATAAAGACAAATTTCCCAAGGACACAGAAACTGTCACAAAGATAGATAAACAAAGTCATTCGTCTAAAGAGAGGAATGAGATTTCTAGCGACAAATACAGAGTGAACGAAGGCGGGGAGGTAAATCTCTTGAAAAAAGAAGACTTGGACCATCGCCACTTTAGAAGAGAAGAGTCAACTGGTAAGAGTCAGAAACCATCCGCTGGTGGCGAACAATCTAACCCAAAGAGAGACAACTTTGACATTGGCCCCCGACCAAGACAGGAATTCACTCAACATAACCATGAATTACGGTCATCTAATGGGAAGGAGGACTCCGCTGCAAAGGGTGTTGGAAAAAGGACCGAATTTGTTAATAGGAGATATGAGGTGCACAATGATAGTTTGAACAGTTTAGACAATTATGGTCAATTGCACACTGCAAACACAACAAGCAAAGTTCAGGAGGAAGAGAGAGATGGGTTGAAGCGCTACTCCAGTACTGCTCCCCCTCCACCGTACATCAAATCGAGGGATAAACTTGTCCCTCCACCTTATATTAAATCATTAGACTCAAAACATGGATTTGATGCAGAAGCTTCCATGGACCCTTCAACCCACAAGAGAGAGAATGCAGTGCGTGGTTCAGATAGGATCCAGAAAGAATCAAACCATCCAAAGTATGAGAAGGATTTACCTTATCAGAATGATGTACCCATTCCAAGACCAAGGTCTATGCGGAGAAAACACTCTGAGCCCTCATCATTGAGTCACGATGAAGTTGGTTATAGTGAAGTTGGTGGGGGTGTGAAGGGAAGTTCGAGTAGCAGGAGAAGAGACAGCTCAAAGGGATTGCATATATTGCTGAAGGACGAGCATCATCGGAAATACGAAGATGAAAGGGTGATCGATAATCTTCTGTTGCATTACAGTACGAAAACATCAAACTATGACCAAGAAACAGCGAGGAGAAAGTCGAAAAAAGCTTCCAATGGGCCTAATAATGTGCAGGATGAAATGGGCCCTCATCCCACCAGATGTGTTTCTCTCCCTCGTGAGCAAATTGATCCAGCAGAGCCAAGTGTAAAAGTTTATACTCGTGCCAATTCGTTTCAGCCGGATAAGCCGGCAAGGCACGTGCATCCCAAGTTACCTGATTATGATGATTTGGCTGCCCAGCTTGCCGCCCTGAGGGGGCGGTAAAAGGGTCAAAAAGGAAAAACAATTGGATTTGGAATATGGTGTGTTGATTTAGTTACGTGGACATTCCATTGGCGTTCTGCTTTCCGGAAGCTGGAGGAGAGGAGCCCCTCAAACTTGTTCTTGGGGAGGAGATGGTATTTTTGGGTATCAGGTACATTAACGCTGTACAAACGTGATGCAGCGGGCCTCTAATGTGCAAGAGGAACAAGTGCACCTCATTGATGTAACTGTTGCACAAAAATACGTTCTCCCCTGGTCTGCGCTCATAATCACCAAGCCGGAGTTAGTCCTAGACCTACAAGGCCTGCAACTCGTTGATCAGAGCGTATCCCTGGTGGTTTTTTTCTAGCCTATGCATATGGCAAGAGTTTTACAAAGTCTGGTTTCAATCGTTCGCAATGCGTGCTTGTGTTGTTGTAACAATTCATTGTCACTGTTCGTGGTACAGATTCCTGAGATTAATTGATATAAGTTTGAGTTTATCAAAAAAAATTGATATAAGTTTGAGAGATTTTTCAATGATGCTACTCTTCCAGTTTTTTTTTTTTCTTTTTTCATCTGATGTTTTGCTGGAGTATTTCAATTGGTATTTGACAGTACTACTCCTACTATTTAGTCCTCTGTTTTATATGCTTGTCACAAGATTCTGTTGTTGAATTATGGTTCACTTTTTGACTGTCGAATTCCATTAACAACTTCGTTCTGTTCTGCATTTCTTTGCAGAACTTGTGTAGGTATCTGGTCGGTCAAGGTGCTATTGTCAGTTGCGTAATTATTCTTTGCTCTTGGAGCGTGAACATGTGGTACTCCGCGTTTATTGTGGTCGGTAAATACTGAGCGATTCATGACTTTTGTGTTCGTAAATTATGGGTTAAAGTTAAATATAATATATTGTGATTGGTGCGGAGCATTGCTCAAAAAACATTCAATAACCTCTACTACTCACAAAGTGTTCTGATTTCTCCGAAAAAGAACTTTTAGAAAATGATGGTAATTTCAAGCTCAAAAATCTTGTGTTTACGCAAATAATTTTCTTATCATTATGGATTTTGTTTGATAGATCTCATTTAGATCTTTTAAACAGTACAAAAAGAATTAAAAAATATTTTCCATTTTCATTATATTTGAACTTAAAATTACCTTCTTTTTAAAAAAGAAAGTTTAAAAAGAAAACGAAACTGCACACCAATAACCTCTCCTACTACGGAGTCTACGGTGCTGCTGTGTAAGCAGTAAGTACAATTACATTTCCATCGTGGAACTCTTAATAGGAAAATTTTCAGTGCCGAGCGGGTACCACGTGGTGCCCGCTCAGCCATCCGAGCCGTCCATTACGTGTATGGACGGCTCAGATTTGGAGAGAGAAGAGGAGAAAGAAAGTGTTAGGATGAGAGGAGAGAGTGTGTTTTAATCCGAGCCGTCCAAAAATGCATCGGACGGCTCCGGTGCGCCGAGCGGGTGCCACGTCGGTAATACCCGCTCGGCACTGAAAAATTCCTCCTCCAATGGAATCTTGGAGGACTGCCGTCCTCAGGGGCAGCTGTTTTTAGCAGCGCTTAATTTCACCGTCTAAAAGTGTTTTAAACTGTTCAAATTTTAAAAAAACTTTTTCAGAAGAGATAAACTTTTTACTGAAAGAATTTTTTAAAATTTTTTAAAAATTCAAACTATTGATTGCCTAACGGACGATAAGATTGAGCGTTGAATGCACCCTCAAGCTCCTCTCCAATACTTGCTCCCTCTTAAGATCTATTCTAGATTTTGTCCTATTTTTAAATGGACTTCTTCTAATTGACAATGAGATTGGTCACTCGAGAATCAGTGAAAGCAAAAATTGCGAAACTGATCGGGATATCTTTGGCAAAAAACAATAGTACTACTTGCACATATTTTTTGAAAGGCGAAATGACCACTTTAACCCCGAATCTCACAGTTAACAACGCCTTTACATATTCCCCGAATTCCCTTCCCATTCTTGTCAAGACTCGAGAGTACTCTTTCCCGCCAAAGACAGAGCCCTATCACTCCCTTTCTCTCTACCATTTATTACAGTTGCCCTTGTTTTTTCCCTCTCACTCCCACGGACACTAGAGAGAGAGAGAGAGAGAGAGAGAGAGAGAGAGAGAGAGAGATGAAGGGAACGTCCAAAGTGATTATGGGGGCAACCCTGGTCATGCTGGCGATTCTTGCCACAGTATTAGGCCTGGTCCTAGTTCTCTTAGCTGAGCTCTACTGCTCCATGCTACTCCGCCGCCGCCGCAAACCGACCCCATCCACCACCGCAGCCACCGCCTCCAACACTCCGGCGAACGACTCCACCTCCTCTCCTTCCCACACACTCCAAGACCAAATTTTGTCTCCCAAACCTCTTAGAACCTTCTATGCACACGGAGTACTCGATGCTCCAAGAAGCTTTCTCTACCCCGCCGTCGTCCACGGCGAAGAATACACGGGGGTGGACGTAGAGAAGCAGCAACACACCCAACAACCACCCGCCGCCGCCGCATGGTCACCACCACTCTCTCCTCCCTTCATCATCTCGTTAACCCCACCAAACCCAGTAGACAAAATTAACCCAATATATGATGAGGATGGGGGAGAGCATCTGGTTTACATATGTAATCCAATTTATGATGAGGTCGGGGGCAGGGGAAGCAGGTTGGATACCCCATTCGAGACGCCGGACACGTCGCCTTCGCGGTTGGCAGACGACGGGTTTCCCGCCGAAGGATCTTCGCTGGCGTCGTCCAGTCCCGATTCGTGGGTTGTGGGCCTTGTGGCAAGCACGCCGCCGTTGTCGCCGATGAAGAAGCTTCCGGCGGAGGGGTCTTCCGTTTCTTTGAAAGATGCTCGTTCGTTGGCCACGTCTAGCGATTCTAACAGCAATAGTGACTCATCTTCAGCCTCTCCATGTACTTCTCCTTCTTGGTGATTTCCTCTGGGTTTCGCAGGGTGCAGTGTTTTTTTTTTGTCTTTTTCCTCTTGTGAAAGCCTGATCCGGACACGAATGTGTCTGGAACTGTCTAATGCATGTGGACCGTAAAATATTAAGAAATTCACGTGCATCGAACAATTTTCGACACAGATATATCTGAAACTATGCACGTATATCTGTGCATGTATAATTTTCCGCTTGACCAAAAAAAAAAAATATCTGTGCATGTAAGGTTGCTCCTCTTTTTCTTTTGTTTTGAGATGAGTTCTGTCCGGTTTACTGGAGGTTGCTATTTGTCGTTAGACAATAGTTGTATGATTCGATCATTTTGTAGGTATCGATGTAAATTACTCCATTTAATGCGAAAATCTTGTCACACATGAGTTCGTTACATTTATCTTCGAAAAAATTAGATAATGATTCTTGCCATTAGCTTGTTTGTAAATAAATCCTGTAAAATCACTTGACTATGATCGACAAATCAATTTGGTTTTTTTTTTCCCTATTGATGGTCTTTATATGGAGAATCATAATCCAAAGAGATCCAAATTATCCAATGCAGAATCAGGGTTCTGTGTTCTTCTAAGCTTCGATAAAGGACCCGGCTTCTCGTCCAACTGCAGAGAGAGCCTTTGCTGTTACATTTCAGTCGTTTATCGCCGCAATTAATGGTTAAGATTTTAAAAAGAATCTTTTTGGGAAGAATTTTTTCCCAGGAAGATTATTTCAACTTATCTAAACCATCAAAAATTGGATAGCCAAGAATAAGATCACACGAACAGCTCTCCGCAGTACAGCATGAGCTGTATTCCTAAAATAATGATACGGAGTACTTGGCTCACTATTAGAACTTTTTCCTTTTTGGAACAGCTTATTATTACATGAATTACTCGATTTTTCCTAACAGATGCTTATCGTTGAATCTTCCTTTTCTTTCGCAATATTAATCGTTCTAATATCTTCTAATCTAATGCTAATTAGTTTTTTTTTTTTCTTTTCATGTTTGTTGATTGTGTTCATAAAATTAGCTGTTTTAAAACAATTTCGAAATTAGGGCTTTGAATGGGTTTCTGTCATTCTAGTTGATAATCCTATTAGGCTCTTGGGTATGTTACTTATAGTTGAGTTTTTACACTTTGTTCATAAACTTTCGTAGAAGTATATATGCTGGACGTTTAAACATGGCCAACATATGGTCGTAATCGTTCAATAATTTTCGACCTTTTATTAATAAGCAACCCTCGAATAATTCTGTATCCGCCCCTGCATTATATGGCACTATTGTCCTATCCCAAACTCCACTTTTGGAAATATAACAAATGGACCCCAGCTTCTGTGCTTGTTACTTTATTCACGTTTTGTTGGGTTTCTTGGAAACTTTGTGAGCTTGGGATTCTTGTGTAAATGGTACTGTGTACAACAACAACAACAACTACTACTACTAGTCTAGCAGATGAAGCTGCTCTTTTCCGACCCTTTTTCACTTCAAGGCGTGAACCATGGCTCGTTAACCAAAACCCACGCCCATCTCTTCCATGTACTATTACTGTCTCTCTCTCCCTCCTCTCTCTCTCTCTCTCACACACACACACACACACACACATCTTTGCAGGACAAGATTCACTTTTTGGTTTCCCATTTGGCTGTGCGCGTATTTTCGGATAGGGATTCTGTTTAATTTCCCATTTGGGGAGAAAGAAAACAAGGATCGTTATTTTAAACTATTGGGTGTGTTGGGATTGTGAAGGCGCATGTGAAGGGGGGGTGGAGGTGGACCAACAAAACAGAGGTCAAGAAACAACTAACAAGTCTGTTTTTTTTTTTTTTTTTTTTTTTTATGGATCTTGTGTGCTGATCTCAATGCATTTTGAGGGCGAGGAATATTAGTACTAAAATAATTTGGTCCGTGGACCTTTGTCCACTACGATAACGACAAGTCTTTGTTTGGTCTCTGTAATGTATACTTGAAAAGGCCCCTCGATATAGAGAGAGAAGCTACCAGTTTCTGCAAAGTGACCAAAGAACTCTTTGAGAATCCAAGAAATGAGATGGACCAGGTCTATGGTGCTCTGCAAGGGTGCACAACAACGTGTTGTGCGTATCCGGACAGTTGATCTCAGAAATTAATGGTCTGAATTGCCCGAAAAGTTGTACGGTTGGAATTACGCACAGTGCCAAGCAATTTGAACCGTTGATTGCCAAGATCTACAGCCCGGATGTGCACAACACCTCCCCAGTTACACAGGGTTGTCGCTTACAGCAGGTGTAAATGTTTTATTTAACCCTCACCACAAAAAAAAAAAAAAAAAAAGTAAATTGATTTCTACACTTTTTTTATTTCTACACTCATTTTTTGTCTTTTAGCAAAAAAATTACACACACTTTCAACTGTGTGGTTATAAAATAAAATAAAATAAAAAAAGGAGTGTAGAAATCAATTCCCAACAAAAAAAATGGTTCGTAAAGTGACTGATCCGAGTAATTACAATACGAGTCGCAATACTACAACTGCACATTCTCATTGTAGAAAAATATTGTCGAGCAGGGGTGCATGGCAGCGGTGCCGAGCGACCGAATCCCTGGCACGGTCGGCTCGAATATAATCCGGGCGCATAAATATCTAAACCGGCCATTGCTCGAATTAAGATCCGAGCCATCGATTGCCTAGATGAATGACCAAATCTGCCGCTCAGCATCACTGCATTGGCAGACCCACTTGGAAGTATCTCCCTATGCGCATCGTTTGACGCAAATGAAGGGTTAAGAATCGACAATTAAAGAGACAGCATTCTTCAAAACCCTTCCTCGAAAACAACCATGGCTAAATTTTTAAGATATCCGGCTCATAAATAAATCGAGACAATGTGTCCTACAAAGAAAAAGCAACTTATACTAATTTTGAAAGTGGAGATTAATAACTGGGGCACAATATCTAACGTCGTTATTGCCGAATCTTTGTTCACATTCAGTTCCATGTTCTTTTGTAGAACTGAACACATAATTGAGCATTGAAAAACAATTCAACACTGTGACAAAGCTGTTGCAAGGGAGTACGTTACATATACAACAACAATTTATAAGTTGTGGCTGGCTTCGACAAATTGTCGGTTGCCTCTTTAGCTTCGATGAGCCGTAAGGGGATCTCTCTCATGGAACAATAGCCTTGTAAATTATTTCCGAGTGCCTGTTAAGATGAAGAAAAAAATAAGTATTGAAAGGACAATAGTTCTGACATCATGTACTATCTATGTTACATGACTTGGTACGGTTACGTAAATGTCCAAGAGTAGGGTTGAAATAATATTCACAAGTTACTATTGGGCAGTTCAAATGTTATAGAGGCGTTGCATACTTGCATTCATAGTTTGCAGTAACAACAAAACTCGAACCACTGAAAACGCTTCTCAAGTAACGGTCCAACTAACTCGAGTTGCAACGTATTTCATTCTGTTGTCAAAGTGTTTTGAGTGTCTGGTAAAGGTAGTTTATACTCCTACATTTGTAAGATATCGTAAAACATAACCTACCATGTAGCTACTAAGCTCATTGTAGAGGTCAATGCAATGTACTAGTACATATTTTCCAGACAGAGGGACTAAAACCGAGAAAATCACTTACAATTCTCTTCCCTAGATCTGGTGTCAGCTGGAACAACAAAATACTCTTCTTCCCCCTTCTTGAGATCTCCTATGCAGCTTCATTCCGGTCGGCCTCGGAGGGGCAGCTTTTGCCAATCTCTTTGCTGCAAAAGATTAGTGATTATGAGCACACAAGTAGACAAACGCTATTCACAGATAAAATTGGACCCCATGGAAGAAGGTTGCAACACCAAGACATTTGCAAACAACACTACCAAGAGGACCACAACCATCCATTTTACAAATCGGTAGATAACCTAATTTCTTATTCCGAAATCACACAAACGATATTCTTTTCAACCAATTTGGTCCATAAGTACGACATATAAGCTCGTGTGTGTGTGCAGAGAGAGAGAGAGAGAGAGAGAGAAATGATATTCCTGGTACAGTCAACCAAGCCAAACTCATGAAGAGATATCCTTACAATCCAATGCACTAGAAATACACAGACTAACTCCTGAAAAAGCATATACTTGCCTATTTCATAGAAGAGCTCATTGACATTTTGAGCAGTTTTTGCAGAAGTTTCAAAGAAAAGCAATCCACTTTCTCTAGCATATTGCTCCCCTACCTGCAAAATTAAAAACCTTCTTGAGTAACTTTGGTGATTAAGCTGAAATATTGGGGGACCATAAAAAAAAACCAAGTATTATACCAGTTCCTGTAAATCAGCTTAAATATAAGTGTTAAAGGACATGCCCACTTTCAAAGGTATCGGAACACAGAGAAGCTCTCACCGTTTCTCGTGATACTAGGATCGCATTCTGTCTTTTGCATCCTCTCATTCATGTACGTGATAACCAATATCATAACATCCATGTAAATAATTGTGGCACTATGTAGGCACATTGTTGAAAATCCTCAAGTTATGTAAACAAAATGAGGTTCTGTAAGTGTTCCCAGAGAAAGATCAAGACAACAACGATACAGAGTAAATGATTTAGTTGTCCAAGGTCTCATAGTATTTCAATATGCAAACACAATCAAGAAATGATAATTTTTTTTGAAGGCATTATGCTAAAAGTTGATAAGTCTGTTTATCCCAAAAGACTTCTGGGGGCCTAGAAAGAATTTAAGAGGACTACCCCAAGGGTTGGCTGTATGTTCTTAAGCAAAAAAATACATGCATGAATTATCTTGTAGCCAACGAATAAATGGTGGAGCCTTCTTAGTAGACAGTCAGAGATATGCAGTTGCTTTCTGTACCCTATTAGACGGTGCTCGTAATTAGTTATAAAACAGCTAAATCTATCAATCAGGATAAGTTCTAATAATGAGTTTACATTTTTGTTGAACTTGAAAGTCGGTTGAGTATTATCTCAAGGTTGACATGTTTGTTGTTTACTACAGTTATGCAACGGAAGACTGTATACTTGGGGTAATAAGACTTCTAAGAATCTCTGAAATTTGGGCGATTAAGAAGAGAAGAAAAATAATGGTTTGATATCTTGATGATGCTCAGCATTACGAAGGCTAACCAACTCATGCCCTTGTAAGAGAGCAACTTTATCCAAGTTGAAACTTGAAGATGCCAAAAGCACAAGAGAACATCCAGAAATTACTATAAGTTCTTAATCATCAAAATCTTAAAAGAAACAACTTTAGGTTGAGGCTGTAAGAAAATATATGATTGCCTAGAAAACTATCAATGAGGCGGTTTCACAAAGAGATCATCGGAGAAGACAAATTCACAAACTCCAAAATGTAGTTGGGTTTATTACTTTATTCCCTCAATTTAAGTTGAAAAATAAAAATGAAATACCAGAGGGTGGAGGCCAATGCTTTTAAAAGTTTAGCTTGATGATTCAATCATTATGATTTATGAGTCTCCTACTCGCAAATTGCACTTCAGTATAGCTCACATTGTTGGATACATGAAACTGCATGAGTGACATTGCATGAAAACTTCTGTAGCGACATTTTTATAGCATATTAGCAATTTAGCATGCATAGTAGTCTTAATCCATGAACTTGTCACCAAGACAAGGTCACTACTGAAATGTGGTTCCTCTGCAAGGCACATCTTTGCGCCCAGCTAGCCTTGACAACTGCTTTGGCATCTTCAATGAAGAGGGCCACTCATAATTCGACACAAATGTTTAGGGTAAATAGTAATGAGTTAGACCCTCTAGATGGATAAAGCCAACAACATCAGCTGGCATACGCCGCATACCTCATTCGCCACCTGCCTTTTTGTTTCCAAGTCGGCCTTATTTGCCACCAAAACAGTTACCAAGCTTGGATGTCCTACAACAACACAGTTTTATTAATGCTCCATTGCTGCATAAGCACCAAAGTTAAGCTAAATATTGTCTTCTATGCACAGTGTTCAACTGAAATGCAATTATCTGGGGAGAAATTTGAACTAATGTGTAAGACACAAGAGTAATCAGCACTATGAAAGCCGTAGAGTAGCCCGGCCCTCTTCCAGACCCTACCAGATTAGCCTTAGCTTATAGCTAAGCTTCACTTATTTGGTCGAGAAGGTAACTATGAGAGTGGAATAAAAACTAAATGAATCACCTTGTCTTTGAAGCTCTTGAACCCACTTTTTGGCTCGTTCAAATGAATCCTGAAGGAAATGCACCACATACCTTCTGTCAGTTGATTCCCTCTCACTTATATATGCACGCTAACAAAAAAATGCAATGACTAGGAGTTTCATGAGTGGAAATATGGCAAACAGTAATTCTCATAAGTGAATAGAGTGAAGATTCCCAGTATGTGGAATGGAAGATCAAACAGCACACCAATAAGATGAACAAGGAAAAACTATGAGGGAAAAAAAAAAAAACTGAATATGAAGTAATCATGCGTTTTTCATGAACAACCCGTTTGATCAAAGATGACTGCAGTAGACAGAAAGGAAAAGACCGTACAGTTCACATGCACAACCCTTATTACAAAATCTATCAAATATGAACATCAACAATAGATAGTCAACAGGAAGAAAATTTTCAGAACTTTGGCAAATAGTTACCATGCTTGTGATGTCATACACCACAACGGCTGCAGCTGCACCCCGATAGTACATTGGAGCTAAGCTATAATACCGTTCTTGTCCTGCTGTATCCCAAATATCAAACTTTATTGTGGCATCATTGAGTGACAAAGCTTGAGTGAAAAAGGCTGCTCCAATCGTTGATTCCTGCATTATTACTCCCACGGAAGGTCCAACAACATGAGAATGTGTAAAAGATAGTTATACATTAATACAGAGAGAACAAAATAAGGGGCAAAAATAGTAGAGTGAACCTGGTATTCATAAAACTGGCCTTTCACAAATCTCAGGACCAAGCTGGTTTTCCCCGCTCCCATGTCCCCAAGTAATACCTGGGAAAGGCAACTATATTAAATTCGAGTGCCATAGCCATAAACGCAACCTATTTGATTTACATATTTTCTCATCCACCAAGTATAAAGGTTCACACATGAGGCAAACAACATTAGAAATAAATCTCAACATTTTGGCATGACATTTGGGGTGAAATGATTTCGGGCCAATTGAACAGGATAAAACCTCAATGGAATTTGAAACAACACAACATAGTGAAGTTCTGAGATTTTCCACTCTAATAGTAGCTCTTTCCTCTCCCTACTTGATCAGGTTCGCCCATTCAACAATGTGCATCCGGTGATCTGTAGTATTCTAACAAAATCATCCCCGAACCAAAACAACGAGCTGAACATACTCAGCAGGTTTTATCTAAACTTCCGCGATCCACAAGCGATGGAAAATGGCAGCACCTGATAAAAGGCTATAAAAAACGTGGATTGGATGGTTCTAAGGCCCAAGCCTTAATTTGGCATATGTTGGATGATGTGGGCCCTACCTGGGATATTAATTAGGCATTGGCTGGAACGTTAAAGGCCGTGACTTTTCATGAGCCTTGTGTCTTTTCATTTAGGGAAGTTTGACCACATATTTAATGCATTCAACCTTTATGTATACATTCATGATTCATCCTATCCAGCCGTCTAGGGAATATGAATAGTTATTTGCATTCACACATTCATTCTGCCTAGACCTATTGGGACTAGGAGTAGTTATTTGCATTCAAGTATTATGGAGTCTATATAAGTCATGTAATCTCAAGAGCTTGAATTATGATTGAATGAATGAAAAATTAGCTTTAAGCTTTACTGATTGTGTGATGCAATCTCATTCTTTGGTGCGATGCTAAAGAGGCCTTAGGTGTGATGCCTTTGGTAAACTAGGTGTGAGGCCTAGATCTATCGTTCTCTAATTCTTCTCTCCTTACAAAATACTGTTCACGTCTACTGTTCACAGCCCCAAAAAACAGCCTCTTTTTATCGTGTTTGATCATAGCCCTATTCCAAATCTATCCTACATCAATTTTGGTATCAGAGCGAGTGTAGCATTATGTCTACACGATCCAGAAGGCCGTTTAGAGGAAGATTAACTGATTTCCAGTGTGATGAGATTCTGTTAAAACTTGTGGAGCAATTGGATAATAATAATCTGCGCATCAGCACTTTGGAAGGCTAAAGAACTCAACCTAATGATGGCGAACAAGGCGAAAACTCCAGGAATATAACAATCCTAATGAAAATGGTGAGAACCAAGGTGAGTGCATAGAAGAACAGCATGCAGATTCCCTTCGGAGTCAGCAATTTAGGGCTGGCCAAGGTCAAGGAATGCGACAAAATTCCTTGTCTGACTAGACCCATGATTTGTTACAGAGGAACCAACATGAGACCTATGATACGGCCGGAGATATCATTAAGAAGATTAAAATGGAGGTTCCAGATTTTGAAGGTAAGGTCAATCCTACTTTGTTTCATGATTGGCTTGCTTCTATTGAGGAGTACTTTGACTGGTATGATATGGCTGACGATCGGCGAGTGAGATTTGCTAAGATGAAGCTTGTGGGATTAGCAAAAATCTGGTGGATGGGTGTTGAAGGTGATATTCGGAGGTTGGGGCAACCACCGATTGGTACTTGGCAAGAGATGAAGGCTAAGTTGAGGGAAAAGTACATGCCATCAAATTACCATGAGAAGTTGTGTGAACAACTCATCGAGTTAAAGCAAAACAACGTGTCAGCGGCTAAATATATGCAGAAATTTGATGAGCTAAAGATGAGGAGTCAAGTGACAGAAGATTCAAGTCAAACTCTTGCCCAATTCAAGGCTGGTTTGAGGCCAGACATAAGGAGGGAGCTGCTTCGCCAACCCTTGTATAGTCTCGAGCATGCCTTCCAAGTTGCTTTGGATATGGAGGAGTATTTGAAATACCTAATTCCTAAAAAGTTTGGGTCTCAAGTTGGAGAAATTGCAGCTAAAGGGTACAATGATGCAAGTCGTTTCTGGCCCAGTGTTTCCAAGCAAACTTCAGCCAATACGGCTGATCCAAAAGGCAAGAACCACGCAGCCAACAAAGAGGGAGGAAAGGACAACAGGTGCTTTAAATGTGGTGAAACTGGTCATATGGCCTATCAATGCCCGAAGAGGAACTTACACATGGGAATGGAACAAGAAGCTGAATTTGACCAACAACATAATGATGACAATGATGATTCTTTTGACGTTGGGGTTCTAAATACAGATGACTTAGAAGAAGAGGAGGTGGACAATTCATTGATCTCTATTGTTAGACGTATCCTTACAGCACCTAAAGTTGAAAAGGAGGACTGGAGGCGTACTTCTATATTTCTGATGCTGGTCCTCTCCGGAAACCAAGCCCAAAAGCTTATTATTGATGGTGGGAGTTGCATGAATGCTGTATCTGCTGCCACAGTGGAGCGTCTTAAGCTTCCTGTTTAACCACATCCTCACCCATATAAGGTAGCTTGGATTGACAACACTTCCATTCCAGTAACTCAGCGCTGCCTAGTTTCTTTCTCTTATGGTTCTTACAGTGATTCCATTTGGTGTGACGTAATTCCCATGAATGTCACACATATCCTTCTTGGGAGACCATTGCTTTATGATAGAGATGTGCAGCATTGTGGTAAAGAGAACACGTATGCTTTCTCATTCAAGAACAAGGAGATTGTTTTGGAGCCAATGAATACAACTGAAATGGAAAAATACAAGGAAAAGAAGCCAAAGGGTGTTGCTGAAAATAAGCCTAAATCTCTCCACATTCTCACCAAGAAGTGTTTTCAAATAGAGAGTATGGAACTAGGAGTTATATATGCCGTGGTGGTAAATGAAGTATCAGAATCAGCTGCTGCAACAGCCTCTGAATTACCATCAGAAGTGGCTGAGCTGCTGTCCCATTTTTCTAATGTTGCACCTAAAGAGCTCCCAAATGAATTACCTCTCATGCGCAATGTCCAGCATGCAATAGATCTCATTCCAGGATCGCAATTGCCTAATCTTCCGGCCTATCGCATGAATCCAAGTGAACACACAGAGCTTAAAAGACAAGTAGATGACCTTTTGTCCAAGGGGTTTATTTGTGAGAGTTTAAGCCCTTGTGCTATTCCAGCTTTGCTCACGCCAAAGAAAGATGGCAGTTGGTGCATGTGCATAGATAGCCGTGCTATAAACAAGATTACAATCAAGTACCGGCTCCCTATCCCAAGGCTTGATGATATGTTGGACATGCTGGCTGGTTCTTGTATATTCTCAAAGATTGATTTGAAAAGTGGCTACCATCAACGACGCATAAGGCCAGGAGATGAATGGAAGACAGCTTTCAAGACCAAGGATGGCCTCTATGAGTGGCTAGTCATGCCATTGGGTCTTACAAATGCCCCAAGTACATTCATGCGCTTTATGACGCAGGTATTACAGCCTTTCTTTGGTCACTTCCTTGTTGTTTATTTCGATGATAGTCTAATATATAGCAAGACCAAGGAGGAACATATCTTTCATCTTCAACAAGTTTTGAGGCTTCTCCGTCATGAGAAACTCTACATGAACTTAAAGAAGTGTTCTTTCATGAGTCCAAGGGTTGTATTTTTGGGTTTCATTGTGTCCTCTAAAGGAGTGGAGGTCGACCCAAGTAAAGTGAAAGCTATTCTAGAGTGGTAAATTCCCAAAACCTTGCATGATGTACGCAGTTTTCACGGGTTGGCGACTTTTTAACGACGATTTATTAGGAATTTCAGCACGGTAATGGCACCTATCACTAACTGTATGAAAGGAGGACAGTTTGCTTGGACCAAGGCAACAACAAAAGCTTTCGAAGACATGAAGAAAATGATGTCTGAGGCTCCTGTTCTACGTCTTCCTGACTTCTCAAAGGTATTTGAAGTGGCGTGCGATGCAACACATGTTGGGATTGGAGGTGTTCTTAGTCAAGAAGGGCACCTGGTTGCTTATTTTAGTGAAAAACTCAATGAAGCCAAGCAAAAGTATTCCACCTATGACAAAGAATTTTATGCAGTGATTCAAGCACTTCGCCATTGGTGACACTATCTTCTTTTAAAGGAGTGTGTGTTGTTTTCCGACCATGAAGCACTCAAGTACATCAACTCTCAAAAGAAACTGAATCATCGACATGGCAAATGGGTTTCATTTCTGCAGGAATATTCTTTTGTTATCAAACATAAGGCTGGTTCAGAGAATAAGGTTGCTGATGCCCTTAGCCAAGTGGTGTATGTTCTCTCTTCCGTGGCTATACAAGTGGTGGGTTTTGATTTGCTCAAGAGAGACTATCCTTCTTGTAAGGATTTCAGCTCTATACATGCTCCGCTGCTGGCTGGACAGCAGGGAGGATATGGTGATTTTTCTTTGCATGATGGTTTCCTCTTCAAGGGAACCCGACTTTGCTTACCTAACACATCACTCCGTGAAGAAGTGATTTGGGAATTGCATTCCAGAGGGGCAGCAGGTCATTTTGGAAGAGATAAGACAATTGCAATGGCCGAAGATCGCTTTTATTGGCCAAAGCTGAAGTGAGATGTGGGCAGGGTTGTTTCGCAATGCCATACTTGCCAACTTTCAAAGGGAAGAAAGAAGAATACAGGTTTATGCACTCCGCTACCTGTGCCCCATGAGCCTTGGCAGGATTTAAGTATGGATTTTGTCCTTGGATTACCAAAAACCCTTCAGGAACATGGATCTATCTTTGTGGTTGTGGATCGCTTCTCCAAAATGGCACACTTCATTCCTTGTTCAAAGACATCGGATGTGTCCACATTGCTAAGCTCTTCTTTCAAGAAGTTGTTAGACTTCATGGATTACCAAAGACCATGGTCTCTGACCGTGATTCGAAGTTTGTGAGTTACTTCTGGCGAATGCTATGGAAGTTGCTGAATACAAAGCTGAAATTTTCTTCGGCTTTTCATCCACAAACTGATGGTCAAACGGAGGTTGTTAACCGCAGTTTGGGTAATCTACTTCGCTGCCTTGTGGGTGATCATGTTGGCAGCTGGGATCAGGTGCTTCCTATGGCTGAATTTGCATACAACAGCTCTGTTAAGATCTACAAGACGCAGCCCTTTCGAATTTGTCACAGGTTTGCTTCCTAGGAAACCAATAGATTTGGTTCCTCTGCCTATTCAGGCTCGCCCAAGTGCTGAAGCTGAAGCTTTTAGTCAACACATCCGTGATATCCACGATGTGCGGCGAAAGATTGCCATCAGCAATGAGAGCTAAAAACAACATGCTGATTTAAGGCAGAGGTTTGCTGAATTTGATGAAGGTGACATGGTTATGGTTCGAGTCAAACCAGAACGGTATCCTAAAGGGGTTTATAAGAAACTTCATTCAAAGAGTGCTGGTCCATTTAAAGCTCTCAAGAAAATCAGCTCTAACGCCTATGTGCTTGAATTACCTGATGATACGGGCATAAGTAATGTGTTCAATATTGAGGATCTGACTCAACATTCTGGGCATGTTGAGGATAGTAACCGGGCTGACCCTGTGGCATCTCTCCCAGCATCCAAATGTTTCGAGGATGAAATCGAAGATGTGGTCAATAATCAAATTATTTCGACTCGACATGGAGGTTATCAAAAGTATCTCATTAAGTGGAAGGGGCGTTCACTTTCAGATTGTACTTGGATTACTGAAGAGGAATTTCACCGCCTCAACCCGAACCTTCACGAACGGTTCCATGCTTTTAACTCGTCAGGGTCAAGTTCTCTCAAGCCGGGGAGAGTTGATGGAAAATGGCAACACCCGATAAAAGGCTATAAAAAAGCATGGATTGGATGGTTCTAAGGCCCAAGCCTTAATTTGCATATGTTGGATGATGTGGGCCCAACCTAGGGTATTAATTAGGCATTGGCTGGAACATTAAAGGCCGTGACTTTTCATGAGCCCTGTGTCTTTTCATTTAGGGAAGTTTGACCACATATTTAATGCATTCAACCTTTATGTATACATTCATCCTATCCAGCCATCTAGGGAATATGAATAGTTATTTGCATGCACACATTCATTCTGCCTAGACCTATTGGGAATAGGAGTAGTCATTTGCATTCAAGTATTATGAAGCCTATATAAGTCATGTAATCTCAAGAGTTTGAATTATGATTGAATGAATGAAAAAAATAGCTTTAAGCTTTACTGATTGTGTGATGCGATCTCATTCTATGGTGCGATGCTAAAGAGGCCTTAGGTGTGATGCCTTTGGTAACCTAGGTGTGAGGCCTAGATTTATCCTTCTCTAGTTCTTCTCTCCTTCTTACAAAATACTGTTAACGTCCACTGTTCACAGCCCCAAAAAACAGCCTCTTTCCCTCATGTTTGATCATACATAGCCCTATTCCAAATCTGTCCTGCATCAACAAGATTATACAAAGCCATGATACTCGATGACTTATCGAACCCATCACGTTTATTACGCCTTAAACACTTTGAAATAGTAGAGAAATGGAACAGCATAACATTGTGGAAAACCGCACATCTATGTTCCCGGTATGTATTGTGGAGCCACTGGAGTGAGAATTTATCAGTTCGTCATGCGAAATCTAATTATTCAAAATACATAATCAACGTAATGAGGATGTTAAATCACAAGGTACTACTCTCATTATCCGGTGCACTCAACATTGAAATCAAATCAAAGCACTACGAATAAGCTCACTGTCTTTACCTATAGCCTATAAATTATCCACTAATAGATTGAAAATTCGCAACTAGGTCTAGAAAAAACAGAACCGCAGAAAAGAGTGAACCGTGAACTTAAGGGAAGACGTACCTACCAGCTTGGCTTGTATGTTCTTGTTGCCAGTAGTCCTCGCCATGAGAGAGAGAGAGAGAGAGAGAGAGAGAGAGAGAGAGAGAGAGATTTGGTACTTGAAAACGAAGCGCGGAATTGATGTGTGTTGTAAGGAAAGGAGGGGAGGGAGAGAGAACGTTAGGTTGTGTAAGTTGACTGGTAAGTTTGTTTTGCTTTTAGCGCCGTGATCCAACGGCTCGTATGGCTTTTGGATTCTCTTCCCTCCTCTCCATCTACGGCTCTGCGCATTGCACTTCCGTCATTGGCCACGTCAGAGAGAGAATGGCAACACAGGACAAAAATTCACCTGCAACACAAAAAGAGAGGTAATTTAACTTGTTTCAATTAACTGGATGAGTGTGAAGCCCGGAATCTAAAAATGTACTTAGAGACTTTAATTAGGTTAATAAATTCAATTTTTAGGCTAAAGAAAAATGATTAAGGTTAAAGGGATATTTTCGGTCGACGTTTTTAGGACACAAAGATAACATGATATAATTTTAGGTGTTCAGTACTCTTCTTTAGAAAGCGAACGACACCGTAATAATTTACACATTTTAATTAGTCTACGTTGTAATCTTTTTGAGTTCGGAATCCGGACATGAATAATTGAATCAGAACGAATTTTTACTAGAAAGCAGAATTAGAATTTCGGCATTCCAAATTTCTCACTCTCTCCATCTCCCTCATAGCAAGACCGACAATAACGAGAATCGCAGCGACGCTGTTGTGTGGATGGGCATTCACTGTGTGTGTGTTTTTCAACTATGTGGGTGCGTGAATGACTTAGGTGTGTGCGTGTTATACACCAATAAACCACAAGTAAATACCCCTCTGTATATAAGAAGAACAAGCCCCGTTCTCGAAAGGAAAATAAGTAATTATCTTTTAATAATGTAATTTTAAACTCAAAAATCATAAAATTATGTGATTACGCAAATAATTTTTCTATCAATATGGATCTTGTTTAATAGATCTCATTGAAATCTTTAATACAATGCAAAAACAAAATTGAATTTTTTTTTAATTTACATTATTTTTTGAGTTTAAAAATGTGAAATAAATATTTATTTTTTAGGAAGGTGTTCTGGAACAGGGCCTAAGTGGATTTAGTAGAACTAATTATTCTTGAGGAATTAAACTACTGGAAGTGCTGTATGAAGTTGGTCTTAATTAACCATCAGTTTGGTTAACCCTGACATAGACTAAATAACGTGAAGGTCCTTATGGAATTAATTAGTGTTGAGATTCACAAATTGACCCGGAGCCGTTTTCAAAAGTCGAATAGGCCAACTCACAATTAAGAAGGCCCAAATATATTCTGATCGCATTGTTAAATAGGTATTGACTCAAATTCATTAACAAATCGGTCAATTCGAGACTTAAGCAAGAGTATGATCAAGTTTTTATCTTAGCGCTCGACAATTCAAAGATGAGATACTCTAACCTTAGTTATATTATTATTTTTTCAAACAAATTATGTTGTGCACTTCATATGCTCAAAGGTTATGATATGCTATATATAATTAAGGAAGCATGATTTGATGAACTATTTTTATGCCTTACAATCTTATGCCATGGAAAAATGCTACGAACTATTTATTGTGAGATGTTGATATTACGAGGATGACTACGATTATAAAGTGTTGATTTTATAAGAATGACTATGTTTAAGAAGAGATGATTCTATGAACACATTGTCATCTAAATGTGAAGCTGATGCACACAGACAGCAGTGTCTCGGGTCAGGGGGACGGATTTTAAAGATACCATGACTAATAAATGGGTAATAAGGTAGGAACGTTATGTGGCATTCCAGTGACTTGATCATTTTGCACCATATAGGGTTGCTCCCATATTTATGTTTAGTTGTTGGATATGCATCATAAGATTTATGCGACGATGATATTATGCATCCTCTTCTTATGAAGTTATGAGAAAGTTATGATAAGTTATGTTAAAGAAGCTTATGAATGTTTTTTTTCATGGTAAAACATATAACTCTGGTAATGTATCTTGTATGAGCTGTCGGCGTATGAAAATTAATTATTTTTCTACAGGTATTGCCAAGTAGGATTAAAAAACGCTGCCGCCTGGGGGACATGTAAAGCAAGTATTTAGTCAACGTTTTAAGAACTTCAAAGTTGGGAATCGACTACTCCCTATTTAGTGTACGTTATAAAGTTTTTAAATCTTTAAGGCTCTGACGGTATCTTTATGTCAATTATTCTTCCACACCTTTAAATTTTTACAATTGTTGCATGTCTTGGACTGAGTAATGAGGTCTTGGTTGGAGGTTAGATCCACTGGTCGATCACATTAATCCTATCTTAACAATTTTTGGGATAGGGTCATGACAATTGTGGTATCAGAGCATGGTTTCAAAAACAAAATTTTATTTTACGAAAAGTCAGAGCCAAAAATGCAAAGGATCAAAATGTGTATTTTTGCTTCAAAAGGTCCCCAGACAGCTGACACAATTTTATGTGTGATTGACCTATTGCGGTCAAACGACGTATGGATTTATGGGTGGATACATAATTAAAATTCACTAGAGAAAAATGATTACCTTCTAGTAGGGCTGTAAGTGAGCCGAGCTACTCGCGAGCTCAGCTCCGCTCGTCTCGTTAAAGCTCGGCTCAGCTCGGCTTTACTAAACGAGCCTACTCGGCTCGTTCGACAAAAGCTCGGCTCGTTAAGGGAGGCTCGGTTCGATTAAGAGAGGCTCGTTTAGTAAATGGCTAAGCTCAGCTCGTTAAGGGCGCGGCTCATTAAGGCTCGAGCTGAGCTCGAGCTTGAGTTTTGGGCTCGTTAAGGAAACGAGCCGAGCTCGAGCTCGCCAAAGCTCGACTCGGCTCGACTCGTTTACACCCCTACCTCCTAGCGAGAAGCGCTTAGAGCGTTGCATATTGAAGGCTAGAAAGGATATCAAAGCCAGAGAAAGCACTTATCTGCTCTAGAAATGTGTAAGGATGTGATGCTATATACACCACCTTGATCAATTAAGAAATACTTATATGAATAGAACTTCCAATTTTAAATGACGATGATTATGACGATTTCAGAGCTTTTATTGAACAGAGGGGCACACATATCGCCACCTGCTCTACAAACGAAATTTTTTATCGACACTGCATGTCAAATTTGGCATGAGACTATGAGAGTGGAGAAGCCAAATGACATGTAAGTATTTAATATTTTGGTTGAAGTTGCTTTACATGCGAATTGTTCGATTTGGCATGCCATGTCACCAGTGGCGGACCCAGGAATTTGACATAGTGGGGGCACCAATTTTTTTTGTAACGCAGTAATATATGAGTTACAGTTAAGCACATTCACATCAAAATAATTTTAGCATTCATGATAATGTAATAATTTTAAAGTATATATGTATTTTAATAAATGCTACTTGGGCAAACTGCGCACCTCGACTATATAAGTTAAAAAAAAATTTATTACATGTTCATCATCTATTTTTTTTATTATTAACTCTACAAGTACAAGTTTCGAGGATCAAAATATACAAATACAATGTGCGGGTTTATATTGAGTATTACATAACTGATTGGAGACGTTGAGGAGTGAGAGAAACATTGGCTGTGAAAGAGTTCTAGTGTATTTTGAAAAACAAAAAACAAAAAAACTTAGATTGGAGATGATGGGGATTGGGAGTTCTAGTGTATTTTGAAAAAAAATACAAAAAATCAGGAGTGGAGACTCGAACCCACGTCCTTCATTCCCAGAAAGTGCCGCTTACCACAACACTAAACACAAGCTTCTTATGTATGTAGGACATATTATATATATATATATATATATATATATATATACACACACACACATATAAAATCGGGAAATTATTTTTTTTAAAAAATGGCATGGGGCACGTGACCACAGGTGCCCCAAGGTGGGTCCGCCCCTGCATGTCACATATGACATTCTTGATTGGAGATGCTGAATGGGATAAAGTGCTTTTATTGCAACTTAAGAAGAAAAAGAAAAATGAAACGTACGCTTTACCTTTTAAATCAGAAAAGATGGGGAAAAAACAAGAATTAGGTTTGTCTACGGTCCATGTGTTAAGAGCAGATCGCTACTTGCCCTATAAACGAAATTTTTTATTGACAGTGCATGTCAAATTTAGCATGAGACTATGAGAGTGGGGAAGCCAAATAACATGTAAGTATTTAACATTTTTTTTAAAGTTGCTTTACATGCGAATTGTTCGACTTGACATGCGCCATGTCACATATGACATAAATGCTGAACGGAATAAAAATGTTTTTAATGCAGCTTAAGAAGAAAAAGAAAAAGAAAAATGAAACACCTGCTTTGCCTTTCAATTCGAAAAAGATGGAGAAAACAAAAAACAAGAATTAGGCTTATCTGCAATCCATATGTTAACTGAAGAGTTGTTGTTGGAAGATTGTGAACCGTCGAATGATATTTTAACGGTCGAGATTTAAAAAGAAATTCCTAAGAAAAGTTTAACTTTTTCTAAATTTTTTTTTACAGAATTTGAACAATTGGATGCAAAAATGAATAATTGAACTGCGAAGGAGTTCCAGATCAACAGTAAAAAGCGCTTTTAGAAAAGGAAGGTTTTTCAAGTTCAAAAATCATGTGTTTACGCAAATATTTTTCCTATCAATATAGATCTTGTTTGATAGATCTCATCGAGATCTTTTAAACGGTGCAAAAAAAATTAAAAAATTATTTTTCATTTTCATTATATTTGAGCTTGAAAAACCTTCTTTTTGTAAAAGTTCTTTTTACTGCGCATCCGGAACACCCTCTGCATAGGATGAAACCGCTGAGAATCTGCCTCCAACAAAAGAAACGCGCTTTCAAAAAGAAAGAAGAATGAATGTGGGTCCAGTACGGACCCAATAATATCTTGCCGTACGTAACTGCCTTGACTTATCCATTTTCCTAGTGATTTCCACCACGACTCCGGTCAGTTTTAAGGCCATGATCCACTGCATGTATCCCTATTGTGTTCATATGCTGGACCCACCTAGGCTATGTTTTCTTCACAATCTCACCGAGGCCGTTGGTGTCTTAAATACTACTGTAATATGATAAGAACGGCCAATGTGGTTTCAAAAAATGATCATACAAAGACGCTTCAATCATACAGTTACTAATGGTCGATCAATCTGATGTTTTTGCAGACCTTATATGTTCTACATAGGCAATAAAATGAACAGTACAGATTATATAGAGTTAATGTATGTGAATCCATAATGGGAAGCGCTAGAGTTATGAGAGACGATCTTACGAGATAATTGCTCTCCGTTGCTTCTTCCTCTTAACTTCCTTTCTTTCCCCCACTAGTCCAAGTCCACTACTCCAATCTACTCTCCATTTCTTTTGTCTTTTGAGATGATGATTGGTCGGTCCCACTCTCCTCTATACTTGCAATCGATCATTCTAGATCCCACCAGATTACTCTCACCTCACTGTTCAATGCTTAGCCCCCCCGGAAAGCCCATTTTCGTCATTCCCCGAACTTTTCGGCATGTATCCCTATTGTGTTCATATGCTGGACCCACCTAGGCTATGTTTTCTTCACAATTTCACCGAGGCTGTTGGTATCTTAAATACTACTGTAAATTTGTAAATATGATACGAACGGCCAATGTGGTGCAAAAAATGATCATACAAAGACGCTTCAATCATACAATTACTAATGGTCAATCAATTTAATGTTTTTGCAAACCTTACATGCTCTACATAGGCAACAAGATGAACAGTATAGATTATATAGAGTTAATGTATGTGAATCCGTAATGAGAGACACTAGAGGTACAAGAGACGATCTTACGAGATAATTGCTCTCCGTTCCTCCTTCCTCTTAACTTCCTTTCTTTCCCCACTAGTCCACTACTCACCATTTCTTTTGTCTTTTGAGATGATGATTGGTCGGTCCCTCTCTCCTCTATACATGCAATCGATCATTCTAGATCCCACCAGATTACTTCCCCCTCACTGTTCAATGCTTAGCCCCCACGGAAAGCCCATTTTCGTCATTACCCCGAACTTTTCGCTCTTTATAAATAGTACCCACTTCGCTCGTTAACATCACACACTACTATCAGCACTGATCAGAGAGAGAGTGAGAGCGAGTGAGTTAAGTCTTCTTTGATCAGATTTCCAATAAAATGGAAAGAAACAATTACAACAACAACCGTGGAACCGGAAATCCCGGCCGAGGCCGTGGCCGCGGCCGCAACGGCGACGGCGGAGGGAGAGGAGGGGGTACAGGTTGGGGTGGTCCGGCCCAGTCCGGTGGCCAACAGTGGGCCGATAGGTCCGGTGGTCAGGTGGGTCCGGGCGGGGGGTCCTACAGACCACAGCAACAGCAGACTGGTGGCCAGATGGGCCATGGTGGTGGGTCCTACAGGCCACAACAGCAGCAGCAGAACGGTGGTCAAGGTGTGGGACCCGCGAGGGCGGAGTTTGTCGGAGGCGGAGGAGGGGTGTGGAATGGGAGACCCGGTCTTCATACTCAATCTCAGCCCCAGGCTCTTCTTCCTGGTGGGTCCTACAGGCCGCAACAGCAGCAGAATGGTGGTCAAGGTGCCGGTCCTACCAGGGGGCAGGATATTGAAGTGAATGGAAGCGGTGGGCATGGCAGTGGAAGGGGAGGAGGGGGAGTGTGGAGTGGGAGACCTGGTCTTCACACTCAAGCTACTACTCAATCTCAGCCTCGAGCTCTTCCTGGTCTTCATACTCAAGCTACTACTCAAACTGAGCCTCGAGCTCTTCCTGGTATATTTCTGGTTTGCTTTAGATGTATATAACCTGCGTTTGGGTAATTGCACTTACTGTATGGTGATTTTGTTTTCTTAAATGGAATTAAGGGGGGAGCATGGTAATTGGGAGCTAGGTTTTACAGCCCGTTTGGATTGAGGGATTTGATTAGAAAAGAAAACATAGGATTAGAGGTTTATGCCAAATCAATCATTTGAATGGAGTAATTTAATGGTAGATTTTGTGAGAATTTTTGTGAGACTTGGTGAGAAAGGGTTCCTGTTTCTTATCACATCATTTCTTACAATTCAAAGAGGCTGTTAGGAAAATGCATTTTACTCTGGATTCACCCACAAAATACCCAAAATTGATGTGTACACATTGTAAATTTTAGATTGGGTTATGTGGGCCGAGCACTGTGTTGATCTGGTCTCTAGATTTCATTTATGCGGTGAAAGTTTGGGTAGGTTATTCTTGGTTTGATGCGGGTATAAGATTAT
Source organism: Rhododendron mucronatum var. ripense (assembly GCA_019656295.1). Taxonomy (NCBI): domain Eukaryota; kingdom Viridiplantae; phylum Streptophyta; class Magnoliopsida; order Ericales; family Ericaceae; genus Rhododendron; species Rhododendron mucronatum. The sequence continues at coordinate 201,286 of BPLT01000151.1, read as the reverse complement.
TATGTAATTGGTTGTGTTTGGGTCTTGTTAAGGTTGTCTTGGGATCATGGATTTATGGACAGTTTTATGCAAGAAGCTAGAAGTGTGGGAAAGAGAAAGATAGGGAGACTGGTGACGAATTTGGGATGGATGAGGAGTTGTTGGGTTTAAATGATTTGGCTGCTGGAACTAATAGTAGTTACAATTTTTAGAGTGCAAGTGAAATGGTGAGAAATGATAAGCAGAGAAATTTGTCTTGTATTCTTGTATTTAGCTTCCAAATTAGGTGAGAAACCAGGACAATGAGGATCCCCTGATTATGTCAATCCCATTTCTCAGAAACAAAATGATGAGGGAATGTGAGGATGGTAACAGAAAGTCGTACTCGTACTTCTAAGATTGCCTAGGTGGGCCGTTAAGTTACAAGCACATAAACATGAGAACAAAAGATATACTGCTTTGGGGAAGCGAAGGAAATCCTCTATTGCCATTTCCACATTTCGGCACTAGACCTAGAAAGAGTTGGTTGTTTTTTTGTTTTTTTTTAATAAAACGCACATCAGTGTTTCTGTTGCCCAAAAAATATGCAGAATGGGAATTTTTATCGCGGACCATCAAAATTTACCGGTCCGGGATGAGGATTTTTACACCGGTGCGGAATGAGGATTTTTACGCTTCATTCTCACCCTCTCTGCCACATATCTTTGTTACTATAAACTGCTCTGGACTCTTGCCCTAAAAGCTTTGAGGCTTTGAGTCCTCGACCTCTGTAGGAGGCCGTTTTCTGTACTTTTGAGATTACAAGACATCTTATAACTCAACCCTTTCTCTTCAACAAATTTTCCAAACAGATTGGGTGAATATTTACGTTAGCTAAGTGATTTATTCGGGGTAAAAACAAATTTTCCTCTGTTTGTTTTTCCTCATTTGAGTTTTTTTTTGTTGTGTGTGATTCAAGATGGATTCTAGTGTTACAGTAACAGTTGCATCCCCTCTCTTGATGAAGCAGCTTTTTATGTATAGGTCTCTTTTATTTTGCATTGTCCTCTTAGCTTTGGATTTATGTCGCCTTGTGAAATCAAGTACAACATTTTCTTGACTTTAATTTAGATCAAGAAATGCACTCAATGTAGTTCATATTTGTTATGGGTTGGGAACTTAGGCAATATGCGTCACTTGAGTAGATAGATGGAACATATCACAAGTTCGAGGAAAAGAAATTTAGATAGGAAATGAAAGCAATTAGTTTGCCTGCTTGTCGTTTTCTTTCTTCAGGTTTTCACTATATTAATTGGCTACAATGTGTTTTCTTTAGTATTAGTTTGCTTGTATTGTCGTAGAATTGACTGTGTTTTTGTTATTTTCATATTCATATTAACTTCAATCAGGAAGCTCTACTTGGAATTGATTGTGTTTTTGCAAATGATTGACGAAGTCTTTCTGTTCTCTGTTATAACAGATCTTGAGTCTTTGCAAATTTCTGAAAAAAAGCCTCCACTCGCTCTTTCTGAAGAAACAGAGAATAGAATTGTGCCGATAAACCGGCCTGACAGAGGGGGAACAGTTGCTGCCAGGGAGGTCAGGCTCTTGGCCAACCATTTTCTAGTGAGTTTCAATCCAGAAGGCACCATATTGCACTATGATGTCAATGTCGAACGCCAAATGTCTCGTGGCCCACAACGTACAAAGAATTTTATACCAAAAATGGATCATCGTCGGATATTGGACAAGCTTTTCTGTAATGACCGCACCCGATTACCAGACCAAATGACTGCTTATGATGGAAGAAGATTCATCTTCAGTAAAGTGCCACTGCCCACTGGGCAGTTTGGTGGGGAAGACATGGACCGCTCTCCTATATTTACTACTACGTTAGTGAATGAGCTGAGTTATGCCAAGCTAAAGGATTACATAAGTGGAAATCACCGTGATGATCCCCGAGGTATTTTGCAGGGAATGGATTCGGTTATGAAGGTGAATCCATCTAGCCAAAGGATCGCTGTTGGTCGGAGCTTCTATTCTAATCAATTCAGACAATCAGATGACCTTAAGTGTGGGGTTGCAGCTTTTAGAGGGTTCCAACAGAGCCTGAAGCCAACTTCTCAGGGTCTAGCCTTATGCTTGGACCATGAAGCGATGCCATTTTTCAAGCAAATCTCAGTCATAGACTTCCTTAAGGAGAATGTCTGGGGTTTCCAAGAAGAAAAAGATGTTTTGAAGTTGAAAAAAGAGGTGGAAAAAGCATTAAGAGGGCTGAAAGTCTATGTAACTCATCGCGACACAAAGCAGAAGTTCCAGATAGCTGGGCTGTCCGATCGTCGGACGCGAGATATTTCATTCCCTCTTGAAGATCCAGAGCAAAAGGTGCCACCAAGGAAAATTGGACTTTCGGAATATTTCTGGGAGAAATATAATAAGAAGATATTGTTCGATGATATTCCCTCTTTGGATCTGGGAAAAGCCAATTATGTTCCTATGGAATTCTGTACTTTGGTGGAGGGTCAGAGGTACCCAAAGGAGAAGTTGCCCAGAGATAAAGGCTTGTTGTTGAAAAAGATATCAATGCCTCCACCAGAGGAGAGAAAAAGCATTATCTGTGAGATTGTGCAAGGCAAGGATGGACCCTGCGGGTATGATCTTTAACTAAATCCTCATCCTATCTTCATTAATTATTGTACGTTACTCATATTTTCATGTCAGTTCTTCTATAACGGTATTGTGAATTTGTAGTATAACATGTTTTGTCTTTACAATGATTCTTCTATAAAAGTGTGTTTTTCCTTCTCTTATCTTTTATACTTTGTTCATGGTCATAACGAGACCCTGAGCGGGGGACTCTTTTGACCTGCCACAATGACAATTAGTAAAACCTGGGGTTTAACAGACTAGCAGCGGACCCTTTAAGCATTGATTATTTGCCATGTATCCCTCTCTGCATTGCTCCATGGCATGAATATGAAGTTATGGTTAATGTGTCAATATTGATCACGTTAACTAATTGATCTGTTTCATATGCTTGGCTAGTGAATGGGGCATTCTTTTTATTTTGAGATGGAAATTTGGATTAGTTTCCGGACTCGTTGACAACCAGGATAGAAATAATGAAAGATACAAAAAAAAAATTGGTGCAAAATCATTGGCTCACAAGTCACAAGTTCCCAATTTGCTGGTGGTACGTTATCAGGACTATTTTGGATGAATAGGAACTTTCATGTGCCCATCACTATTAGTGTATAGGAAATACTTGTTTGTTTTGTATTAATTTTCTTGATTTGTCAACGTGTTTGGTTGTGTATACTATCTTCACATCGTTTATACTTGTTGTCAAATGTGTTTGTATTGGTTATGTGTTTGTTCATGGAGGACATCTAATCACCCTTTTTGTTCCTGCAGAAATGTTGTTAGGAATTTCGAAATTGCAGTTGATCAGAAGATGACTAGAGTAGTGGGCCGTGTCCTGGCGCCACCTGCTTTGAAGCTCCGTACTCCCACTGGCAAACCGCAAGTAATTAGAGTTGACAGGGATCCGAGATGCCAGTGGAACCTACTTGGGAATTCAGGGAATTCAGTTGTGGAAGGCAAGCCGCTCAAGCGGTGGGCCTTGATAGATTTCACTGCAAGCGACTGTTCTAGACTGAATGCTGGTCTTTTCATTAAGAAGTTGATAAATAAATGCAGTGATCTAGGAATCCCTGTGATGGAGCCAGTGGTGTCTCGTCTCACGAGCATGCGTGACTTGTCTACTGTTTTTGCAACTCAAGAATTACTCGATAGTGTTGTGAAGGAGGCAAACGGGAAATGCAACGGCCGTTTACAGCTTTTTGTATGTGTAATGTCTGTAAAGCACGACCGCGGCAAAAAGTTTCTGAAATGGGTCTCCGAGACAAAGATTGGAATCATGACACAATGCTGCTTGGTCAGTCATGCCAACAACCCCAACAACAGAGAGAGCGACCAGTATCTTGCAAACCTCGCTCTGAAAATTAATGCTAAGCTTGGCGGTACCAATGTGGAACTATCAGAACGGCTCCCTGGTTTCCCCGGGGAGGAACATGTCATGTTTATTGGCGCTGATGTCAACCACCCTGGGCCAGGAAACACAACCTGTCCATCTTTTGCTGCAGTGGTTGCTACCACCAACTGGCCTGCCGTTAGTCGCTATGTTGCCCGTATCTGCCCCCAGGAACACCGGAACGAGAGGATTGTTGATTTTGGGGCCACGTGTTTGGATCTAGTCAACACTTATGCTCGCCTCAATAAGGTCAAGCCGAAGAAAATTGTGGTTTTCCGCGATGGAGTTAGTGAAGGCCAGTTCGATATGGTTCTCAACAAAGAGTTGCAAGATATGAAGAGTGCCATATACGAAGATGATTATCGCCCGACCATCACACTCATTGTTGCCCGGAAGCGTCACCTGACTCGTATTTTTGTCGAGAACGAGAGGGACGCAGGTCGATCTGGAAATGTGCCTCCGGGAACCGTGGTGGACACAAAGATCGTTCATCCCTTCCACTTTGATTTCTATCTCTGCAGCCAGTATGGTGTGATTGGGACGAGCAAGGCAGCGCTCTACAGTGTTCTCTGGGATGAGCATAACTTCACCTCGGACCAGATACAGAAGCTGGTATACCACCTTTGTTTCACCTCTGCTCGTTGCACCAAGCCGGTCTCGCTTGTTCCGCCGGTCTTCTATGCTGATCATGTTGCGTATAGGGGACGAATGTACCATGAGGTGGCCATGGAGTTGCAACCTCGGACTGCTGCTTTACTGAATGAAGGGTTATACAAAGTGCACCCGGACCTCAAAAACGAACTGTTTTTTGCTTAAGGTGTTCACGCAGAAAAAGGAGTTTATTTTACCGTTGCCCAAATCCAGGTTCAAATCTCCTTTCCTAAGCACTAGAGAAGGACGTTTGTGCGTGAATCTAATCGGGCTTCGTGTCACTACCGTTTATACATGACTCCATACTGGGGTTCATGTACTTCCACACTGGGTTTTGTGTCTCTTCTTTTTATACATGACTCCATGCAGGGGTTCATGTCCTTCAACCGTGGGTTTCGTGTCCCTGCGGTTTATACATGACTCCATACAGGGGTTCACCGTGCGTCTTGTTTCTGTAATAAGAGGTCCTAGTATCTGTAGGATCTAATGGATCTGGTTTGCGTTTGAGGTCTTGTTTTACTGTGTTTGGTGTCTTATTTCCTGATCCTTTAAGCCCATGTGGGGCTTTAACATCAGGATAATAGTTCGTATCTTGGGTTTGTTGTGTGTTTTCATGTGTGTCGATCAAACGATGGAATATTGCTTCCTTATATATAAAATGTGTATTAAGTTTGTATTGATCCTGTGCGAAATTACCTGATTAACTTTCATTTGTCTGTGAAGTTTAATCCATTTTGCAGGTGTTCAACAGAAGTTTTACACCATGTAGAAGTTCTCTCTCTCTCTCTCTCTCTCTCTCTCTCTGGGTGTGTGGGTGTGTACAGACTACGCCAGAATTAGTCAGTGTCTTGAGGTTATAACCTGATTATTAAGATACAATTTGGCGTAAATGATCTTTTCTGTTTTATTATTCTGTAATTTTGTCAGTTTCTTTTCTTTTTGTTTAAATGAAATGATTTTTTCACTTTTCATTTAAAATTTTTTTTGTTATACTTTAGAACATTTTTTTATTCACGTTGAGTCACTTATGAAACGTAACATGTTTTGATTAAAAACTGTAAAATGTTCAAACAATAAAAATAAGCAATTACTTTTGTCAGACCTCAACTAAGTGCTCCATGTCCCTCCAATACCACACGTTTGTATATTTCACATCATCAATATATAGTGGTGCAATAGCATGGGGCATCGATTTGTTGGGTTTGTATTGATTGCGGTATTTTTGTGTGTGGAACAAAGTGTCGGACGCGAGCAAGAAGAAGGCGGCCAAAAAGAAGGCAGCGGTGGCCGGCAAGAGAGGACACCAAAAATTGATTATACACTGTCCATCATACAAGAACTACTCCATTCTTGTATACTTGTTTTTCTTCTTCGTTTTGTGTTTTGTTCGTTTTTTCTAAATTTTTAATAATTTACGAATTAACCATCCGTCTCAACAAGAGGAGTCTAAATGGTATAAAATTACGATCAAAAGCAAAAAAAAAATATGTTAAAGACAAAAAATATCAAACAGCTATCGTATTTGTCTTAAGTGTTGTCTTAATATATTGAATTTTTATCACCCCATATTTTATACTTTTTCGATTCGTTGAGACGAGCGATTAACCCGGGCGTGTTGTGCGGCCATCCGAACCGTCCATTTGGCGATCTAGTGGTCTAGATTTTATCTCGATAGTGGACAATCAAATGATACACAGTGCCGAGATGAGATCTAAATCGTGTTGTGCGCCACCCGCACAAACACCATCCCCAGTTCCCCACTTTCTTGTTTATCAAGCAGGCAAACACTTAAATTACTACTCCCTCTGTCCCTTATTTATAGTCTGGTATTCCATTTTAGACTGTCCCTTAATAAGTGTCCATTTTGTAAAGTTAGTGGGTAAAAGTTGGTGAATTGTCTATTTTGTCCGTAAAAGTAATTCCATTTTGAAAAGTAAGTGAATAAAAGTGTAATAATGATGGATAAGTAGGGAAAGTAGAGGAAAAAATTGATGTGAAAGGTATAATGATGATATCTTTTTAATAAGTTAGAGTTACGAAATAGGACACTTAAAAAGGGACGGAGGAAGTATTACTAATACTTTTTGGGGTATAGAACCCCCAAATTAACATAGTCCTAGTGGAATGTAAAACGAACAATATCAATAATGGAAGCGAAATTGGTGAAAACTGGTTTTCCAATTGTAACCTGCAGTAAGACATAACTGATACGGTGGAGACTGTTATCAAGGTTAAATAAGGTATTGTTACGCTAAACTTTTTATTTTCTAAGTACAGTACATTCAAATTTTCACTTTTTGAGACAAAGAGTTCTCTTACAATACATCACATTTAATTTAAAAAAAAGTACTTATTTCTCTTATGGAATGGGGCCTAGGTATCTTATCCCAAAGGCCTAGAAAACAGAAAAAAGGTTACAGTTGCGCTCTCTTGAACTTAACTTAAATTTGAAAGTTTTATCCTTATTTGAATTTTTTTGCATTTGTTAGTTTTGCGTCAAAATTTTTGTGAGTTATTGATTCGTCTCGACGAAAAGAATCAAAAAAGTAATTTTTTTTTTTTTACTTTTATCCAATTATTTTGAGATATAACCATATTTTAGCAAAAAAAAAAAAAGTGAATTCAAGAACAAAACTCGCAAATTTAAATTAAGTTTAAGACAACGAAGCCTACATAACAATCCAAGAAATTGGCAGCACGATCAACTCCCACGTCCACTTCTCAGCTTCACTAAACATTACCATTTTCATTCTTGTGGTATTATTAACTGGGTAAATTATCAAAATCACCCCGTGGTTTTTTAGATTGCCTCCTCGCTTTTGTGAAAATTACAAAATGTCTCCTGTCTCAAAAAAAATTCTAGTACTCTACTTTTTTTTGTCGTGATGTAGCCTCTCGCATCTCCAACCATGGCTTCAAATATGTGGATGTTGAATTTTTTAGAGCCTCACATGACAATCTTGAGGTGTTAAAAATTTGGCATCTTCAAAATACCAACTTCAGCCAACATTTCAAATTTAATATTTTATTTTATTTTATTAGAAAGTTTTGAAGGGTACTTAGTGGAATTTTTTATTGACACCACATGTCAAATTTGGCACGAGAGTGGGGAAGCCAAATGACATGTAAGTATTTAACATTTTGATTGAAGTTGCTTCACATGCGAATTATTCGACTTGGCATGCCATGTTGCATATGACATTCTTGATCTGAATGGAATATGGGGGTGTTACACTTTCTTTCTAAAAGTTCTTTTTGCAAAAAAAATGTAATTTCAAACTCAAAAATCATGTGTTTACGCAAACAATTTCCTACCAATATGAATTTTGTTTGATAAATTTCATTGAGATGGGTATAAAAAAAATCAAAAATTTATTTTTTATTTTCATAATACGTGAGTTTGAAATTAGCTTCTTTTTAAAAAGGAAAAAACTTACTTTTTTTAAAAAAAAAATTAAAAAAAAAAAAAAAGCGAAACGGGCTCTAAATTCTTTTTATCAGCTAAGAAGAAAAAGAACACGAAAGTGCTATGAAACAGGCGCTTTGCCTTTCAAATCGCAAAAGATGGAAAAAGAACCAAAAGAAACGCGCTTTCGTGGAGAAGAAGAATGAATGTGGGTCCAGTACGGACCCAATAATATCCTTCCGTACGTAACTACCTCGACTTATCCATATCCCTAGTGATTCCCACGACGACTCCGGTCAGTTTTAGGGGCCCTGATCCACTGCATGCGTCCCTATTGTGTTCATTTGCTGGACCCACCTAGGCTATGTTTTCTTCACAATCTCACCTTAAAGCATCTCCAACCGGATCATGCCAAATCTGAGATGGATATTCAGCGTAAACTTTTGATAGTTTTCTTCGTTCCAATCAAGCTGTCTTTCCTTAGGTTAAGTCTACATGTAATTGAAGTTTGCTCTAAACATGCCAATTTTGGCATCAAGCTAGTGGCATGCTAATTTTTGAAAAATATATAAAACCGTTTGAAAATTTTGGCTGTTTGAATTTGAGAAATGCCGTTTGACATAAGGGTTGAAGAGGGATATCTTGATGTCAAATAAAAAGAATTAGGTATAAGAGTTGGAAACGAGGTTTTGATTTCAAATTAGATATGCCAATATGCCACTTAAGCCTTCAAAAAAAAATTCACATGTCCAATTTGAAGTAAAGGGTTGGAGATGCTCTAAGCCGTTGGTATCTTAAATATTAGTAATATGGTATGAACGGCCAATGTGGTTCAAAAAATGATCTTACAAAGACGCTTCAATCATACAATTACTAATGGTCGATCAATTTGATGTCTTTACAGATCTTACATGCTCTACATAGACAACAAGATGAACGGTACAGATTATATAATTAGTGTATGTGAATCCATAATGGGAGGCGCTAGAGTTATGAAAGACGATCTTACGAGAAAATTGCTCTCCGTTCCTTCTTCCTAACTTCCTTTCTTTCCCCACTAGTTCACTGCTCTCCTCTCTGCTTGCACTTGCAATCGATCATTCTAGATCCCACCAGAGTACTCCCACCTCACTGTTCAATGCTTAGCCCCCACGGAAAGCCCATTTTCGTCATTCCACCCCTAACTTTTCGCCCTGTATAACAGTATACTACCCACTTCGCTCCACCCCTAAATACTACCCACTTCGCTCCTTAACATCACACTACTACTATCAGCACTGATCAGAGAGAGAGAGAGAGAGAGAGAGAGAGAGAGAGTGTGTGTGTGTGTGTTAAGTATTCTTTAATCAGATTTCCAAAAAATGGATCGAAACAGTTACAACAACAACCGTGGAACCGAAAATCCCGGCCGAGGCCGTGGCCGCGGCCGCAACGGCGACGGCGGAGGGAGAGGAGGGGGTACGGGTTGGGGTGGTCCGGCCCAGTCCGGTGGCCAACAGTGGGCCGATAGGTCCGGTGGTCAGGTGGGTCCGGGCGGGGGGTCCTATAGGCCACAGCAACAGCAGACTGGTGGCCAGATGGGCCATGGCGGTGGGTCCTACAGGCCACAACAGCAGCAGCAGAACGGTGGTCAAGGTGTGGGTCCCGCGAGGGCGGAGTCCGTCGGAGGCGGAGGAGGTGTGTGGAGTGGGAGACCCGGTCTTCATACTCAATCTCAGTCCCAGGCTCTTCTTCCTGGTGGTTCCTACAGGCCGCAACAGCAGCAAAATTGTGGTCAAGTTGCGGGTCCTACCAGGGGGCCGGATATTGAAGTGAATGGAAGCGGTGGGCATGGCAGTGGAAGAGGAGGAGGGGGAGTGTGGAGTGGGAGACCTGGTCTTCATACTCAAGCTACTACTCAATCTCAGCCTAGAGCTCTTCCTGGTCTTCATACTCAAGCTACTACTCAATCCGAGCCTCGAGCTCTTCCTGGTATATTTCCGTTTTGTTTTAGACGTATATAACCTGCGTTTGGGTAATTGCACTTACTGTATGGTGATTTTGAAACCTTAAATGGAATTAAGGGGAAGCATGGTAATTGGGAGCTAGGTTTTACAGCCCGTTTGGATTGAGGGATTTGATTAGAAAAGAAAATAAAGGATTAGAGGTTTATGCCAAATCAATCATTTGAATGGAGTAATTTAATGGTAGAGTTTGTGAGACTTGGTGAGAAAGGGCTCCCGTTTTTTATCACATTATTTCTTACAATTCAAAGGGGCGGTTAGGAAAATGCATTTTACTCTGGATTCACCCATAAAATACCCAAAATTGATGTGTACACAGTGTAAATTTTAGATTCGGTTATTCTTGGTTTGATGTGGGTATTAGATTGATCTGGTCTATAGATTTCATTTATGCGGTGAAAGTTTGGGTAGGTTATTGTTGGTTTGATGTGGGTATTAGATTGTTATGTAATTGCTTGTGTTCGGGTCTTGTTAAGGTTGTCTTGGGATCATGGATTTCTGGAGAGTTTTATGCAAGAAGCTAGAAGTGTGGGAAAAAGAAAGATAGGGAAACTAGTGACGAATTTGGGATGGATGAGGAGTTGTTGGGTTTAAATGATTTGGCTGCAGGAATTAACAGTAGTTACAATTTTTGTAGTGCAAGTGAAATGGTGAGAAATGATAAGCAGAGAAATTTGTCTGGTATTTAGCTTACAAATTAGGTGAAAAACCAGGACAATGAGGATCCCCAGATTATGTTAATTCCATTTCTCAGAAACAAATGACGAGGGAATGTGAGGATGGTAACAGAAAGTCGTACTCGTGGGCCGTTTAGTTACAAGCACATAAACACGAGAACAAAAGATATATTGCTTCGGGGAAGTGAAGGAAATCCTCTATTGCTATTTCTATATTTCGGCACTAGACCTAGAAAGAGTTTTTTTTTTTTTTTTTGAATAAAACACACATCAGTGTTTCTACAGTTGGGGGTATACTAAATCCCAAATCCGCTGTGAAGTCTCTTCCACAACTAGAATCTTTAATAGATAAATTAAGGTATTCGACGACTAATTCTATAATATCCCTATTCTTCACAATTTCTGAAAGTTTACCTACAAAACTATCTCGATTTATAGTTCTCAAGGATTTCGTCAAATCGAATTCATATAGACTAATTACATTACCTACACCACATACTCTATCAAGATATTCATTCCGGCTAATTCGACAGCCTAAGGAATTATCCATAAAAAGGTTGACCTTGAAAAAATGAAAGTTTAACATACGCCCGAGACCTATTAGCACAAGGCTGTCTTCTAGTGTTGGACAGACACACAAATAGTATATATTTTGATGCTCATCCTTGACATGAATTTTATGAGAAGGGTTATAATATTTACCCTCTCGGGGATCATCGGGGTAGTCGCGAAGGATAAGAGGCGACAGTCTGTAAGTACCCTCCTGGATTCTTCTCTGAATATCTATCACTTTTTCTAGACTCAATTCTGAAAAGTAATAATCTTTTAGATAATGAAATGATAATATCTATCACTTTTGCATGGTCCTACGATGATATGCCTGGACTCAGCACAGACATAGTGAAGCACAAAATCCCTTTGTATCCTGATGCCAAGCCAGTCAAGCAGAAACGGAGGAGAATGAGGAATAAAAAACGTTGAAAATAAAAGAAGAAGTAGAGAAGCAGCTAAAGGCAGGATTTCTTGTAGTGACGGAATACCCCGAATGGTTAGCCAACATAGTTACTGTCCCGAAAAAGGACGGCAGAGTCCGCATGTGCGTGGACTTTCGCGACCTCAACAAAGCCAGTCCATGAAGATTCTCCCTTTTCTTACGTGCAGATAAAGACTCCTTTCTTCGCTTTATAAGCGAAAAAAGCTCTCTAAGGGCATTTCTTTTTCCTTAAACCGAAGACTTTTGAAATGCCTCTTTTTAGGATATCCCGCCATTGCATTGTGAGTTAAAAGCGAGAAAAGCCTTGTAGTTCTTTTCAAAGCTATAGAGCTATCGGTCCTCTTTTAAGCGAGGCGAGGAAGCTCTTTGTGGGGCTACATTGCCAGCGCTGTTTGGGGCTGTTGTTTACAAAGGTTGACAAGCCTGCTCTTTCTCTCTCTTTAACTGTTTGCCCAAAAAATATGCAGAATGGGAATTTTTACCGTGGACCATCAAAATTTACCGGTGCGGAATGAGGATTTTTGCGCTTCATTCTCACCCTCTCTGCCACATATCTTTGTTACTATAAACTGCTCTGGACTCTCGCCCTAAAAGCTTTGAGGCTTTGAGTCCTGCACCTCTGTAGGAGGCCGTTTTCTGTACTTTTGAGATTACAAGACATCTTATAACTCAACCCGTTCTTTCCTTTCTCCTCAACAAGTTTTCCAAAACAGATTGGGTGAACATTTACGTTAGCCAAGTGATTTATTTGGGGTAAAAACAAATTTTCCTCTGGAAATTTTTTCTCATTTGAGTTTTTTTGTTGTTGGGTGTGTGATTCAAGATGGATTCTAGTGCTACAGTAACAGTTGCATCCCCTCTCTTGATGAAGCAGCTTTTTTTGAGTTGATCTCTTTAATTTTGCATTGTCCTCTTAGATTTGGATTTATGTCGTCTTGTGAAATCAAGTACAACATTTTCTTGACTTTCATTTGTCTATTTGTATTAAGAAATACACTCAATGTATTTCATATTTGTTATGGGTAGGGAACTAAGGCAATATGCATCACCTGAGTAGATAGATGAAACATATCACAAGTTTCGAGGAAAAGAAATTTAGATAGGAAATGAAAGCAATTAGTTTGCCTGTTTGTCGTTTTCTTTTTTCAGGTTTACACTATATTAATTGGCTACAATGTGTTTTCTTTAGCATTAGTTTGCTTGTATTGTCGTGGAATTGACTGTGTTTTTGCAAATGATTGACGAAGTCTTTCCGTACTCTGTTATAACAGATATTGAGTCTTTGCAAATTTCTGAAAAAAAGCCTCCACTCGCTCTTTCTGAAGAAACAGAGAATAGAATTGTGCCCATAAACCGGCCTGACAGAGGGGGAACAGATGCTGCCTGGGAGGTCGGGCTCTTGGCCAACCATTTTCTAGTGAGTTTCAAGCCAGAAGGCACCATATTGCACTATGATGTCAATGTCGAACCACAAATGTCTCGTGGCCCACAACGTACAAAGAATTTTACACCAAAAATGGATCATCGTCGGATATTGGACAAGCTTTTCTCTGATGACCGCACCCGATTACCAGACCAAAAGACTGCTTATGATGGAAGGAGATTCATCTTCAGTAAAGTGCCACTGCCCACTGGGCAGTTTGGTGGGGAAGACATGGAGAATCACCGCTCTCCTATATTTACTACTACGTTAGTGAATGAGCTGAGTTATGCCAAGCTAAAGGATTACATAAGTGGAAATCACCGTGATGATCCCCGCGATATTTTGCAAGGAATGGATTTGGTTATGAAGGAGAATCCATCTAGCCAAAGGATCTCTGTTGGTCGGAGCTTCTATTCTAATCAATTCAGACAATCAGATGACCTTAAGTGCGGGGTTGCAGCTTTTAGAGGGTTCCAACAGAGCCTGAAGCCCACTTCTCAGGGTCTAGCCTTATGTTTGGACCATGAAGCGATGCCATTTTGCAAGCAGATCTCAGTCATAGACTTCCTTAAGGAGAATGTCCGGGGTTTCCATGAAGTAAAAGACGTGTGGAAGTTGAAAAAAGTTGTGGAAAAAGCATTAAGAGGGCTGAAAGTCTACGTAACTCATCGCAACACAAAGCAGAAGTTCCAGATAGCTGGGCTGTCCGATAGTCCGACGCGAGATATTTCATTCCCTCTAGAAGATCTAGAGCAAAAGGGGCCACCAAGGAAAATTGGACTTTTGGAATATTTCTGGGAGAAATATAATAAGAAGATATTGTTCGATGATATTCCCTCTTTGGATCTGGGAAAAGCCAATTATGTTCCTATGGAATTCTGTACTTTGGTGGAGGGTCAGAGGTACCCAAAGGAGAAGTTGCCCAGAGATAAAGGCTTGTTGTTGAAGAAGATATCAATGCCTCCACCGAAGGAGAGAAAGAGCATTATTTGTGAGATTGTGCAAGGCAAGGATGGACCCTGCGGGTATGATCTTTAACTAAATCCTCATCTTATCTTCATTAATTATTGTACGACACTCATATTTTCATGTCAGTTCTTCTATAAGGGTATTGTGAATTTGTAGTATGACATGTTTTGTCTTTACAATGATTCTTCTATAAAAGTGTGTTTTTCCTTGTCTTATCTTTTATACTTTGTTCGTGGTCATAACGAGACCCTGAGCAGGGGACTCTTTTAACCTGCCACAATGACAATGAGTAAAACCAGGGGTTCAACAGACCAGAGCGGGACCCATTAAGCATTGATTATTTGCCATGTATCCTCCTCTGCATTGCTTCATGGCATGAATATGAAGTTATGGTTAATGTGTCAATATATATCATGTTAGCTAATTGATCTGTTTCATATGTTAGGCCAGTGAATGGGGCGTTCTTTTTATTTTGAGATGGAAATTTGGATTAGTTTCCAGACTCGTTGACAAACTGGATAGAAATAACTAAAGATACAAAAAAAATTGGTGCAAAATCATTGGCTCGCAAGTCACAAGTTCCCAATTCGCTGGAGGTAGGTTATCAGGACTATTTTGGATGTATAGGAACTTTCATGTGCCCATCACTAAGTGTATAGCAAATACTTGTTGTTTTGTGTGTTAATTTTCTTGATTTGTCAACTTGTGTGGTCGCGTAACTCTATTCACATCGTTTATACTTGTTGTCAAATGTGTTTGTATTGGTTCTGTGTTTGTTCATGGAGGACATCTAATCACCCTTTTTGTTCCTGCAGAAATGTTGTTAGGAATTTTGAAATTGCAGTCGATGAGAAGATGACTAGAGTAGTAGGCCGTGTCCTGGCGCCACCTGCTTTGAAGCTCCGTGCTCCCACCGGCAAACCGCGAGTAATTAGGGTTAACAGGGAATGCCAGTGGAACCTACTTGGGAATAAAGTTGTGGAAGGCAAGCCGCTCAAGCGGTGGGCCTTGATAGATTTCACTGAACGCGACTGTTCTAGACTGAATGCTGATCTTTTCAAAAAGAATTTGATAAATAAATGCAGTGATCTAGGAATCCCTGTGATGGAGCCAGTGGTGTCTCGTCTCAGGAGCATGCGTGACTTGTCTTCTGTTTTTGAAACTCAAGAATTACTCGATAGTGTTGTGAAGGAGGCAAACAGGAAATGTAACGGCCGTTTACAGCTGTTTGTATGTGTAATGTCTGAAAAGCACGAGGGCAAAAAGATTCTGAAATGGGTCTCTGAGACAAAGATTGGAATCATGACTCAATGTTGCTTGGTCAGTCATGCCAACAACCCAGAGAGCGACCAGTATCTTGCAAACCTTGCTCTGAAAATTAATGCTAAGCTTGGCGGTATCAATGTGGAACTAGCGGAACGGCTCCCTGGTTTCCCAGGCGACGAACATGTCATGTTTATAGGCGCTGATGTCAATCACCCTGGGCCAGGAAACACAACCTGTCCATCTTTTGCTGCAGTGGTTGCAACTACCAACTGGCCCGCCGTCAGCCGCTGTGTTACCCGTATCTGCCCCCAGGAACACCGGAACGAGAGGATTGTTGATTTTGGGGCCACGTGTTTGGATCTTGTCAACACTTATGCTCGCCTCAACAAGGTCAAGCCGAAGAAAATCGTGGTTTTCCGTGATGGGGTAAGTGAAGGCCAGTTTGATATGGTTCTCCACAAAGAGTTGCAAGATATGAAGAGTGCCATTTACGAAGATGATTATCGCCCAACTATCACTCTCATTGTCGCCCAGAAGCGTCACCTGACTCGAATTTTTGTCGAGAATGAGAGGGACGCAGGTCGATCTGGAAATGTGCCTCCGGGAACCGTGGTGGACACAAAGATCGTTCATCCCTTCTACTTTGATTTCTATCTCTGCAGTCAATATGGCGTGATTGGGACGAGCAAGGCGGCGCACTACACTGTCCTCTGGGATGAGCATAACTTCACCTCGGACCAGATACAGAAGCTGGTATACCACCTGTGTTTCACCTCTGCCCGTTGCACCAAGCCGGTCTCACTTGTTCCTCCGGTCTTCTATGCTGATCTTGTTGCGTATAGGGGCCGGATGTACCATGAGGCCGCCATGGAGTTGCAACCTCAGACTGCTGCTTCATCATCATCAACATCTGCTGCTTTACTGAATAAAGGGTTATACGAAGTGCACCCGGACCTCAAAAACGAAATGTTTTTCGTTTAAGTGAGCGGTCTCTAATCTCCGTTCTCTGTTCTCCTAAAGGAGGAGAATAGAAAAAGGAGATTATCTTACCGTTGCCCAAATGCAAGTTCAAATCTCCTTTTCTAAGCGCTAGAAAAGGATGTTTGTGCGTGAATCTAATTTTGGGTTTTGTGTCACCAGACTGTTTATACATGACTCCATATATAGGGGTTCAATTACTTCGCCAAACTATTCTCCTTGAGGAGAATACAAAAAGGAGATTATCTTACCGTTGCCCAAATGCAAGTTCAAATCTCCTTTTCTAAGCACTAGAAAAGGATGTTTGTGCGTGAATCTAATTGGGTTTCGTGTAACCAAACTATTCTCCTTGAGGAGAATAGAAAAAGGAGATTATCTTACCGCAAACCGTTTATACATGACTTCATACTGGGGTTCATGTATTTCGTTTTGTGTCTCTGCAGTTTATACATGACTCCATGCAGGGGTTCATGTGCTTCAACCGTGGGTTTCGTGTCTTTATGGTTTTTACGTGACTCCGTACAGGGGTTTGTGTACTTCCTCCGTTTGTCTAGTATTGTCATCGTGCGTCTTGTTTCTGTAATAAGAGGTCCTATTTAGTATCTACAGCCTACAGGATCTCATGGATCTGGTTTGTGTTTGAGGTCTTGGGTTTGTTATGTTGTGTTTTCATGTGTGTCGAGCAAGCGATGGAATATTGCTTCCTTATATATAAAATTTTTATTAAGATTGTATTGATCCTGTGCGAAATTTCCTGATTGACTTTCATTTCTCTGTGAGGTTTGATTTCATTTTACACTGGTTCAACAGAAGTTCTACACCATGTAGGAGCGCTCTCTCTCTCTCTCTCTCTCTCTCTCTCTCTGGGTGTGTACAGAAATGTAGTATATATATATATTAGTCCCCTTCTTATAAGGACCACCTTAACTTAATAAAATAAGGACCTCCCTTTCCTGATTGAATTTCGATGATCCGAGCCGCTCAATGTGTTCAGAACGTGATTTTAAGGGTATCCGCGAGAAATCAGCAAAAAAAAAAAGACCGGAAAGGGCTTCATCCGAGCAGTTTTTGTTTATTTTTTATCAAACGGTTCAAATAAAAACTGCTCGGACGAAGCCCTTCCCGGTCATTTTTTTTGCTGATTTCACGCGGGTATCCTTAAAATTATGTTCTGAACACATTGAACGGTTCGGATCATCGAAATTCAAACGGAAAATGGGAGAAATGGGGAGGTCCTTATTTTAACTAAAATAAGGATCTCCTTATTTGAAAATGACTGTATATATATATATATATATATATGTATGTATGTTGTGTCTAGTGGAAAAGGAGCTAACATGATTAAGACAATTTTGATGATTGATATTGTTCTTAGCATTAATTTTGCAGGTCACCTTTAGTTTAATGTAATTGGGTTTTTATGTCGATACCATTTGTCAGAGTGGGCAGAGTGGTAGTCTTGATGCTCATTTGATAATTTTTTATTATATTATAAACTCCAATTATCTTCACAAACTACACCAGAATTGGTCGGTGTCTCTTAAATTTATAAACTGATTAAGATATAATTTGGCTTAAATGACCGTTTCTGTTTTACTATTATTCTGTAATTTTGTCAGTTTTTTTTTAAATGATTATTGCACTTTTCATTTTTAAAATTTTCGTTATACTTTTGAACATTTTATTACTCACGTCGAGTCAAATTTGAAACATAACATGTTTTGATTAAAAATTGTAAAATGCTCAAACAATTAAAATAAACAATTACTTTAGTTCGACCTGAACGAAGTGCTCCAGGTCCCTTCAATACCGCACATTTGTATATCTCACATCAATATATAGTGGTGCAAGAGCATGGGGCATCGTGTGACAATGTACTGTCATTTTTGTGGTAATGAATAATTTGATCTTTCACTATGAGATAACGGAGGGACCAAATGAGAAATCTATCGGACACATGGTATCGTTCCGTTCAACTCCTTGCCAACCACATCTATAGACCTGACCATTTTGCTTCAGAAAATACCTGGTTAATCTTTGATTGACTTTTTTTAACTAGAGGAGTGGAGAGGAAAAGATAGGAATGAAAAGGTTGAATTATACGAAGATATGCAAATTGCATTAAGAATAGAGTGAAATGAATAGAGGCCGCCAAGCATCCTTTCAAGATTCTGCAGCTAAACCCATCTTTGGTGCACAAATCAATCCACTATTTTCGATAGGTTGGAAAGACCCCTTAAAGAAGAGGACTTTACTCCAAACCTGCTGCCACCCTTTGAGAGAATGAACAGTAAAAAATTGGCAAGAGTAGAAGCAATCTTATGTTAAATATTTATTTCTAGCTCTCTGCTATCTCCTCATTGCCCATGTTGAACGAGTAGATGACTTCTCTAGTAGATGTTGGAAGATAGGCAGACAGATTCAAGCTTTCTGGCATGAGAAGGAAAATAGGATTTTTTTGGTGATTATAATGGTTAAGAGTTGTGAGCAACGAGGATGATTTTATTGCCATTCCCTCGTCATTGGGAGCGTAAGGAGGGAAAGAGAGCAACTTAACTGAAGGGGGAATTTTGTATTGTCAGGAAAAGCAAGGGAGGCCAGAGCTATTTCTGAAAAGAGTAGGGAGGTCTCTGCTTTTGTAAGTAAAAGTGGTGTTGAAATTTACCCGCAAGAAAACAAAAGGAAAAAACGCGCTTTGATGAAGGAGATGTGGGGGCCCAGTCGCCCAATAAAAAGCTTTCCGTACATAACTGCCTTGACCTTATCCCATATTCCTAGTGGGTCACCACCACGACCCCGGGTCATTGACTGGTGCTGATCCACTGCATCCTTGCTATGTTCTTATGTTTGTACCCACAGCCCCGTTCCGTCAAGGGAAATAAGTGCTTACTTTTTAATAAATATTTATTTTTTGAATTAAAAGTAATTATTATGAGAGAATGATCTGTCTCGTAAAATAAAAAATACGAACCTTAATGGAACATGGCCAAATCCATTTTTTACATTAATAATCCGTTTTGATCAATTGGCAAAGATTTTTGGGCTGGATCATTTACAAATAACACTAAGGCTACGTTCCGGAACCAAAAATAAGTCTTTATTTTTTAAGTAGGCAATTTCAAGCTCAAAAATTATGGGCTTATTGAAATTTAAAAATATGCAATATGGATCTTGTTTGGAAGATCTCAATGAGATTTTTTATACGATGCAAAAAAAATTAAAAAATTATTTTTCATTTATTTTATTTTTGAGTTTGAAAATGTGAAATAAGCTGCTTATTTTTTAAGAAGGTTTCTGGAACGGAGCCTAAGTTAAGACGGCAGACATAAGCATATGATTAGAAAAAATATTTTGAAAAAGAAGAAGAAGAAGATAAGAATAGCTAATTTGCTGCAAGAAAATCGATTCATACGCCAAGGGTTCGATTATACGATTGCAAATGCATGATCGAGTCAATGTATTGTACACCTTACATGCTCGATATGAGCTATAAAATGAACGATACAGATTGCAAACACCGAATGTTTATAAACACATAGTAATACTCCGTAATTCCGAGGCACTAGAGTTATGCTAGATGCTCTTACGAGATAAATGCTCTCCATTCCTTCTTGGCTCCTTCCTCTTAACTTTCTATTCAACGCGTGGTACAAAATCCATTTCCTTTGATCTTTGCTATATCTTTTTCTTCCAATAGTGTCTTGAGTAGTTACTGTGTTTTTAGCGTGTTAGTGTGAATTTTTTTGTTCTAGGTAGTTTGATAAGGTCATTGGAGTGGGTTCTATTCCTATTTCTTGAACTCTAATCAAAATACAAGTATTCTTTGGTTATGATAAAAGGTTTTTATTTTGGGTAAGTATGATAATTGGGTTTGTATAGGCTTTGATGTTCTCTTAAAATCATATCGATTTTCAGGTTCTAGATCTCTTGTAAATTTTCATTTTGTTTCTTCTTTTGGTTTAATTAATGGGTAGTTACAAATTCTTGGGAGTGCTGTGACACGAGCATAAGGTCATAGTTCTCTTGTGAATTTCCCTGACAATATCACACTTGTAGGTTTTTTTTTTTTTTTTTGGAGATTGGGTACAGTGTATGTCAATTAGGGTCAATTTTCTACAATGGATTGGTGATTTTAGTGGTGCTATATTTTTCTTACTCAATTTCTTTAAAGTGAGACGGTAGACATGGTGATGTTAATGGACAATATGAGCAAATCTTCCTTTATTTGAATTTAGCAATTCCATCTACCCCTTCCTATACTATTAGCCAATCTGTTTGAATTTATTCTCCTTTTATATTAGCTTTCTTTTGCTTAAGAACTAAGTTATTTTAATCTGTTTTTTATCACTCAACAATATTCGCCATTGATGGTAAAATAATGTTGACCCGTTTCAGACAACTTCTTAGGACTTTTAATTTTGGACGATCTAACCATCTATGGACATGTGAATTGATTTATTTTTCCTACCTTGGTCGTGGATTTTCATTTGTCCGTTCCTTAAATAAGAATGAAATTGTTGCCGTTGCTTTTGGTGACTATTCTTTTTGATCTTTATGTGCCTCCTTTTCTTTTTCTTGGTTGGTATCTTGGTTGTTAGAATGACCCCCTTTTTTATTTGTATCTTGAGCATGACACACAATTTAGTTCCTTCGAAACTCGGACACACGAGTGTGTGTGTGTGTTTTGCTCTCATACTTTTGGGTTTTAGAGAGCATTTGATAGCACATATAAATCATTAGTGTTGTTTACATTATTAGTCAAAGCAGTCAATAGTATAATGAGTAATTGATTTTTTGTGGTGATAAAATTATGTTGCTAGGTCACTCGAAATCATATTGAATAACGAATTCTTCAATCCGTGCCTAAACGGGCAAGCCTTAGAGGAACACAAGCTGATCATGCCCGGAGGAGGCTCTCCAAAATAGAATAACACAAGACTCTCATATTGAATTCTCACTCACGTGTATCCCAAAGCAGCAACGCTCTCCCTCTCTCAATCTGTGTCTGTGTGTGTTGAGTGTGCAAATTTAAAATTGTACTAACTGTGAAAGAGAATTGATTTCTCACTCATATCAGATTTAGACATTGGAAGTTGGTCCTTTTTCAAAATTTGAATACACACTCCTCGATCAAGAAAACAAATTACACTACTCGATAGTTCATTTTAGTTGTGTTTAAAAATGTGTTGCGACGTGCCTTCAAGCACGGGCAATATCTAGTATATAGACATTCACTGAATGAGGTCATCCTCAACCGTGCGCACTGCTGGCGTTGCACTGCACACATACAGCTCTAATCTTGAGTTGTACATAAGAATTATCTTAAATCCATTATCTGGAAGGGAGATTTAGTGATAGGTCCACTATAGATACTTAATAAGTCCACGAGTTCACCTCATAGTTTTGTAAAGCCACAAATGCACGCAACCTAAACCTTAGGGTATCTTATGAAAGTGCATAAAACCCTAAATTCTATGAAAGTGGTTAAATCACTGAAATTCTATAATAGAAAAAGTGCATCCTAAAACCTTATAAGAGTCTAAATTCTAGGGTACTATACGCTAGGGTAATCTATCCTATAATAAAAAGTGCACCCTAAAATCTTATGAAAGTGCCCAAACCCTAGGGTGCCCTAAAATGGACTCGAGACCTTACAAAATTAATAGGTGAACTTATGGGCTTATGAAGTTCCAATAATGGACCTAAGACTAATTTTCTATATCTGAAATATATAGGGCTTGTTTGGGAGCTGAATTTTTTATTTTGGTTATGCATTTTGGGGGTTTTCCGTTTGGGAGCCAGTTTTGAGAATGTGTTTTGTCACAATGCATTCTCTAAATTATACTTTAGAGACAAAATTTGAAAATTAGTCCTAGAAGAGCTTTTCCATTTTAATTTTGCATTCTTATTTTTTGGGAGGAGTGAAAACACCAAACTACCCCCAGACTTTTTACAATAATTCCTAAAATCAATAACTCAAAATGCAAAAATAATTAGGCTCCCATACAGACTCCTAAATCTGTTCATAGTCTCCCCACATTTTGAAGAGCACCTAAAGAAAAATCTTGAGAAAAATAAATTACCCCAAAATTCATCATTGTCTTAGATATGTTATCTGATTAAGATAGAATTTGGCTTAAATTATCTATTTTTGTTTGTTCCAAGGTTAGGAGAGGTAATTTAACTTAATTCAATTAATTGTGTCAACTAATGATGCCACTGAAAATTGATTAAACTAGACAACTAACCAAAGAAGGTAAATCCATCTTGGCACATCATTCTTAAACTAGACAAGTTTTGTCCACAAGTACTGCTCAGGGAATCTAGTTCTGTTAGCTCCCCAAGCAGATTGAGCAGAATATTGGCCACTAGAAGAAGGCAGCCAGACCACATAATCCTCCTCATCACATATTGGAATTAAAAAAAAGCAGGAGCAGAAGCAATTTTATGTTGAATGACCCTATTTCTAGCTCTCTGTCATCTCCATTGCCCATGTTGGACAACAGATGACATCTCTTTGTAGATGTTCGAAGACATGCCGACAGATTCAAGCTTTTTGGCATGAAGGAAAAGAGGATTTTGTTGGTGATTGTAATGGTTAGAGTTGTGAGGAACAAGGATGATTTTATTATCTTTCCCTCGCCAATGGTAAGATTGTAAGAGCATCCGCATAAAACTCGTTATTCATCACTTTTCGCCACAGTGGCAAGGTAAACTCCAAAACTTGTCCCACATCAGACCCGTTTCTCTGTCGCCAACATTTGAAAAATGAACAGTTCCTCGTTTTTCTTAACGAGCCATTGTTCATGAGTTAAAGAGTATTTTACTTTTATTTTTCTGATCATTTTATTCTAAATGGTCATAATTAATTTTTGTCACTGTAGCTCTCATAGTTAAGTTTCTGCTTTACAAAATCTCAAATAAAGAGCATATACTTTATTATGAAAGTTTTGGAAACAAAAATTAATTATGATTCTTTAGAATAATATGATAAAAAAAAATAAGATTTTTGCACCGGTTTAAACGAATTGAAAAATGGTGCATTTAATTTTTTTTGGGATTGATTGTGAAAAGTTGTTCCTCATTAAATAACAATTAAAAATTTTTAAAAAATAACATTTAAATTGACAAGCATAAGTATAAAGAAAGAGTAGTTTAATAAAATAAAGTTAGAATAGAGAGTCTGATGTAGTGTACTCTTAAAAAAAGTGAGTAATTAAAATAGAAAAAGTGACTTTTTAGGTATAATTTGGTCCAAAATTTGTTGAATCTAGTGCGGATGCTCTAAGGATGGAAATTGGAAAGAGAGCAAAGTGAGGGAGGAAATTTTGTGTGTAAGGAGAGAAAAAGAGCAACTTAACTGAAGGGGAAATTTTGTATTGTCAGGAAAAGAAAGGGAGGCCAGAGCTATTTCTGAAAAGAGTAGGGAGGTCTCTGCTTGTAAGTAAAAGTGGTGTTGAAATTTACCCGAAAGAAAACAAAAGGAAGAACGCGTTTTGATAAAAGAAGATGCGGGGGCCCAGTCGCCCAATAAAAAGCTTTCCGTACATAACTGCCTTGACCTTATCCCATATCCCTAGTGGGTCACCACCACGACTCCGGGTCATTGACAGGTGCTGATCCACTGCATCCCTGTTATGTTCTTATGTTTGTACCCACTGCACTGTTCTGCCATGGGAAATAAGTGCTTACTTTTTAAATAAATATTTATTTTTTAAATTAAAAGTGATATATTATGATAGGATAACCCGTATCGTAAAATAAAAAATAAGTTATATAAAAAATAATAACCTTAATGGAACAGGGTAAGATCCATTTTTTACATTAGTAATCCGTTTTGATCGATTGGCAAAGATTTTTGGACTGGATCATTTACAAATAACACTAAGGGGGTGTTCGGACAAATAAGTCAAAATGATTTATTTTTTGTCCTTATTCAATTTTTTTTTCGTATCACTTGGCTTATTGTCAATTTTTTTGGAGATTATTGCATCCTCACGACGAGAGGAATTTTAAAGTAAATTTTTTTGACCGAAATCCAATTTTTTTAATAAAGACGAAAATATTGGCTTATTGACTTATTTTTGTCTTTATGTGGCTTTATTTGGCTCATTTTTGACGGGAAAGCCATCGGCTTTTTTAGAAGAAGTTAAGTGGGCAGGCATAAGCATATGATGAGAAAAAATATTTTGAAAAAAAAAGAAGAAGAAGAGGATAGGAATAGCTAATTTGCTTCAAGAAAATCGATTCGTTCGCAAAGGGTTTGATTATACGATTGCAAATGCCCGATCGAGTCGATGTTTTGTACACCTTACATGCTTGATATGAGCTATAAAATGAACGATATGGATTGCAAACAACGGATGTTTGTAAACACATAGTAATACTCCATAATTTCGAGGCAGGAGAGTTATGCTAGATGATCTTACGAGATAAATGCTCTCCATTCCTTCTTGGCTTCTTCCTATTAACTTCTTTTCCACACAACTCTCGTCGTTTCCTTTTTCTTTGATTGGTCGGTCCCACTCTCCTACTTGCAATCGATCATTCTAGATCCCACCAGATCCCTCCCACTGCTGCCGACCTTTCACTGTTCAACACTTTGCCCCCACGAAAGCCCATTTTCGTCATTCCCTCCCTACTTTTCGCCCGGTATAAAATCCGCAGTTTCACCCACTTCGCCTACTCGCACCACAGCATTCTACTATCAGAGAGAGAGAGAGAGAGAGAGAGAGAGAGAGAGAGGTAAGTCGTCATTACTTTCTTTGATCAGGTTTCCAAACAATGGATCGAAACAGTGACAACCACCGTGGAACCGGATATGCCGGTCGAGGCCGCGGCCGCAGCGGCGGCGGCGGCGGCGGCGGCGGAGGGGGTAGGGGTGGTCGGACCCAGTCCGGCGGCCAACAGTGGGTGAATGGTTCCGGTGGTCAGATGGGTCCGGGCGGTGGGTCCTACGGGCCAAAACAGCAGCAGACGGGTCAGGGTGTTGGGTCTTACTGGCCACAACAGCAGCAGAATAGTGGTCAAGGCGTGGGTCCCACGAGGGGGCACTCAATTGAAGTAAATGGAACTGGTGGGTATGGCAGCAGTGGAAGAGGAGGAGGAGGGGGGAGAGTATGGAGTGGGAGACCTGGTCTTCATACTCAAGCTACTCAAGCTCAGTCTCAAGCTCTTCTTCCTGGTATACTTCTTTACTTTCGATCGGTTTTTTTTTTGGCTTTCCGTAAATGTTTTAACTTCTGTTTGTACAATTTTATTTAATGTATGGTGATTTTGAATAGTCAAATGGAATTAAGGGAGAAAAATAGTAAATGAGAAATTGGGATTGTCAGGCCTTTTGATTGAGGGATTTGATAAGAAAAGGAAAGAAACGATGATTTTGGATTGAAGAATTTGGTGAGATATGGAGAGAAATGTACGAAACTGATTTGTTTTTCATTGGCTCATTACCCTTTCGCACCAAATGTCACCACAATGGTAGATTTTTGGTGAGACTAGGTGAGAAAGGGCTTCCTTTCTTATCGCACCCTTTCTTATAATCCAAAATGGCTGTTGGGAAAATGCTTTTTACCCTGGATTTTCACCCAGGTTTAAATTGGTTTTTATATGCCGGGAATTTTAGATTGGGTAATGTGGGCCGACCACAGTGTTGATCTTGTCTATAGATTTCATTTATCGGGTAAAATTGTGGGTAGGTTTTTCTTGGTTTGATATGGGTATAAGATTGTTATAAAATTGGTTGTGCACTTGTGCTGGTGGTCTTGCTATGGTTGTCTTTGGATCATGGATTTCTGGAGAGTTATATGAAAGGAAGCTAGAAGTGTGGGAAAAAAAAAGAGAGAAACTTTTTTTGTCTATTTTTTTTTTCTTCCCCGTCTTTTTTTGGGGGTAAATTCCTCTGCTAATCACACAGCTTAAATGCCTTCTAAAGGGTTGGTTAATTTTTGCTAGAGTTGTTAGTTTAATTTCCTTGATGGGTTTGTGTAATTGGGTGGAAATTCAAATGATTATGCATGCATAAATGAGGTGATCTATGAATACGTGCATTTTACAATCTTCTCAGCTTTTTAGGTGTTTTGACTGACTTTAGATTGGGACATGGTCTATTATCTTTAAGAAATTGCAAGGCAAGTGACAGTGAAAGATTTTGTCACAGGTTTAGGGGTGTTGTCTATATGCGAGGTACTTCTGTGCTTCTTGTGCATATATTTGGGATAGATGAAGAATTGTTGGGTTGAAATGATTTGGCAGCTTGAATTAACAGTAGTTTCAATTCTTTAGGGCAAGTGAAATGGTGATGGTAAGCAATTAACAGAGAAATTTGTCTTGTATTTAGCTTACAAATTACTCCAGGTGAGTAACCAGGTCAAGGAGGATTCCCTGATTATGCCCATTTGATTTCTCACAAAAAGACAAAAGATGAGATCTTGTGAGAATGGTAACAAAAAGTTGGACGTGTTCTTTTGAGATTGCCTAGGTTGGCCGTTAGGTTACAAGCACATTAACACTTGAACAAATGATATATCTCTTCGGGGAAGGGAAGGAAATCCTCTATTGCTATTGTTAAGTGGGGATGCTCTATTTGCTTTACAAAGATTATATTTATATAGTAATAAAAACATGCAAATGTTTGACGAAGTCTTTCTGTGCTATCTGATTCCAGATATTGAGTCTTTGCAAATTTCTGAAAAGAAGCCTCCACTTGCTCTTTCTGAAACAACAGAGAATAGAATTGTGCCCATAAACCGGCCTGACAAAGGGGGAGCAGATGCTGACTGGAAGGTTGGGCTCTTGGCCAACCATTTTATAGTGAGTTTCAAGCCCGAGGACACCATATTGCACTATCGTATCGATATTGAGTCACAAATGTCCCGTGGCCCACAACCTACAAAGAACTTTATACCAAAAATGGATCATCGTCGGATATTGAACAAGCTTTTTTCTGATGACCTCACCCTATTACCAGACCAAAAGACTGCTTATGATGGAATGAAATTCATCTTCAGTAAAGTGCCGCTGCCCACTGGGCAGTTTGGTGGGGAAGACATGGAGAATCACCGCTCTCCTATATTCACTATTACGTTAGTGAATGTGCTGAGTTATGCCAAGCTAAAGGATTACATTAGTGGAAATCACCGTTGTGATCCCCGTGATATTTTGCAAGGAATGGATTTGGTTATGAAGGAGAATCCATCTAGCCAAATGATCTCTGTTGGTCGAAGCTTCTTTTCTAGACAATTCAGGCAATCAGATGACCTGGGATGCGGCATTGCAGCTTTTAGAGGCTTCCAACAGAGCCTGAAGCCCACTTCTCAGGGTCTAGCCTTATGTTTGGATCATTCAGCTATGGCATTTTGCAAGCATATGCCTGTCATAGACTTCCTTATGGAACATGTTCGGGGTTTTCAAGAAGTAAATGATGTGGGGAAGAAGAAAAGAGATGTGGAGAAAGCATTAAGAGGGTTGTGTGTCAATGTAACTCATCGCAACACAAAGCAAAAGTTCCCTGTAGCTGGGCTGTCGAAGGGTGGTGCTCGAGATATTTCTTTCACTCTTGAAAATCATGAGCCACCAAGGGAAACTGGACTGGTGGAATATTTCCGGGAGAAATATAATAAGGAGATATTGTACGATGATATTCCCTGTTTGGATCTGGGTAGGAGCAATTATGTTCCTGTGGAGTTCTGTACTTTGGTGGAGGGTCAGAGATACCCAAAGGAGAAGTTGCACCGAGATGATGAAAAGAGGTTGAAAGACATATCAATGCCTGTACCAAGGGAGAGAAAGAGCATTATCTACGAGATGGTGCAGGCTAAGGATGGACCTTGCGGGTACGTTCTTTAACCAAATCTTCGTACTGTCTTCATTAATTAGTGTAAAACACTCAGATATTGTCTTGCCAGTTTTTCTGTAATGGTGTTGTAGTATTACATGTTTTGCCTTTTCTTTGATCCTTTGTATGAAGGTGTTCGCCGTCTGTTTTCTTTTTTTCCCTTTTGCGTTGTGATAACGAGACCTGAGCGGGGAACTCTTTTGACTCACTGCAATGAGCCAATGACAATGAGGTAAAACCTGGGGTTCAGCAGACCTGCGCTAGTTCCTTCAAGCATTGATTATTTGCCATGAACACCTTTCTGCATTGCTAGTAGTCCATGGCATGATATCCAGTTTTGAATTAACATTGTGTTTAATTTGTCAATCTTGATTACGTTAGCAACCTGGTTACAAAATTAAAAGAAAAAAAACTTGTGCAAAATCATTGTCTCACAAGTCACAAGGTCCTAATCTAACAGGACTATTTTGAATGTATAGGAACTTGAGTTTAGTATGCATCAGTCATCAGTACTATTGTGTAGGATTGCTTGTTTTTTTGTTTTTGGGGTGGATTTTCCTGTATTTGTGCAACTTGTGTGGTCGCGAATACTATCTTCACACTTCTATACTTGTTCTGTGTGCGCGTTGGTTTTGTATTTGTTTATGAATGACATTAATCCCCCATTCCCCCTTCTTGTTCCAGCAGAAATGTTGTTCGGAATTTTGGAATTGGAGTGGATAAGAACATGACAAGAGTAGTAGGCCGTGTCCTACTACCACCTACTTTGAAGTTACGTACTCCTGCTGGCAATCCCCAAGTCATTAGGGTTGACAGGGAGAGATGCCAGTGGAACCTAACTGGGAAGTCAGTTATGGAAGGCAAGCCACTCAAGTGGTGGGCATTGATAGATTTCAGTTTTTTTGACCAGTGTAGGCTGAATTCTGGTCGTTTCATTCAGAAGCTGAGAAAGAAATGCAGTGATCTAGGAATCCCTGTGGAGGAGCCTGTGGTGTGTCGTTTCACCGGCATGCGTGACTTGTCTACCGTTGCTGCAACTCAAGAATTACTCGATGGTGTTGTGAAGGAGGCAAATAGGAAATGCAACGGCCGTTTACAACTTTTTGTCTGCGTAATGTCTGGAAAGCATGACAGCAAAAAGTATCTCAAATGGGTCTCTGAGACAAGGATTGGAATAATGACCCAATGTTGCTTGGTCATGCGCGCCAACAATCCCAAAGAGAGAGAGAACGACCAGTATCTTTCAAACCTTGCTTTGAAAATCAACGCCAAGCTTGGCGGTAGCAATATGGAACTAGTGGAACGCCTCCCTGGTTTCCCAGGCGAAGAACATGTCATGTTTATAGGTGCTGATGTCAATCACCCTGCAGCAAGAAACACAACATGTCCGTCTTTTGCCGGGGTGGTTGCCACAACCAACTGGCCTGCTGTCAGCCGCTATGTTGTCCGGCTTTGTGCCCAGGAGCACCGCAAGGAGCGGATTGTTGATTTTGGGGCTACGTGTTTGGATCTAGTTAACACTTATGCTCGCCTCAACAAAGTCAAGCCGCAGAAAATCGTGGTTTTCCGCGATGGGGTAAGTGAAGGTCAATTTGATATGGTTCTCAATGAAGAGTTACAAGATATGAAGAGTGCCATTTATGAGGACGATTATCGCCCAACCATCACTCTCGTTGTCACCCAGAAGCGTCACCTGACTCGAATGTTTGTCGAGAACGAGAGGGATGGGGGTCGATCTGGAAATGTGCCTCCAGGAACTGTGGTGGACACGAAGATTGTTCATCCCTTCCACTTTGATTTCTATCTTTGCAGCCAGCATGGCGCGATTGGGACGAGCAAGGCAGCGCACTACAATGTCCTCTGGGATGAGCATAACTTCACGTCGGACCAGATACAGAAGCTGGTATACCACCTGTGTTTCACCTCTGCACGTTGCACCAAACCGGTCTCGCTTGTTCCTCCGGTCTTCTATGCTGATCTTGTTGCATTTAGGGGACGGCTGTATCATGACGCGTCCATGGAGTCTCAGCCGCGGTCTGCTGCTTCGCCGTCGTCATCATCTGCTGCTTTGCTCAATGCGGGGTTCTACAAAGTGCACCCGGACCTCAAAAACGAAATGTTTTTCGTTTGAGAGGGCGGTCTCTAATCTTCCTTGTCAATTCTCTGATGGGGGATAGATAATGGAGAAGATTATACTACCATTCCACCGTTGGGAACGCCAAACCGCAAGTTCAAATCTCCTTTCCTAAGCGCTAGAGAAGGAGTTTGTGCGTGAATCTAATTGGCTTTTTGTTCGCAAGTGATCCTAGTATCGAGGATCTTGTTTGTGTTTTGTGAGAGGTCTTGTTTCAGTGTGTTTCGTGTGTCTTATTTTCCTGTTCCTTTCAGCTGCCATGTGGGCTAAAACAATTATGTGTCGAGAGTTTCTTATGTTGTCTTTGAATGTGTGTCATGGGATGTTATTTCGATCTATGATATGTTAAATAAGTTTGTATCTCTCTCTCTCCCTCCCTCTCTCTCTCTCTCTCTCTCTCTCTCTCCAGGAATACTATGTATATATGTTCTGCTTTCTTGTGGAAGAGGAACAGATGTTATTTGTCAGTGGTGCAAAATATGTTTTTGAAGCAAACAAAGATGCCAAATAATTTCTCATTGTGGACTTCTTTTAAGATCCTCTGTGCCAAATAATCTTTCCCCGTCCCGTATGGCTCTTCCTTCCGAGGAGGTATTTCATGTAACGGATATGTATCTCCTCCTCTCATAACGCATTGGCCTCGAGCAGAATTCACACCTTCGATGATTGACATGGTTCTTTGCAGCTTATTTTGCTCATCATTTTTATTTTACTGTAATTTGGGGATTTTTTTTTCGCTGCCGTTTGATACTGTGGTGGTAATCCTGAACTCTTGATCCAATTATCTTTATGAAATACTTTTGCCATAATTGATTATTTCCTTTATTCACCTCCAATCTCCCCCTCATTTCGAAGAGTACCTAAATAGAAGCCTCAGAGAAATGTGGATAAACTATCAAAGAATTGTCCGTCTTAAATTTGAGTAATTCTATTATGATAGTACATTTTTTGCTGATTTTTTATTTTATTTTATCGTCTTTTGGTTGAGATTCTCTATTTCTGTTTTACTATTTTTTGCGTAACTTTTGTTAGTTTTGCATTAGGTTTTATTTCTCTCTTTTTTCTAAATTCATCTTGATGAAAAAGCTCAAAGAAGGAAAATTGATGATTAAAAGTTTATAAACATCACTAACACAGATCACACAACATAGATAAAAACTTTACTTTAAGTTTGAGATTTTTTATTCCTTTCATCGAGACATAAAAGGTTTTGATTAGACTTATCAAAATTTCAAGCAAATAAAAATAAATTGGTGGTATTAAAATAATCAATTTAGTCCAAACTCTACCTAAACATGAAAAATGGCAGCATATCTATCTCATCAAAACCTAGTCTTGAGTAGACTCGTTAGTTTTGCATTACTGATGCCTAGTCTTGAGTAGACTCGTTAGTTTTGCATTACTGATGCTGATTTTCTGGGGCTTCGAATCGGTAGAGTCTTGTAGGCTTGTGATTGTAGTTGGTTTTTATGAATGCAATCACTCCGCTTGGTTCCCAATTTTGAGAGTAACTTTTAACTCTGGCATAATTTTTAATAAATCTCTCTATTTTTCTCCACTCATTACTACTCAATTCTAGAAAATAATTTTCTAAAATGTAAACCAAACAAAGCCATATGTTACGTGATGCGTTCTTAAAAAAACCTCCTCCACCTTTTGCCAATTTTTACCCGTAAGAATATGAAAACAAATCTAGACCGTTAAAAATACCTACCGACGGTTGCGATCACTTGGAATGTGACGTTTGGGTCAGGTAATTTTTACTAGTAAGAATATGAAAACAAATCTAGACTGTTAAAAATATCATCCGACGGTTGCGATCACTTGGAATGTGACGTTTGGGTCAAGTGTTTGAAGAAGAAAAAAATTCGCTCACCAGCCATCCTCTTATTATGCACCTAACCACAGACAATCAATACTCACGAATACACCGCCTCATTCCCCTCACCTAATCCCTTCTCTCTCTCCTGTTTTCCCATTTCGTGAGGCCTCGAAGTGGCCGGTATAGAACCTCCGTGAAAGGACCTGTCTTCTTCGTTCGTGGCCGTCGAAGACAAGGGCCATCCTTTCAATCCTTGCCCGACCGACCAATCCTTGGCTAGACACCAAACCCTAAGGTACGAAACGCTTCTGGAACGCTTATATTAGACGCTTATGTAGATTTGTTGTGTATGCGTGCTTGCGTTATGATTATGACTTGATGGGACTGCAATAGGTTTCAGAGATTTCTATCTTGTTTTCGTCTTCTTCCTTCGTTATTCTCGATGCTCCGAATCGTAATAGCAATATCATAGCGAACTCAACCCTAGGTGTTATTTGTGCGTGGAAGAAGGTGGGAAATAGCTACAGGAATTGGTCTTTGTGCCTAGCGTAGAATATTCGTACTATAAAGTGCTAAATGTTAGGACACGTGGATTATAATTTGTAGGTAGTGATTGTTTATGTGTGGATCCCTGGAGTATGCTCTGGGATGATCTATTTTATAGGTTCTGTTTAAGGGGAGTGTCCTGATGTTTCCTGTGTACTGTTGGTTACCGGAAAAAAAATAGAGTTGAGGATCACGAGGCCGTAGATTTTGCATTTTGTGATGAGAATCTCGTAAGACACGAATTTCAAAGCATAATGGTGCACTAAGAGTGCATTAGAAGAGATGAACAAAAATTTCAAGGACAACGCATCCCATGCCCAAACTAGGATACAACTAGCAAAACTACTATACATCCCTCGAGAACTACAAGAAAATCCAGAGAAATCACTTGCCGTCAGACAGATCCTTGTCGGTCACCCTACCGAAACCATAGAAATCACAGTCCTACATGTTCTGGCCTTTTAACCAATGTTCTAAAACAAGAAATTAATCGTTGGTGGGGCCTATCCGATTAGGTCTGACTAACGATTAATTGACGATTACTAATTAATATGTACTGATTAATCCGATTAATTGCTCAAAGGTTGCCGACCGCCCGACTAGCGCCTAGCGACTTTTAGAACATTGCTTTTTAACTCATAGTTTGAAAGCATAAGATGCATTTCCTTGCAAACTTTAATTGGTTGCAGGAAGTGCCATAGCCCAAAGTAGTGCAATCAGAAAAGCTACTAGCATTGTCAATGCTTGTTGCCAAGTCTCCTGAATCCTTTCTCACGAGTGTTCAAAACACACCATCTCCTGGACATCTATTGGACTCCTTGTACAGGGACTAGCCTCTTTCTCATCCAAAGCCTTTAATTTAACTCATACTTTGGTTTCCCATCAAAAACTCAAATCTCCCCCAATGTCTCTCAAACTGGGACCATAAGTATCAGTGAATCCTCTAATCTAATTTTTTCTACGTTTTCCTTCACATGATTTATGTTGGATTTTTTTTTTATTTTATAAAAGCCACTACATGCAAACGAGTGTTTGGATTGTACAATCAGAGGACTCGTTTAAAATCGAAGATTATTGAACTAATTGTGAACTTGTAAGGCTGCGACTTTGTATAAAATGCTTTGGAATATGTTGCTTTCATCATTGTCTTGGTGTGATTTCAAAGAATTGGTGTTGAAGCCGTAAAAGTAAAAACTATTGTGTTTGTCTATTTCCGTGAATAATTTTGTTGCTTCGTACGAGAGATGAGAATAAAGAGTTAATTAGTAAAAAACAAAACTCCATTTTCTGCTTGATTACTGGAGAAGAAAAAATTGTACGCAAGGCTCATTTAGTTGGCATTCACATTCAATTCCATGAAAAATTCAAGATTCAAACACATCGTAAGAGCGCAAGTTTCTTTTCCATATGGGGTCGTATACTCATGAGTTATTTCAAAAAGGTGGTATTTATTCTCCAAGAAATACTTTTTAGGCTGTGGGTCTCACAAGTCTTGGATACATATATATCTGCTGGTATCTGATCAGGAGCTGGAAATTTGCTTCTTTCATTTATATTTCTTTGTACTCTTGCTGGCAAATACTATTCTATATCTTTTGATGGTATATACACATATATACATAAATGCTATTTTGGTTGCCAGAAGATGATTTTGAATGGATGCTCCTTGGTCACTCCGAGTATTTTCCCGAACGTATTCAACTCAAAGTCTCGTTCCTCGGGTTCATATGGTGGCATCCCTCCTCTGCCTTCCCGTGTTTCAAATCGAAGCATTAGGAGTTCATGGAAACCCTTTCAAGGGCTGACATTGCAGTCTTCCATCGGTATGTAGACATGGTTGTCAAGTTGATGCCCTCTCATTTGTTTCATTTAGGTTGCATGTTTCGAAATTAGGTCCGGTATTATGTAGTCGGAGTGATTTTTGTGGTAAAAATGCTTAGTTTGTTGTACCCAGATTATATGACGTTAGATGAAGGAATATATGGCTTTGGTCCCCACTAAGTGATGTTTTGCTTGGAATTATTTTGGCACGGGCTTCTTTCAGCCTACATTATCCAGCAATGGATATATATAGGAGGCATGTAATATTGTAGTACTGCATATATCTAGGAGGCATATGATATGGTGGATTGAAATCGTCAGAATGGGTCTCTTCTGGAACCTTTTTTCATTGGAAGAATAGAACCATAACGTGTTTCCAGTAACAGCCAACATGGATGATTCTTCCCCAGAAGCTAAATGTGAAAAGAGATGCTTCTTTTTTCTTTTTTTTTTTCCTTCTTTTCTTAAGTCATTTATCTTTTTTTTCTGGGAATGCTTATGTGGAATATTTCCAATTCATATCGCAGGGAATACTCGTCTTCAGCATCTTGCGGCTGCATCAACACCATTCTTTAGTGGTAATGATTGTAGCTTTGCATGTACTACGATACCCACAGTCGGTAGGCAGAAGCTGCGACCTTTTCTGGCCCCACCAAGATCTTCCATCGAGATGCCTTGGAGTATTCGTTACCCTGCTTCAAAAGGCGAAAAGGTAAAGTGGTGGTGGAGAACCCTAGCCTGTCTCCCATATATCATATCCCTGCGTGATACATGGAAGTATTGGGAAGCAGCGTATCGTCTCTACCCATCCTTGGAGCAATTCGAGTTCTTGACATCCGGATTTTACCGGGCTTTTGACAAATTGCCAAGATGGTTTGTCATGGTATATTTTACCGCGGCATACCTTGGTGTGGTTAGGAGAAAGGAACTTCCCCACTTCTTGAGGTTCAATACAGTGATGTCCATGCTAATGGAGAATGCCATTCAGATTCTGGAGACGGCGAGCAGTTTCTTTCCATGTGCATTGTTTTTGGGTAGGACCGGTTATCAGCATTTTTGGATTGGTCTTGGAGTTGTCTACATGTTGACAGTGTTGGTATGCATGGGGTCCTCCATACTTGGGATGTATGTTGAAGTTCCGGTAGTCAGCGAGGCGGCTTTTATCCATACAAAGATGTAGGATACAAGGATATGGCTCTTCTGGTCAGGCTTTGCTTTTTCTTTCTTGGGGAGGTTATTACAAATGACATTTTCCAGTTAGCACTGAAATTCAGATCAAAAAAGAAAAAAGTTAGCACTGAAATTTAAACATTATGAACGAAGTTCAAAATATCAATTAGGTGTCACTAGGTACGACTTTTATGTGTGTTTTCATCTCTCTAGTTCTAAGGTTGATTCTCCTTATTGTTTCATATCTTGCTTTTCTAGGTCTTTTGTGCGAGTCAGAAATTGAGAGATTGTATTGAGTTTTTTTTTTTTTTTTTTGAACCGGATTGTATTGAGTTTGAGTTTAGTTTCTTTTACATTAGGGTTGTGGTGGGGACAAATTCGTAATATGGCAAGAATGTTGTATGTTGTTTGAGAACTGAGTAGTAGTAGTCTAGTTCCAATAAAATTGCGTGCTTTCTGTTTCTGGGTGATCGAAGAGACAAAGTATCCAACTTTGATTATGCATATGCATGGCTTCTCATTTCTGTATAATTTGTTGCCTAAAGCTGTGAAATTTCGTTGTCCCACTCAACAGGTCTGCCAACTTAGCTGGAGCTAGGAATTTTTTGTCCTAAAATAAAAGAATGAGATCATTGGTCGTTCATAGATGTTTCAGAAATCCTGTCCAAGAAAAAAGATATTTCAAAGTTGGGGTTATCCACTTTTCTTTTCTGTATCTTTTTCTCCATCTCTCTCTTCTCCATGTTTTCTTCCACACATTTATCCCTGTCTATATTCTCCAGATTTCTCCACGCTATAGAAGGTGGGCACACACTTCAATGTGGGACTATATCCCTTTTGACACTTGGAGGCAGTTTTTTGGGTTTTCTGGGTGATGGGGTTTTGAATTTTTGGTTTTCTGGGTGATGGGGTTTTGAATTCTGGATAGTTTTTCAACGTGGGTGGCTAGAGATAAGAGTGTTCCATTTTTCCATCCTTTAGGAATATAAAAAGCCGACAAAATGACAAAAAGAGAAGACGCCAAATTCGTGATCTCCCTTTTCGTATTTGAAATAGATTTTTCTATCTATCCTACCACGTCTCGTCTACTATCACTGTTACATTCCGTTACCACAATTCTCAAGTCTTTCTATTCAAATAGAGAGAGTAATTATCACTCTTCCAAAATGGACACCCAATTATGTCTGTTCCTATTTGGTTTGTTCTCCAATTTGGGCGTTTAGTGGTGCCGTGCGGTGGTTTGGCGTTCTTGTTGTTGTGTATGGGTTCATCCCATCAACTTAAATAAAATTGAGTCTACCAAACCAAGTGGTCAAGTTTCCAAGTTTTTGTCGAGACGTGTAGAATTTTCAAGGTAGGGCCAAAATAAAAAGCAATCAAGCAGCGGTGGTTGATTACTTCACCAGTCCTGCCTTTACTTTTACAATCATTCTACCTCCACATCTTACTTACAATAGGGGTGGAACCAGCATACACTACATATTCAGTATTTGTAGGACTCACCCCTATTGTGAGTGTGGGTATATAAATGGGCGTGGAGTTAGAATTTTCGTTACTTTTATGTGGGTGTCTAGAACTCAACTAATCACGATACACGTAGGGTGTGTTTCACTAACTAAATTAAATGTGATGTATTCTAAGAGAATGATCTATCTCGTAAAGCAAAAAATAAGTAATTATAAAATAAGAACTTTAATAGAATGGGGCCGTAGTCTCTTGTCTCGCAATTATTAAGTAATTAATGAATGGAAAGTAGTAACTAAAATTCGCGCATTTGAAGGTTGAGGAATGGACCGATAGTTATATGTCATTTTCCCACGAGCCTATTCAAGGTATGTTTGTCTAGAATTTAAGCAAGCGTTGGAGGACTGTCATAGTGTCATGATATAATCTTGAGAAGGATATTTAAACAAAACATTCATGATATATGTGCCGGTTCAAATAACATATCACGTAGTAGATATACTTTCGAAGGAAAGTTTTAGCGTTTATGTATGATTCTTTAGCACTTATATTTATCTATGAAGTACTAACACATCTAATAGTTGTACTTCATGCACTGAGAATTTGTAAGACACGTCAAGTGACATGTCCGATTGTTATCGTCAAATTTAAGTAGGATACATCTACGAGTCATCGGGAAAGCTGTATCACTTCCTCCTACGAAAAAGGAGAGGACATTTTCAAGGATTAAAAGTTGTAGTAGTAATTAAACTTGTCACTTGTGTCTCGCGAATCTTTCTAATGGATCATCTCTCAATCATACTCCTATATGGAAGTAATGGCAGTTTTATTTTTATATTAAGTTAGTTTTAATTTTAGAGAAAATCTTCTTTACCGGAGGTGTTGTTAACAAGTGTTTACAGCACTCAATTGTGACCGTCAAAAAGTGCTTTGGACGGTAAAGATGTTAATAAAATTTTTTCGAAGAAGAGTTAATTATGACTGGTCATAATTGAAAACAAATCCTATGCATTGATTGCGTGAATAGACGGCTAACATTGCGCCACTTTGTAAACAGGTTGTTCACGGATCCTCCATGTAAAAGACTCTCTCTTAATTTTATATGATACTTGTGGATAAAGTATCATATTAAACACTTTTTAAAAAATAGGCACACAGTATTTTTTACTGTGCCCTGCCCCAATAATTTATAATAATTGCGCCAAATAAATATATTCGTGTCCGTATCCGTGTCTGTGTTCATCCGTGTTGTATGTTTATCTATCCTTGTATGTATATATAGCCTACAGCCTTTGTGGATTAGGATGCTTCACACAAACACACTAAGTTCATTATTCCCCACAAAAGAACAAGATATGGCCTCAAACAAAATCATCACCGTCAGCACATCGCCGAAAGAGAGCGGTGGCACCGGAGATGCAGCCAATTTGGCCAAGGGTCAATGCGTTTGTTCACCCACGACGCACCAAGGCTCGTTCAGGTGCAGATTTCACAGGGCTTCTGACTCAACCACTACTACCACTCCATGCTTCAAGCGATCCAAATCCACCCCTAGTTCTAACCACCCAGTCACTGCTCTCTCTCCCAAATCCGTTGAGTCTACATAAGCATCTCTCTCTCTCTCTCTCTCTCTCTCTCTCTCTCTCTCTCCATATATATATAAATATATATATGTACAAATGAATATATGTCTCTTCAACTTTGTGAGTGAAGAAGTGTTGGGTCTCTGTATTGCTCTGTTTTTTTAATGGGGGGCTTGTTATTGATGATTTATGATAAGCAAAAAAAATAAGATTTGTGCTCTCTAATTAAGATATGTTTGGATGCTGAATTTATGAATGGATTTGGATGCTGTTTTGACCGAGGTACCGATGTAGACAAGTTCAAATCAATTGTGTTCAATTGGTGGATTCAACTTACTAGTAAAGTTTTATGTTTGCCGGAGCCGGGGATCTTGTAGGGCGGGGCGCCCTGCAGGGCTCATCCGGGCCGTCCATCTCGGTAATGGACCGTTCGGATTTTAATCTAAATAATGGACGGTTTGGATTAAATAATGGACAGTTCGAATTAACAGGAGTTCGGATTAAATCCGAACCGTCAGTGCCAAAATGGACAGCCGAATCAGCAGCCCTACACGCCCTGTAGGAACTTCAAGTGAGAAACTTTTGATGGATTATATATCTGTTGTAATTAACTAGGATGTTTAATGGATAATACTATTTTGTACACTCCTACACTACATACGAAGGTGGAAGTGGAATTTGTGTTAAAGACAGTTCAAGAAAAGCAAAGGCAAAAGAGGAAATTATTATTCGCTTTCACTGGCCTCTGTAATTTTGGGCTGTCAATATTATACCAAAGCTCTACAATCACCATTTTTGTAATTTTAAAGATAGATAATGGTGTTCTTGTGTCCAATTAATTGTTGTACCGAACCTCACTCTCTTAAGAGGTCAGTGAGATACACCTCCAATTGATGGAAATTTCGCCGATAAAAAAAAATTGATGGAAATTTCAACAGCTCATATTAGTCCATAAACCACACGAAAATCCACCGGTGATAAATTCACGAGAGAAACAAATAAGGCACATGACGCAAATCACGGGAGTCCAAATGAGATTTATAAAAAATGTCTGGGGACACAACTTTGAACACAACCGTATTCGAAGTCGTTTAATGTACGTGGGACCACATGCATCAAATGGTTTGAACACAGTTGCGTCCGAAATTTTGTTTTAAAGATGTGTTCATAACATTACTCTTTTTTCTTTTACTAATCGCCGTATCTCTGTTAATTTATATCCCTTACAAGATGGGTGGGATTAGATGAAATCATAGCCATTTATTCCAAATCAGTGACTCACGTATATCTCCTTTGTTTGACCTCTTCCTTTTCTTATGGACCCTAGAATTGGATGTGATGAGTTTTGAAAGGCCAAGAATCGTTTGGGTGGAATTATATTTTGCCCATAAAATTAGGTGAGACAGAGAGCTATGGGACTCCATACATGAAAATAGATTCCATGTTCTGATTGTGATATTGGCACAGAGAATAAATTGACCACTCGAAAATATTTTTATCCCACCCTTATCTTATCTGCAATCATCAAAGGAAATAGGTTTTTTCTTGTCACAGTCAGAGGGAAAGGAAATAGTCACACCAGAATTCACATTTGTCAGCGTGCCAACTGATTATTACCCCGCAACCTCAAAGCGTCTTTGAAACACATCTCAAACTAATAGAAATTACGAGAACGAAAATTGAGGATTGGAAATGAAAACGCAAGACGTTTTTGAAGAATTATATGACTAAAATTGCTATAGAACCACCGGGCCAACTGCCCTGGTAAAACTGATTAATTGAACCAACCCAGATCTGTTATTGGACCTCTCTCTCTGATGGACATCAGGCAGAAGTACTGCATGCACGAACGAATACAACCACCGCCCATATGTGCTAGAATCCAAAATACAAAAAGTACTTTACCCTACAAAATGACTAGGAACAACCTCAGCAGAGTTTTGTCACTTTCCAAACCCAATCAGCCCCCTTCAAATCAAAAGCCTAATCTCACACCCACTTGAGGGAGAGGTTATTCAACTGTATCAGGACACCGTCATGTGACGCCCAATATCACGCATTTCTGTAGAGTCCATAAATTTTCCACTAGATGCCAAGTTAATAGAGAAAGTTATGAACACAAATACCAACATGATAGATTACTAACACTTGTCATTCCGGCGTTGTGTCAAAACTTTTATGAGCACAAGTGAACTCCCATGAAACAAATTACCCCTATAATATAAGAAGTCAAATTATTCTCCAGCCAGAAGAACCTTGCTGAACCAAAGAAATGGAGACCCTGTTGAAAGAATAGGGTTAAAAGTTGAAAGAAAAGAGAGATGATGCTTTCATCATAGCTTAAAAGCATCACAGGAACTGATTGTTCTAGAGAATCATGAGGGGCACCACATAATCAAAATCACCACCATGCTAACTTATTAGGCCCCCATGGCTAGGCAAGTGATGTGTGAGTGACTCAGATTTCTCAGAAAAACCTCAGCAGCTTAAAGAACAAACCAATAGAAAGAAACTCCTCATTACAGCTTTCAAGAAAAGCATACCTTGCGGATCAAAAAGAAAAGAAAAGCATACCTTCTCTGGGAATCTGATCTAAAAAGCTCTTTATACCCAACTTTACTTAGCCAACTCTCCTTACCTATATAATGTGAAAACACACATATTCTTTTCTCTTCAAGCCACTCCTCTAATTCCATCACAGCCCAGGAATAAAAGGGAGAATAGGGAGGAAGAGAAGAAAAGGATGTGCTACCCGGGTTTTACTCCGATAAGCCGAAGGAAATTGGCATGGGGCCACAGATGGAATGTTCTGGAGAGGCCACGAGTGGTTCAGAGGGAGATAGGAACCGGGCAACAACCAAGAGTGGCGGTTGAAGCAGCGGCACAGGGTGGTGGTCAGGTGAAGCAGTGCGTGTGTTCACCCACAAGGCATCCAGGGTCGTTCCGGTGCAGGCACCATCATGGTGAATACGTCTGGCGTGGTGGCGGTAACTAATACAAGCTGCAACCTGTAGTAATTTAGTAAACATATCGTTTGAAGCTTTGTTTAAGAGAAGTGTAACATGTTTTTTCAATGTCTGCACTTCCTTCTTTGATGGTTTTACTGGCCTGCATGGAATATTTAGTTTGATATTTCCTCTCCCTCTCTCTTTCCCCAGGAAACCTTCTCTCGATCCAACTTAGGATACAAATATTGAGACCTCTAAATTCCTCATTTTGGGAGAAATTCAAGTGTAGATGCAACTACATGCCAATTAGATGAGGGGCCAAAGACTTGCTCTAAAGAACAGAATTTTGCCTCTCAGTTATTGGAAAATAAAGCATAACGCTGAGAAAGGGCAGAACTCCACTCGCTACTATTTACCCATCAATTTTCAAAATGAACAGTAACTTTATTGAAATATCGTGTTCTACAATATCTAGATCATACAGATTCATCGGCGCATTCCTTTTTTTAAATATCTTGATAAATCACGCCATCGTACTTGTGGCCGATACGCATCATTGACCAATGAGCAAGTAGGCCCCAGATAGTACAGAGTCAAGTTCGTCAACTATAACCCATGCTTCTGCTTCGTCTGGATATCTGCAGCGCTTTTCAGGCTCCTCCCATATCTACAACAGCTACTGCAAAAATTAAACACCGGTCTTTAGGTTAATAGAGACAACTAACTGTTGTGGGCCTGTGGCCACCCTCTTTCGCCAGTGAAATGAAGCACTTCTATTATGTCCTTGAGTTAGCTAAAGAATGTAAATAATAATTGCTTAGACCAACATCCGATTCCCATTGTATGTCATTAGGTTTAAAGCACATTGCACCAGAGGTCACTCCGTGGCATGTTCAAGCATGCCTAGCATTTAAGTTAGATGAAGTTTTTTTTTTTGATAGGCAAGTTAGATGAAGTTATTGAACTAGGAAAATGGTCAACAAGGCCTTAGTAAATGTGAAACCCAAATTACGACATACCAAGCTAAGCAAATGAATTGGATTATTTCCGGCTATGAAATGGGGAGGAAGGGATCATGTCTACCAACTACACACACTTAAAAAGCATATACAAAGGTGTGCAAAGAGAGAAAATCCCAAGAAAAAAAAAACTGAAGAAAAAGATACTCACCTCTGGGTAGCAATCTTGATGGGTAACTGTCTGGTTTTTTGTACTTACATATACTTCACAAGATACTCTTGCCTGGTGAAAATTTCAAGAAAACCGAATAAATGCATTGAGGTAGAGGTCTAACTTCTGGTGCAGGCAGAAGAGAAATCTCGAACATATGAACAAGTACTTGGAATCGCCAAAAACAGATGGAAGACAGACAAGGACCCTCAATGTAGCATACCATTTTAAGGCTAACAAAATGGGAGAACAGGACTAATAAAAGCACGTTCATGTGCATATGTAGTACTGGTAAAAGAAAATGAAAAGTCACGATAGCTTAATCAGAGCCCAGCACGGCAGCACACACCAACTTGTTTTGCTTATCAGGATTGCCCTTAAAAAAATCCATATCTTCGAATCTATGTTTTATGCAATACATATCAGAAACTATGCACTTATGAACAGCTATTTGATGGTGGCTGCATCACTACAGAGACTATGCATCCTAAGACGATCTCAGGGTTCATTTGCATGCCCAATTGCAATTACCTTACCCTCTATCAGAACACAAATATTTTGTTCATAAATGTTTGCAACGGGTTTTATGGTAAAGCGCAACATAAAGCAACACTGCTATGAATCAACAGATGACCAATCAATACAAACATAGTGAGCTAATCCAGCTGCTAAACAACCACACACACACATCACCCCCCCACCCCCCCCTTCCCAAACAGCTTTCATCAATGGGTTGCACTTATAATTCAGCATTGTTTCACCATCCCTAACTCGAAGAGAAACACCACAAGAACCCAACAAATCCGTACAACCATAACTCTGCAGTAAGCAACTCCCTCTCCTTTTCAAAACCCTAATTTCCTCATCCCCACATGTCCAGGGGCGGCTCCACTACCGGGGGTGCTGTAGTGCACCTCCCGCACCACACGTGTAGTGCCGCCAATCCAGCCGTCCATCTCGGCAATGGACGGCTCGGATTTTCATCCAAACAATGGACGGGTAGGATTTGTAGAAGCTCGGGTTTTATCCAACCATTCATTGTCAAGATTGATGCCAGTGTGCACCCTACAGG
This sequence comes from Rhododendron mucronatum var. ripense, assembly GCA_019656295.1. Lineage (NCBI taxonomy): Eukaryota > Viridiplantae > Streptophyta > Magnoliopsida > Ericales > Ericaceae > Rhododendron > Rhododendron mucronatum. The sequence goes on along the minus strand of BPLT01000151.1, from coordinate 157,362 downwards.
GTGCCTTGTAGGGCCTTACACCACAGGATTTTCCAATCCGTCTTTAAGTGCTTCGCTGAGTTCAAAAAAATGCACTAAAATTCTGTATATTTTCTATAAAATTTGATTTTTTATAATATTGTCTGCAATTGATCATTCATACAATTCACTTGAATTCGTTACTAAGTAGATCAATAGCTCAATAAAAACAACTAATCCAGGCCCGCTAAGTTTTCAACCAAAATAAATTTTACTCCCTCCGTCCCATTTTGATAGCCCCTACTAAAACACTGTTCAATTTTCGATAAAAAATTAAAGTACTTTATTTTTTTATCTCAAAATTGCACGTTTCTTTTCGTAGGGACGAAGCGAGTTAGTACACACTGTTTTGTATACAAAAATTTCTCACACTTGCCAACGCTGAGACAAAATTCTGACTAAATTGAAATCGAAACAACGAACGAATTTCGCATACCTTGATCGGAACATCAACGAAGAAGATGTCAACCGTTCCCTTGACCACCGAATCCGTATCAAAAGGAATCAAACCCCTGGCCAAATCCTCAACCAAATAAACCACATCATGAACCACTTCCAATCCGTCAAGCACAAGCGTAGCATTAACGTACGAGGATCCCCTAGCCCTAATCTCCCCGCCATCCGACGTCACAAACCCCAGCTCTCGCCCGCGGTACCCGACGGACACGACGAGGGACGAGTATCGGAGAGAGAAGAAGTCGCGGTTGAAGACTCGTAGGGTCAGAGAGAGAGAGATGGAGAGAGAGAGGCGAGGGGAGGTGAGGACTTGGATTTTGTTGAGGCGGAGGCGGGAGAGGGTGAGGGTCGGGTCGGAGGGGTAGAGGAGGACGACGGCCGCAGAGAGGAGGAGGAGGGCGGCGGCGGCGAGGGCGAGGCAGCGGCGGAGGGAGCGGTTGTTGCGGGTGTGAAAGGGGTAGAGGGGTAAGACGACGTAGTTTTGGGGGATGGTGGGGTTTGGGGGCAGGGGCGCGTAGAAGTCTTCGTGCTTCGTCTTCATGTTTCGTTTCGTTTTGGTTTGATGTGTCGTTTTGTCTTTCTTTTTAGACAGACCTAATAAAAAAAGTCTCTAGTCATAAGGTTGGGGAAAATACTAGTCTGAGTCATACTTTAGGTAAAATTCCAAAATTACCCCCAAAACTTTCACCCAAATGTCGCGTAAACACTTATAGATTTTTGTAAACTTTATGCCTTGTTCTCTTCCATACTCAAAAAGAATTTTTCAAAAAATTTCCTCTAGATTCCCCCTACTTCTAACATTTCTTTTTCTATCTCTCTCCACTTATTATCCCTACAATTCTTAAATTTTTTTTTCAAAACACCAATCAAACAAAGCATAGCCAACTGAACTTATAAAAAGTTAAACTAACAATAGAATCTTTTCCTAAAAAAAAAAACTCTAGCCGCCTCTCTTTCTTCCCCTCCCTCCCATTAGGATTTTCAAAACCTTCATGTGGCGGCGGGAGGGGAGGGTTTTGCCCTTGATGAGTGTTTTCTTCTTCTATAGTGATGTTTTTTTTTTTGTTTGTTTGTTCATTTTCAATAACCCTTCTTTCAACTCTCTTGATCTCAGATTTGAGAGTTTGTTCGCACTACTTCCTCTTTTCTGTTCTCTCAGCTTTCCCTTCATAAATGAAATGGTGGTTCAGATCTCGACAGTAGTGGTGGTGGTGGTGATGATTTGTTGACAAATGAAGACGGTGGCAGCGACGATTCCAATAACAAATCAGATCGATTGGCTTGTCGACCTCGTTACAACTGTTGTTTGGGTTTTGAATAAGTGTGAGTTTTTTTTTTCCGATAGAAGTGCAAAATGGGGTGGCCCATTCTTTGACTACTTGGAGAGATGGTTGTGGTTTGTTTATGACTTTCTAGTCCTTTGATTATAGACGAATGCTACTTCTAAGTGATTATCTTTTATACCTACGTTTTCTATCAACAGAGCTATTACTGTTTTGATAAACAAATTAAAAAAATTAACCAACTGAACTAATGCAATTTGATGCCAACTTACCAGTCAAAACTCAAAACTAATGCGTATTATTATATTTCTAGGGTTGAAGAAAAAGACCGGTTCTTGTTGGAATTTTTGCTTCCAAGAAATGCAGGATCCCAAATGGTCACTTTCAAGTAGAAACGGAGCAATCCAAGTTGATTGCACAACTCATTGTGGTCCAACTCCAACCTATGAAATGCATATTTAGCGTTAACCTTTGAAAACCTAGGTGTTTGTTCGAAACAGCTTACTTGCATCTCCACAATTCTTTATCTCATACGTATTCTCTGTTTCGATAGTTTTGTATTCCTATAGTATGTTATATATAATTTACTACGATCAATAAGTCACGAGACATAAATTCAGACAACGAGAAGGAGAGAGTATGAACGGTGTAATCGAATCTTTAGTTTAAAACCGTTTCACGTACATTCATACGGTACTACTAATTGATTTGTACACGTTGATAACCAAAAAAAAAAAGAGCTTTCTCCACACCGAGAGAGGTCAGAATGGTGTGCACCACTGCCGCCACCACATTAGATTGGTCCACGACCATGTTTGATAGGAGTACCTAGTTTCAGTTGAATAATGTTGATTTGGATCTTAATGAGAAGTTATGGATTTGGATTTTAAAAAGTGATCAATGGTGAAGATGTGGATTTGAATTTTATATATAAGGATTAATGCTCAAGTATACTCTATACTTTTCTTCTCTTTGTTTAGATTCGGCAATCCTGCATGGGAAAGTCTACAATACACACCCTTTGAAAGGGTGTACCATATGTACCTATTTTATGGTCTATTCATAACATTTTAGCATGTTTCGTAACTTTTGTTCTAGAATTCATAACTTTTCAGTAGTACGATTCGTAACATTTTCATTATGATTCATAACATTTTGGTGTATATCGTAACCTTTATACGATTCGTAACTTTTTAACAATACGATTCGTAACATTTTCTCTATAATTCATAACATTTTGGGGGTGAATATGATACACTCTCAAATAAGAGATGTGTATTGTAGTCTTTCCCATCATTTGCATATGACACGTACGTCTTAGTTTATTTGTCCAATTTTGAAAATGAAGTTTTTTAAGAGAACATAAAACAAAAATAACACCGTGTCGTGTGGGACTCACTTCGGAGTCTTACGTAAATGATCGGAGCTGTTCCATTTGTTTAAAATATATCTTTGTTAATAACCTTATAAAAAACAGCTCAGTCAGATATGAGTAATATTTTGATCAGCTCAATTATTATTTGCTCAATTTTTGTATAGAATATAGTAGAAGGTATAGATTACAATCCGCAAGAAAAGATGACATTAAGTTTTAATTAAGGATTGTTCTAATATCCGCCTAAAATGTATAGAATAATAGATAAAATGTGTATTGATATTTGTAAAAATCTAAAAATATCCCTGAGAGATTCATCCACGGCGGAAGTTAGCAAAACCGGAGTAGTACTGCTATAGGTGCCGATGGGCACTGTATAGAAGAGGTACCGATGGCCACATAAGGTCCACTTTGGGTCCCGCATGGAAAATCCGAGTCGTTCAATAATTTTAAAACAAAAAACCAAGTGGGTGGTGAGGGAAATTCAGCTCAATCTAGTATGTGTAAGTGCTCAATCGAAACTTCTCGTTTTTCATCCAATCTTCCCATTTTTCCTGATTTTTACAAAATAGGAATATCGGATCAAACACTTACACATATCAGATTGATTTGATTTTCACAATGTTCACTCAATTTTTAAAAAAATTTTATTGAACGGCTCGAATTTTCCGTGAAAAGCCCGTAGTGAGCCCTGTACACCGTCGGCATGCAAACTGTCGGGCCTCATATCTTTTCGAGCAAAACCGTTTAATTAAAACCTCATCATTGACCACTTGATTAGGTGATTCATTGGCTTCTAGAACACAATGCGTCACACACAGATGAGACACTCCAAAGTTCAAACTCCCTAACTTTTCAACACGCACGCGCTGACGCGACATCCCAATGTCTCATGTTCCCACGGGCCACGACCCTCTCTCTCTCTCTCTCTCTCTCTCTCTCTCTCTCTCAATCTTCTTCTTCCTCTTCCGCGTCAAATATCGTGTGCCCGACCCAATTCAGCCGCCCTTCAAAATTGAACCCAAATCGAAACACAAACCAAACTCCTCTCTTTAACAACGCGTACCTTCCACCCCACTTCTCCCCACTTTATTCTCAGAAAATTCTTGCGTGTAGACTTATATATTCGTGGCCTTTTTGATTCGCCCTGACCTCATTCTCAAACGCCCTTTCGTCGATTTCTTCAATCAACCCATTTCGATTTGGCTGACTCCTCTGTTCTCGATCCATCTCTTTTTCGTTTCATTCCGAGTTGGGTCGTTGAATTTGGGATTTTTTTTATAAAAAAAATACAAAGAAGATGAATTCGGCCATGAGATTGTTTGCGCTTCCGATGGTTGGTTTCTTTTTCATGGCGATTCTCCAAGTTGCACGCGGACAGGGATTCGCTCCTTCTCCTGCACCAACTAATCTTCCACCCAACGACGGTATGTCAATATTTATGCACAATTTCACTATTTGTGCGGGGGTTTTTTTTTCCCCCTTGTTTCCTTCTGGGGCGGGGTAGTTTCTTAGAGAAATTCCAATTAGTTGAATTACTCATACCAATTAGTAGAATAAATTAGCCCAGAGTAATCCCATTTAAGTGACGAATTTGGCTTCTCTGCAGTCTCGTGTTGGATTGCAGAGAGCCGTTCTTGTGATCTTGGTCGTCTAAAAGTGTTTTTAATGGTCCGAATTTTAAAAAGATTCTTTCTAAGAAGAGTCTTTTTGAAATATAAACAGTTGAATGCAAAGATTAACGGTTAGAATGTAATGGCAGAGACCTCCCTGTATTTGAGCCAGAAAAAAGCTGGGTCCTAAGTGACTGGGCAGCTCATGGAGTATTTAGGATGAATTTTAACCTGAGGAATTATGTAACTACCAAATTATATTTCCACTTACCCTTCGAAGTCCATTCCATTTGTGTGATAAAATTGAAAATACTAATTCGAAATTTGTTTTTCTTATCAAATGCAGGCACCGCGATTGATCAAGGAATTGCTTATGTACTCCTACTTGTGGCACTCGCGATTACGTACCTCATCCATTGATGTTTTGATCTCGCGTTCTCTTTTTAATTTCGGCCACTCCTTACTTCCATTTTATTTCGATTCTTTATTTTTATTCTTGTATCTATTGCGAGATGGTCCACGGGTTTCTGTATGGAGATGCATTCCTTGTAAACGAAAACTCCAAAAAAAATTAGTTGTAAGGCCCGATTTTTACCAGGCATGATGTAAGTGTTCGACGTTTTGTACAATAGAACGCGACTCATCATTCCTCCATTCTCTTCTACCGAATGTACAAGATTAGAGTTTAGCCGAATGTACAAGATTAGAGTTTAGAAAAGGTGACGAAAGACAGGGCTCACAAATTCGATTATGTAATGCAGATATCCCTGTGGGTTTACCTAGATTGATTTTTATCTCACTATATGGTTGAGGCGTGCCACATTGAACATTGCTTTTTTTCAATGAATGTGTTCGGGCGAGTTTACCGCACCTTGAGAAATTCATTCCGTAGATATTGGTTGGGTCATGGATGAGACGCTCCTTTATTGGTCGAGTTTTAGGGATGCAAGATGTAGCTTTCTTTCACAATGTTCTCTCTTCTAAGACCTTCACATACTAGCAGGAAAATTAAAGAGCAAAGTCTACTATCACCCTCTGTGGTTATCGCCATGTGGGGATATCCCCGTCATGGTTCAAAACTGAGCACATAACCTACCTGTGGTTTTGAAAATGTGCGGATAGACCCCCTGCCATCATGTCTTCCATCTATATTAACGGAGGTGTATCTCGCACGCCTCTAGAATGTAATCTGAGTCGTTTATAATGTATTAAATAAAGAATAGAGTATCTCTGTAAAAAAAATCATCTTGATCAGGCATCAATAACCCAGTGATCTAATTTTTAGTAAATTCAAATTTGAAATTTTAATTTCATAACAAAATCGATTCGACCATGGACTTTTCCTTTTTTTGATTGACTTGAATTTTGTCATAGATGTAGTACTCGTCAAAATTTACAATATCAACGGTTTGGATTTAATTTTTGGTATAAGATATGGTGTGATTAGATTTAAAAAAGAAGAAAAATTCAGAGACATGATGAGGGTATATCGGTCTTTTAATGTTGTGTCCGTTAATATGGATAGAAACATGACGGCAGGGGGTCTATCCGCACATTTTTAAAACCACAAGGAGGTTATGTGCTTAGTTTTGAACCATGAGGGGGTATCTGCACATGGTAATAACCACAGGGGGTCAAAATGGACTTTGCTCAAATTGAAATGTTTGGCTAATGGTGAAAAAAATTGAAATTGCTAATGTGTACAAACACCGACTTGAGTAAAATGTAAAGATCAAATAAAATATGGGAAGATCATAGAATGGGAAAATATGGACCGTTGATTGATGAGATCGACGGTTGTGTGTCGTCTTCTGTACACGCGCACTCCACAGGGGTGCACTACAACACCCCTTGTTCCCAATAATTATAACTAAAATCGTCCAGCTTATGTTTTAGCAAAAAATCTACACACACAGCAGATCTGTGCACAGATTTCGTTGTGGGATCTACCACGGGTCCCACACAAATCATCTGAGCCGTTTATTAAATGTAAAACATTTTTTCAAGGGTTTCAGTAAAAAATAAGCTCAATCTGATACCTATAGGTACTCGATCTAACCATATAACGTTTCATTATCCGGAAATCTGAATGAAAAGTTAGATGATTGGATTAAACACCTATAGGTATCGGGTTGAGGTTATTCTTTACAGAGACCCTTGAAAAAATATTTTACATTTAATGAACGGCTCAGATGATTTGTGTGGGACCCGTGGTGGTCCCCACAATGAAGTCTGTGCACAGATTCGCTATGTGTGTAGCAAGACTCATGTTTTAGTATTGGGATATTATTACGTATTCGTAGATATTGTACTTTATTTGTTTAGAAAGCTTTCCCTTCTTTCATGAATGTTTACAACGGGTAAGCAGAGACGGCACCAAGATTTTAGTTTAGCAAATGGCAAAAATACTTAAAAAGAAATTTATCTAGAATACACTGTATTAAGTAAAAGATATTTGGTTTGGGTTTAAATTGTTTTCTCGAGCTATAATGTCTGCTTGCTTTACAAACGTCAGTAAACTTTCATTTACTTTGGTTTTTGTAAGAATGATCCAGTACATACAAATACAATATAGTTTTTCCTCTTGGGTGTTGGTGTATTTGGCGCAATCGTAATACATCCCATTTTCACCCAACATCCGATTTAAGCCCTCTTAAACCTAGCCCTACTCTAGGCCCAGGGTATCCTAAAAGGGACTTGATACCTTACAAAATTAATAGGTGGACTTGTGGGCTTATGAAGTTCACATAATGGACCTAAGATTAATTTTCTAATTTTTTTTTAACTCTCATGACGTTTTCTTTTTTGGTCTAACATGGTGAGAAACTTTCATTGATAACAAAGATTATAACAATATATCAAAGAAGAAGAAGAAGATTATTGTTCCACAAATGCTCCAACAACCAATCGGGAGGTCTAGCTTTTCAAGTATTAATATCAAAACCTTGCAAACCCAAAGTTGCCAAAGCATATGCAACTACATTCGCCGACCTACAAATAAAAAAAAAATCACAAATCCTAACCAATCAACTTCATGGCAAATATCTTCGATGACAACTTAATTCCACTTCCGTAGAACAAAACCACACACTGATGGTAAGTCAATGCAACCGATCTGATCGTACCACCACTGCCTCTGCCTTGCTTCATCAAAGGACCATTACCACCACCTTTTATCGGGACTTGAAACACCTTCTCGATGATATAGGAAAAGCCAAGAGAAAGGGAGAAAGGGAAAACAGGAAAACACACAAAGAAACTCTCAAATCTGAGATCGAGAAAGAAACCCTCACCGTAACGGAGTTATTGGAAGAAAAAAATAAATTCATGCATCACTGAAAAAGAAGGAAAACAACCATCAAAGATAAAGCCCTCCTCTCCTGCCACCGCATTAGAGTGATGAAAACCTTAGGGAGAGGAGAGGGGAAGAAGAGAGAAGACGGCTAGGTTTTTTTTTCTTTTTTAGAGAGAGAGAGAGAGAGAGAGAGAGAGAGAGCCTCATGACGTTTTGGCCCGGGCTACCAAATGGATTTTCACGGTTCCTAAAGCTAATGCTTCGAAAAGTTAAGTTGAGAAGCTTGTTGGTTGGGAGCCTCCTCCTGTGGAATTACCTGTACCAGGTTTTGCCAATTCACATCCATTGAGCAGTTTAATCTGTGAATGCAGGTTTCAAACAAATGTGCATATTTGTTAGCCAAAGAAGCTATATTTTCCCTACCGCGTAGTCTTATTTCCTTTAGTATTGCACCTGTTGTTTTAATTACAAGAAGACTCTGTAAAGATTAAATACTCCAGACTTATTATTAGTTCGTAATCTAATTTCTCGCCTCTCTGTTCTTTTTTTATAAAAAAGAAAGAAAGAAAAGAAAGTACAATACAATATAGAGATCTCTTGTCATTTTTGTTGGAAGAAAAACAAAGAATCCTCGGAGATGAGTATTTTGGTTTTCTCTAAATAGATACGAACTCGGAACTACTTGATACATTCTTGATTCTACTATCCAATTGCTTCAATATGCGAAGTTTATGACTGCATAGGGTTACTCCACTATTTAATTGAAAGAAAGTTACTAAACAACTTGATTAATAATTCCTCCCCACACTAACCAGAATAGAGCGTAATATCAATATTAGTTTTATCTTTTTGTTTGTTGTTATATTATTTTCATGATGTTAGCCCATTAAATTGCAAATAATTCTATTTCCTTTTTCTATTCTACATAACACCTCTTTCTCTTTCTTTCTTTCTTTTTTTATTTTTTTTAATTTTGTCTCAAATCTTGAAAATGTGTGGGGCTTCTCTTCCTTAACTATCAATCCAACAGTTTTATCAGGATATAGGAGAAATCCATACTTGTGAGACAAATTCAGGTTCTATTTCCACTAAAAATTTTGCACTATAACTTATGGGTTCTTGTGAAATTGTTCATGTGAAACTATTTTTTTTGATCAAAAGTTAAAAAATTGTTTTCACTAAACTAAAACATCAAACACATTTTCTTCTTTTAATTCAACACATTTTCTATAACTTATAGTTTAGTGAAAACAACTCCCTCAGCAAATGTTCAGAATAGTAACTAGACAATATAGAATTTCTTTCGAAATAGCGATGAAATATTTGCCCAAATAAATTCCTTAAAACCAATCAATTTTTTCGTTTGGTAAATATAAAAAACAAAACCAATCAAATTTTACTCTACCAAACATACATACTGTATTTCTTTTGTGGACTAAAGAAAAAGCATGCCCAAATTCCAAGAACTTTCCACCGAAAACAAAATGGACTCGGCTCCCATCCAGTTTCCTCTCCATCCGGGTCCAGTTTGTGATGTTTTTGAGCCCTTTTCGGGCCTACATCAATGATCGAAACCATTTACTTTTTAGAACTCACCAAGAACATCAGCCATTTCAAAATTCAAGTTGATGAGATACCGTTTGATATGATTTCGAAATGCATTAATATCGTTTAAAAAGTGTGCAACACTGGATTGCTATCTATTTGACACAATTATATGAAGCTTAATGCTTTTTGAAATCATATCAGATGGTATCCAATCAACCTGATGTTCAACGTGATTGTATTCTCGACAAGCTCTAAAAAAGTGAATAATTCCGATCATTATTGTGGACCCATTAAGGGTCCGCAAGCGGCTCAAATTAAACCAGACTCGAAGGAGAGGAAATTGGACGGGAGCTGAATCCAAACAAAGCAACAATTACAGTTATTTCTTTTTTGTTTTTCGATTTGAAACCAATTTTCCAAAAGTGTTTCAATTTCCAAAAGTGTTTCAAAAACAGCCCAAAAGCATCAAAATATCCACAAACAAAATAATAGACCTCACTACGTACCTGTAATTCCCACGGCCTTCCAACTTCCAACCACAAGGCCGCACCCACCACACGGCAAAACACCCCCACACAGACGACGCTATCGTGCGCACCGTCCTTTCTCTTCCTCATACCCCAAATCCAATCCAATCCAATATCGACTCATATCTCTTCTTAGACTCTCCTCTCCTCCTCGTATACCCTACTATTTTTCACCCAATTCAATCATTCTTTCATTCCACTTTATTCTTCTCTATCAATCCCCTCAATTAGATTTTTTTATCGGTTCAAAGGTACGTTCTTGATGACTTAATTCTTTTTTTTGTTCAATTTTATGTTGTTGGGTATTCATTGATTTGATGAATCTGCAAGTGGGTATTGGTCCTTTTGTGATAAGTAGGTGTTTGCTGGATAGTTTGCTTTGTTGATGATCATCAGATGATCATCTGAGCGGTGTGTGGGCCGATTGATGTTGGTCTGATGTGTATTTGATGTAGATTATGTTTAGAATTGAAATCTGTTTCTCTATCGTTCTTTTTTCTTAACATCCCCTATTCTGAATGTGATTTCTTTTGCTGAGTGAATGAGATTTTTTTAACTACATGGATGATTGATGGTGTTTCTATTAGTTTAAGGTGGTGTTTTTTTAAGGTTAGATGATATGTTATTCGTGGATTTATTACTGGTTTTTTCCTTGAGCTACTTTTCCTGATGACATTGAAGAGGTGGGTGAATGGTTGTTTAGCATATTGAAGGTAGATGAAGATTGTTAGCTTAGTACTAATATCTTGAGGGAAGTAGTGAATTGGTGCTTGGACTGAATGCAGGAGTCTAGTATATCATCTCCTGCAAAGCAAGTTCAACTATTGAGAGTGAAATGGTCTTTACGTAGTCTAATATTACAGGATGCATTTGTTGAGATGCTTTTGTATGTGAACTCCTCTCTCTCCCTCTCCTGCTTATTGTAGTGAGATAGAATGAATGAGGCTGTATTGACAACAATCAACATGTTTGAGATTTTACAAGGGTTTGGCTTTTTGCCAGAAAAGAAGATTTTCTCTTGTATGCGGTGGACTTAACATGCATATCAATCTCTATTTGAACTTCTCATTACTGAACATGCGGGCCTGCTTCATGTTTCTCTACATTAGTCAAAAGAATCAGCACAGGAACAGTTGCAATTTCAAAAAGGTTTGTGTGATTTCTTTTTGAAACTGGTTCTCAGAGTGCTTACTCATTTTGCAGTCCCGATCATATGTTCTATGCAATAACCTGTTACGAGTCGTACGACCCATATCTTGAATAAACCAGGAGAGATCAATAGATTGTCGACACAGGGGCCTCATCCACTTAGCAGATTGGGTGACATATACTGATCCAGTTATGTTATAAGCCATTTAAACTGTTTTGTATGTATGTGATGTCATTCTGTAGTGATAATTTGCTTTATTGCTTCATAGAATGATATGTGATGGAGTTAATTTTTATGTGCAATAGAAGATAAGTCCTGTTGATTAGGACGTCAGTGCTGGAGATGGCTCTGAAGTGTTTTGTCAAAATATTATGTTTGTCCAATAAGATTGTCTGATATTGGTTTACAAATTCTAGGTTTAAATCAGTTGATGCTCTTTGTGATTGGAGGATAAAAATTTAGACAAGTTATCATATTGCATGGGGAAGGATGCCAGATTTGAGAAGTGGGATTCCTAAATCTAAGAGGGTCAACAATATCCAGGAAAATCCTGCTGTTTTAGTTCCAACACGTCGGCGCGGCACTGGAAGAGGTAAGGGATCCAAAGCTGCAGTCCTGAAATCACCTCCTCTTAGTCCAGTTGACCCAGGACATCCTTCTACAAGGCCAAGGACTGTTGGTAGAGGCAGAGGTAGAGGGTGTAAAGCAATGAATCAAGATAAGAATGCCGAGCTTTTCGGCACTGGCATTGGGGCCCGGGTTCATGCCGGTTTTGATCCAGCAATGAGAGAAGTGGCTGCTATTCCTGCTGAGTTGGCAGTAGAGAGAAGTGCAAAACAATTGGCTGCTGCTGAGGGGGAAGGAAGCACAAATCCACTTCCTGAAAGGGTACAGTTTAGCCTCCCATTTGTATCACCTGCGTATTGCTTTTAATAACTAGATTAGGTGATTTAGGACATTGTGTTTCTTGTTATTGTTTTAGTACTTCCGTATTGAGTATTTTCTCTGCAATTCAATTATCACTGTCTTACTTTTAGGGCAACACTGGCAGTTTCTTGCATTTGTTGCCTTTTATTGTAGTATCTAGCATAACAAGATAATTCAGGCTAGGGCGTTGTTAAAAATAGCCACGTCCATCTTCTATCTAGTAGACAAGCGTGGTAAAATGATTATACTTTTAAAAAGTTTCTCATGGTTGCGAAATATACTGCTGGATATCAACTAGTTCTTTTACTCATCTGTATGATATATTAGTTGCCTAGTTAGAAAGATTTCATGGGCTTTTTTTTATCTTTCAGGAGTATAAAAGATAATTCTGTTAGGTCTCGTGCAAGTAGGTGCAAAATCATACGGAGATGTACACAAAAAGTGGATGGATGAAGTTTCTAGAACTTGCTAAACTCTGTACACCATGATTACAAATATTATGGTTGACTCTAATTTGTGTTAATTGTTTGACTTCAGGTGAAGCTTGGCAATTCCCCAGCTTACAAGTTGGAGAGAAAGCTGGGAAAAGGGGGATTTGGGCAAGTTTATGTTGGAAGAAGGGTGACAGGTGGCTCAGGGCGCACTGGCCCAAATGCTGTTGAGGTATGTTTTTTCTTGTCATGGCTCCATTGTATCTCTCTAAATTTCCTTAGGGTTCATTTTGTGGAGTATCGATGGTCTCCCTTTTCTAATTTCTTTTGGTTGGGGCGGGGGTTGATTGGCAATAGGTGGCTTTGAAATTCGAGCATCGAAATAGTAAAGGATGCAGTTATGGCCCTCCTTTTGAGTGGCAAGTTTACAGGTATGCAAGACTTCGTTTTTACGGTCGATTGATCTCATTTTCCCACCTGTTGTTCATGAATAGCTGGTTTAAAACTCTTATCTTTGTTGTTGGTCTCAGCACTCTTAATGGTTGCTACGGAATTCCTTTGGTACATTACAAAGGTCGACAAGGAGACTATTATATCCTTGTAAGTATGTGTGGTTGCATTTTGACATGTGTATGCTGTCCCCACTTTTTTTTGGCAGTTGTGCAAATCATTCTGAATTCCTTTGTGCTCATTGTGTTTGGGTTGTGAAAGCCAGGTCATGGATATGCTAGGCCCGAGTTTATGGGATGTCTGGAACTCTAATAACCAGATGTATGAAAATTCTTTACTCTGGTAATTTTTGAGTTTCTTGTTTTTTTTCCCTTGTCTATAATTGTTTTTCCTTTTTTCACAGGTTGTCTGAAGAGATGGTTTCTTGCATAGCAGTGGAGGCAATATCAATCCTGCAGCAGCTTCACTTTAAGGGGTATCCACCCCAACCCCCCTCTCTCTCATACACACACACACACAAAGTTTGGATATAGATGTATCTGAGATTGTTCATATTTTTCCCCTCAGTTTTGTGCATGGAGATGTAAAGCCAGAGAACTTTTTGCTTGGTCAGCCTGGAAGTTCTGATGCTAAAAAATTGTACTTAGTTGATCTCGGATTGGGTATGTTTTCTTTCCTGGCATTAAGTTTCATACAGAATCATTTCATGTAATTGAAACATTCTCTTGAAGTTTTTTACTTTTACATTTGGAGCTTAAGTTCTTTATGGTCTTGAATTTCTTCCTCAGCTTCAAGGTGGAGGGATTCATCTTCCGGTCATCATGTTGATTATGACCAAAAGCCCGACGTTTTCAGGTATTTCTTTCTCCATTCCCTTTATTTTTCACAGAAGTCATATTTTTACTTGGTTCCATAAACACCCTCTTGAGGTGGAAGCCTAACAATACTCCATGTTAGTATTTCTCGGAAATGACACCCTCTTGAGGTGGAAGCCTAACAATACTCCACGTTAGTATTTCTCGGAAATGCTAGAAATATTCCTAATTTCTTTTGATCTCATTGCCGTGGAATTATTTTACAGTCTTAAACAGATTAAGGTGAGTCGTAGGTTTCTTACTTAATTTTGCTTGGTCTTTTAACACGGAAATTGATTCCATAGAATCCGCACCATCATACATGACTTGTCATAGAATGGCATGATTTTACTTCCCTAATGTATGTACTGTATATTGACAGGGGGACTGTTCGTTATGCGAGTGTTCATGCCCATTTGGGTAGGACAGGAAGCAGAAGGGATGACCTTGAGTCCCTAGCTTATACACTAATATTCCTCCTCAGAGGGAAGCTTCCATGGCAAGGCATTGTTGTAAGTTCATGTCTGATTTTATGTTGCTCTGCTATTGTATCTTTCTTTCTTGAGACATTTTGTTTTCTCCTTCGCTTACAATCTGTGGTGGATTCTTGGGCTGCAGGGTGAAAATAAAGGATTCCTTGTTTGTAGAAAGAAGATGGGTACTTCCGCTGAGATGCTTTGTTGTTTATGTCCACCTCCTTTTCGACAATTTCTTGAAAGGGTGACCAACATGAAATTCGATGAAGAACCGGACTACTCGAAGCTTATTTCTCTTTTTGAAGGCAGCATAGGTCCCAACCCAGTATCTCTACCTGTCAGAATAGATGGCGCCTTGAAGGTTGTTGATTGTTTAGCGTGATGTTCATTGAGCTATTTTATGAAGTTATGTCATTACCACCTCTATCTGTTGTTGAACCTTTAATGTGATATAGGTGGGCCAGAAAAGGGGGAGATTGCTTGTGGATTTGGAAGATGGTGCACAGCCTCGCAAGAGAGTACGGTTAGGTACTCCAGCTTCTCAGTGGATCTCTGTCTATAGTTCCAGAGTGCCAATGAAACAGAGGTAAATCCTTTGAGTTAAGCATTACAGGCTGCTGATGTTTCTTAATCCCTCCAACCTCTACCAGTAGTGATTGTAGGCAAAACATATCGAAAACTTTTTTGATACCATCTTCTGTATATCCCTACTGTAAGGTTATTCATCAAACAATTGTAGTTTTGAAATTTTGCTCTTAGTTTTCTTCTTTATCTAATTTCAAGTGTTTGATTTGTAATTGTGTTATCCACTTGTATCTTTTCTTTAGTGGACGCTGGTCCTCCGATTTTTGGGCTCTCTATTTGTTTCAGGAAAAATTATCTCCTGCCGATAAAAGGAAAAATTTATTTCCTTTTTCTGTGAAGATCTGAAATTAGATTCTAATGCCAAACCCTGTAAACTCCGAGTTTCGGTGTCACGTGGGTAATCATCTTCTCTCTGTTTGGAGAGACGCTTCATCATGTATGGTTTTTTGTCTGGGCTTCTGAACTTTATCTTAGATTGTCTGATTAATTTGCCAAGCTAAACTACCTTTAATTGGGAATATTCAATAGTTTTTGTACGTTATTTTATTATTCTGTGACATGCACTGAACGTTTTCATTTCTTTCTGAAAGTAAGTCATTGCAGAGTTGATACGTATCAATCGAACACTTAATTTTGTTCTTTTTGTGTACTCCTCTCCTATTAATCCTTTGACAGGGCCACAACAATGCTTTACCAGCTGTTGTTTGTGGATCTGTTTCACACTTACTGCATGGGAATGTCTTGTTTTCTCAATTACCAGTATTGTTTACTCTGCAGATATCACTTCAACGTAATGGATTCGAGACTGTACCAGCATGCAGAGAAAGGAAAGGAAGATGGTTTGTATATTAGCTGCATAGCTTCTTCAGGAAATTTGTGGGCGGTTGTTATGGACGCAGTTACAGTTTTTACATCCCAGGTCTATGAGCTCTCACCTGTTTTCTTGCGCAAGGTAAGTGTTAATGTCCTTGCCCTGAGTTCTGATGATTTCGCAAGTCAAAGATATGTTTTGCCACTGAGTCCATCTTTCTTAATTCTTGATCAGGAGTGGATAATGGAGCAGTGGGACAAGAACTATTACATCACTTCATTTGCTGGCGCATGCAATGGCAGTGCCTTCGTGGTAATGTCCAAGGGTGAGTGGTAAAGATTGTTTTTGGGAGTTCTGTCAAAGTTCACTATGGTTCTTCAAAAGATATGGTCTGAGATGATGTAGTTTGGTACTCGTACTATTTGCTTTCATGAGTTAGGCCACTTTAGTAGCAAGATTCATTGAGCCACTACAAGAGCATTAGTCCTGGTTAAGTCACTGATTGGCACCCATTATTCTAGGACGGGGAGTTTATTGTTACTAGTGTAGACAATAACACAGCCTATTTGTGTACCTTTTCCGTTTTTCGTTTCGAGGGTTTCCCTTCAAAATATAATCAAATTATTGACCTCCTCCATTCGTAAATGTGTACAGCATGCGTCCTCAAAAAGCTATACGCGGTTCCCCATCTAGATTTATTTTTGTTTTTCTTTGATATGCAATTAGTTTTGTACGAAGGCATTGGGGAATGATTGTCTAATGTCTAGGGTTCTTTGGTGATCCTACCACTGATATTTCCTTTTTTTTTCTTTATGCTAAAGGCACCGCTTATACTCAACAGTCATACAAAGTTAGTGATGTATTTCCTTTCAAATGGATCAATAAGAAGTGGAAAGACGGCTTCTCTGTTACCTCCATGTCCACAGCTGGTAGCAGGTGGGGCGTTGTAATGTCCCGAAATGCTGGTTATTCTGACCAGGTACATTCTCTTACAGTGAAACCCTAATCGTATAGCTAGGAATACACTTGACATCTTTTGTACTCTTTCTGCAGGTTGTTGAACTTGATTTCCTTTACCCAAGTGAAGGAATTCATAGAAGGTGGGAGAATGGATACCGAATAACATCAACTGCTGCAACGGCAGATCAAACTGCAATTATTCTTAGTACGTCCAAGAGGAAATTACAAGATGTTACTCAAGAAACTTTGCGAACATCAGCCTTTCCTAGCACTCACGTTAAGGTACCTTTATTGATGCAATTGCATTTTCAGCAGAGTTTCAACTGCAGAACTGCTCGGTATTTGAATCAACAGATCATATATGCTTCTGCTAGTTAATGGAGAATTAACATTTCAAATAAAACAATCGTTTTATTTTATTTACTGAAACATAGGTGAACTCAGCTTATGGTTACAACTTAAACTATGCTCTCTCATTAGAAGATTTAACTGAGCAGTTTATCTAAACTGTACAAGCTTACTCCAAAAATCACTAATTTCCTGTTCAGAGTAATAGCGGCGTTGTTTGCTTGGGCTGCTGTTGAATGGAACAGGGCAAATTCATATGTTATCACCTTCAATTCCCTTGATAAGTGCTTGTTAAAATATTGGGTATTCAGTATTGATTTTAGGATGTGTTTGGAATCTTTGGAATTTGGATCATGAGCTTGTGACGGGATTACAGAGGGGAAGGAAAAGGAAACCATAAGAAGATAATGAAATGGAGTCTAATTTGTTGCCTTAACTCATCTTTATGTTGCATTCCCTTTGTATGTTCCTGCACCCATCGATCACCCGAACACGGCCTTAATGCAATAGCTGAGCAATAATTCATTTTCACGCTTATGGCTGTGCATGTGTAGACATTTAATTCTGGCAGTATCAGTTATCTTGCCAGAATTGGCGACCCTGTTTAATTTCCTTGTCATGCAGTAACACTTGATTTTGCTTTCACAGGATAAATGGTCGAATAATTTGTACATCTCATCCATCTGTTATGGGAGAACAACATCTTGAAGTACGAGAAATGAAAGGAGAAACTCAACTAACTGGTATGTTACCTCTGGCTAGTCCTGCTGTTATACCTGTATGTATTTCTCGCCTATCAAACCTCAAAAACTTCAATCGTCTCGGAACTCAATCTATATCACATTGACCAATGAATAGGTTTTTTCCTTTTCGGGATGGAATTTTATCGTGTATAAAGTCGTCTTGACTTCTTTTTCTTCCAGTTTTTTTCCCCTTATAGTTTGATGCTTGGGAATTAAAATGTATAGCTACATTTCCAACTATCAAAAATTTTGGTGGATTGCAAAACACATTGAAAGTACCTGGAACTTTTAGAACTTCATGAAAGATATGATGTCCCAATTTTTGGACTGTCTTAGGATGTGTCTGGATCATGGTTTCTCCATCATTTGCTTTTCCCTTTGATAAATCAGCCCAAGTGATTGTTATCATGGTATGTATATGCCCCCGGATATTCATGACCTACAGTATCAGCTCAATTTATGTGTCACCATGGAACGCAGTTGACGATATATGATTGCAACCGTGAAGCACCAATTTGTCAATAGATCGGTTTGATTACATTAATCCTGGTTTTTTTTACCTACCATTTTGATGTGCACAGGTTGGCTCTTTTCTGAGGAAAAAATAAGTGAGAAGAAGTGCAGGAAACTGCAATACATACGGATGATTTGCTTACAGAAATATAGGCTTGATTAAATGGAGAGAGAATCCACAGAGAGACTTGATCTGGCGGATGTTATGGCTTCCTATTTCCTGATCACATCCAGAAAGTTGTTGATTGAGTTTCCCATAGGTTTACACTTCTCAATGTTGTAGATCAAAATATGGTGAATTATGTAATGCAGACGGCTTGTCTGCCGTTTGGGTGGTGGAGTGCTCCCGTGCAGCCCGGCCAGCTCCGACCCCGTTTTGTGCTAATTTCAATTATCATATTCCTTCACATTGCAGAGCTTATTGAGTTCTACCGTGGAATCAAAAATCAAGTCAGTCCGATAGGAAAAAAAAGGTACTCTTCAAGTTGTAATCCACCTGTCCAACACCTTTTATTTTTGTGTAAACGTGCTCTGATTAAATTTTACTTGGTACATTACTTGGTATTCGATCGATTTGATTTTTCACGTGATATTTGTACTCAGTGAGCTC
Source organism: Rhododendron mucronatum var. ripense (assembly GCA_019656295.1). Lineage (NCBI taxonomy): Eukaryota > Viridiplantae > Streptophyta > Magnoliopsida > Ericales > Ericaceae > Rhododendron > Rhododendron mucronatum. The sequence continues at coordinate 138,389 of BPLT01000151.1, read as the reverse complement.
TGCAATGTGAATGACTCTAATAACCGAGATTGACCCAAAATGGGATCGGAGTTGGTTGGACTGCACAGGCGCAGTTCACCCAACGGCAGACGTACCGTCTCCTTAAGTAATCAATCGAATTACTTTGCCCAAAAAAAAAAGAGACTGATGAATATAGCTTGAAAGCTCTTAAAGTTTGTATCATTAAAGCTCGTAAAGTTTTTGAATATAGCTTGAACAAATCGAGTTTGATACATTTTTTAAGCTCGTTAACTTTTTTAATCAAAGCTTGAACATGTTATCGTTGGACATTGGAAGTTCAACAAGACAACAGAATTTTATACAGACAAGAGAGAAACATAAAGCAAAACATGCTTAAACAACTACTCCAGGTGCTACCAAGCGCTTCCTGCCAAGCGACTGATCTCGCCATTCATATTGGCAATCGACAATTCAGATTTTGACCGAGCAATGAATGGTTTAGATCTATATGCATTCAGATTCAATCCGAATCATCCATGACGAGATTAACGGTTGGATGTTGCTTGGCACCTGCTTGGCAGCATCAGGTCGCCAATTCTAAGGTGACCAACACCCATCTCATCATCCATCACAAACTGCCTTGCAGATTGAGGTATCTCAGGTATCTCAATTGTAACTACGAGGGCTTTCGCTTAATCTTGCACCTAGCCTTGCACTTTCATTAGCTTGCCGATGTAAATGAGTTTTTTTTTTTCCAATCGGTAGGAGAGATTACTATATTATGTATGACGTACAAGGTACAAATTACGGAACACTACATCCATTGAGGGACTACAAAATAATCAAGTCCAACAACTGAACCAACAGGATAAATAAGCTCATCAAAGAAACCACAATCACTATAAGCCTAACTAAAATACAAGCCAATTAAGGGGAGAAATAACCCCAACAAATACAAAGAAAAGAACACCCATACGCAGGTGGAAAGACTCGAACTCTTGACCTCCTAGTGAGATGCAAGAGTCCTGACCAATTGAGCTAGCTCCAGTTAAAGTATGAGTTAGAGAAGCACCAGTATGGGTCTAGGATGGATTTTGGAGTCCTCAATAAGCGCCCAAAGAATAGAAGATTATGAACATGGATGCCGATTTGCGCTTGACATTGTCAATTAGTACTAAGTTGGGCACGTACTAGTTCAATGATATTTAATCGGCAGGCCATTGAGTTGATTTTGCACAGATTTGTTGGAGGGCCCACTTTTGGGTTCCACACAATTGTTTCAATCCGTTCATTAATTTTAAAACTTTTTTTTAAAAAAAATTCCATGAAAATTCAACTTAATAGGATACATGTATATAAGTAACGTTGATATGAATATTTTATTTTATTTTCTCTAACAACAGCTTGTGTGCCCCAAAAGCATAAAACTTGTGTAAGTAACGACATTCATCATATCATATAAAATAACTATATTCCGTACAAAGCAAATGGCATTTTCTTTATCTTTAGTACAAAAGGCAAGTAATAAAATGACTTTGAGTAATTCAATTCAACGTTCCTTTATTCCCGTTTTTATTATTAGTCTTCTTTATTAAAACAGTTATATATTATGCAAGTTAACTTTTCATTTTCATTGATTACTTATTTATGATTTATTTCTTATCAATTTTTGGACAGTTGTTTTGCTAAATTTAACAACAAAAAAATGGGGCAAAGGGATAAATGGCATGAGAGTTTTCGACGATGAAGCTAGAATCTATGGATTTCTCACCGATAAATTTTTGGGCGCCGGATGAGTGTCACGTAGCCGTGCTCACGTGTTCATAAGTTCTTGCTTACAAGCTACACGTGTTCAAGTACAAAATGGAGACACAAATAGTAATTTTTACGAGGGAAGCAAAGGATCACCCTTATGTACGGTGGGCCCCTCTTAATTTTGTAATCCTTTAATGGTAAAAGATCTTTCAATCACTATACTAATTAGTAATTACCGATAGCGATATATGGTAGATATTAAGGATCCGGCGGCTTTTCTGCAGTCAACTGCACTGCAGAGAAGGTTGTGCTATTCAATATGAACTATTCATCTTAATAATCAATTGTTCAGATTTGTTGAATTTTTTACCAGTAATAAATTGAAAACAAATCTGAACCGCTAAAAATACCATCCGATGATTGCGATCACTTGAACCGCACATCTGGAGTGCAGACAAGCCAAGACTCATTAGATAACATTTTCTTGCATTTTCTTCGATCATCATAGTCTGGCATGACACGCATGAGAGATGTTCAAGAATCAATTTAGAGCAGGAACAGAAAACTACAAAACAGAAATACAGCAAACATGGACTAATCCACAAGCACGCCGGCCAAGCTCTGGCCGAGGGACTCCAATAGACGTCGCCAAGCTCTGGCCGAGGGATTGACCTGTTCGATGATGGAGGCTTGGGGTTTCGGAGTTCACTTATTTTTATGTTTTAGATTTTAAACTTTTCAAGTGCTATATCAATTCTCGACTTTGTCCCGAACTTAATTGGACCCCGCTAGTGAAAGCTGTAATTAATAACCCTTTGTAAAATCGATTTGCGCATAAACTGCACTCCAAGGATGTTCCTCCAAACCGGTAATACTTATTAGGCATGTTGTCACCATCATCCGTTTACTTCTTTTACAATATATATATATATATATATATATATATATATATATATATATATATATATATCAATCTTCTGACCTGGATGGCGTATTATCTCCTATGGTTGTAGCCATCTGATAATTCTAATTAATAGGATTAGAGTAATGTACATACGTTGAATTTAAGCTGTATTATGATGGGTTAACTTATTTAATAAGTAACCTAACAGCAGCCCTGGCTTGATTTAAAACTTAAAACGGGCTTGGTTGAATCCCGGATTAGGGTCTCTCGGGAAACATGTTGCCCTGTCTAAATTGGCTTGGCATTTGTCGCGTGAAGTGTGAAGATGGGAGTGGATTGAGTAGGGTGCGACAATTTATCCAGTGCATTAATTCTTTTCATTTTGGTATTTTTTTTCTAAATGCTTTTTTTTTTTTTTTGGGATTGTCTTTAAGTAAAAGACATTCTCCCCAATTTTTGTCTAAATAATTTACCGAGAACCGATGATATTTTGGCACTAGGGGAACGACAAAAATACCCGAAATGAAATTAGGGAGAATGCCCCTTGGAGCTCGCAGGATCACGTGCCTCCACGCCTTTTTAAAAAAAAATAGTAAAAGAAGTTACATATAAATACAAAAGGTCTCCTACACTAGTACAAACTATTAGCATGGTGTAGTGGTCGTCACATATTGTGAAAAGTTCCAGGGGATTGAGTTTGATTCCTAGTACCTAGGTTTTTTTCTTTATTTTTCAATTTTTGATTTACCTCTTTCCTTTTTTCTCCGTTTTTGTTCTACCTCTTTTCTTTATTTTTTTCATTTTTGTTCTACCTCTTTCCTTTATTTCTCCATTTTTGTTCTACCTCTTTTTGTTTTCCTCTCAATTCATAATATTATGAATATTAAATTACTATATCATTTAGTTACTTGCCCACCTCAACAATTGAAAGTGTATTTTCAACCATGAATATTGTGAAAAATCGGTTGCAAAATAGAATGAGTGATCAATATTTAATGGTTGAACGATAATTCAGTGGCATACATACATAGAAATATTTTTATTGTGAATAATAAGTGCCCCCAGTATATAAAATTTCTGGGTCCGCCACTGTGTCTTATACCCCATGGAAAGGATTGTATTATATCACCTGCTGATGATCAAGTCATTTAATCCGGGCCTTTAAAATTTTTTCTCTTAATCCAATGATAGATTTATTAGATTATGACCTCAAACCCTGTATCTCATTATTTAACCCGGGCAAATCAAACATAATACTCATCTTCTATTCCACGTTTTAAAATCATTTTATAATATAATTTGACAATCGATCGACACAGTGTCCAATATTGAGTTTTAAAAATGCCTTAGAATTTTGTTTAGCATTTGAATAGATTTAAACGAACATCATTCAAGGCGTGATTTCATATCTTACGTAATAATTTTGAAATACAACTAATTAAGCTTATGGACGAGGGAGGCGGGGGGGCTGCTCCCCCCTTCCTGCTCCCCTTCCTGCTGCCCCCCCTTTCCGGGCCCACTCCGGTCTCGTTCCGATGATCGGAAACGTTCACTTTGTAGAGCTCGTCGAGTAGAACAACCATGTCAAAAATCAGCTTGATTGGATATCATTAAGTGCCTGATAGATTTAATTATTCACATTTTATACACGACAAGCTGATCTATAATTAGTTCCTTAATTAACAAACTGATCGAACAGTAGTTGACTTGGAATAGCATAACTCGATTTCGTTCGGCAAGTTCTCATTAGGCCCTTATAAATCTGGTTCCGGAAAATTTGTAGCACCTTTTTTTTTTCCCTTCCTAAAATAGGATATTCAGGTCATCTTACCGCATATAATTCACGAGGACCCAATTCCACGACGGGAAGTCTGATTAAAGCCGGCACAATGGCACATAGCCCTCCTGTATGAATTGATCTGATAAGAATTGATAGTACTTGGAGGCTTCGAACATTAATACTTAAGAGCGAGCAACTTGTAGCTGTAAGTCTAAAGTCGGTTTTCACTAGGCCAACCCCTTGGGATAGAAAATATTGCAGTCTATTGCAGAATGGACCACTACTCGTGATGGACTGAGATTCTTCTAAATGCCCTTCCTCTTTCGTTAATGGTTACGATGTCAATCGGGTACCCCCTTCATCTATCTTCCCATCACCAGTAACGGGTATGAAAGCTCCCTTGCTTAACACGCAGAGCGAGACGCAATTTTCTCTACCCTAAAGGGCAAAGCAGCTTGATTGAGAATGAGTGGGCCTAGCTTCTTTCGGTTGCTTGCATCCGAATGCTGGAAGGGACGAATAGAGATTAGGTTCTGGACTAGAGTGCGACAAGACACGTACAGGTTAGAGGCAAGGGTCAACTCAATCACAATTCCAAAGCTATGGTCCAAGTCCAGCCGAGATATCCTGCCCGTGAGGAATGGTTTATCAAATATGTACTTGAAAGGATCTACCCTTGCGATGAGCATGGTAGTGAAGTTCAGCATGTAATGTTAATGTCGCAGTCTATGAGCTGCCCAAGCTAGGGCACAGCAGGCTCTTTTTGCCCCTTCAAGACTATAAGAATTTAATTTTATGTTTTCAACTGCGGCTACAAACGAACCAAGTTACTCTCGAGCAGCTAGAGGCTCCGCTCGATTCCTTTAGCTATCGAGCCAAGCTGAGTTTAACAGCTCAAAACTCTGCTCGACTCGACAAAGTAGGCTCGGCTCATTTATAGAGAGGTTCGTTTAGTAAATTAATCGGGCTTGGCTCGTTTACAGGCTACAGCCGAACTCGAGCTCAAATTTTTGACTTGCAGTTACTTATTGAGCTCGAACATAACAAAGCTCGACTTGTTTACAGTCTTACATAATTAATATCCACCATAATCCCAACAAAACCTAAGTAAAACTTAACCTTTGTTCCCACATTATGAAAGTCTTGTGTCCCAAATCGCGTGCAAGAATCATCAGCCCCTAGTACCCCACTTGGATTAATACATTACGTTTTCGTCTCTCACTCTATGTCATTATCTGTGATCTTCCAACTTGGCCTTGTCCCAGGAATTCAATATGAGACTGCGTCTTGGTTAATTTTGTGGGGTAATTAGCTGCTCTCCGCACACCTCCTTACTTTCACATTAATTTCGCACCGAAAATTATGACTTTCAATCTGCAACGTGTTAGCGCATCTATATATCAATCTCCGATTTGACTTTTATATTTTGTAGACATGTTGTTGTTTGCATTTTTTTACGAGATGCACGGTTCGGATCATAATCTGAACCCGAGAAGTGAGTTAAAATTGAGTATGGAGGCATGGAATATGGAGAGCAATTCATTCCTATTTTGTATATTTAGTCCAAAGGGATACATTGAGGAAGTTCTTGACAGCAAGTAAGTCATTTACATTTTCGAGCTCAGAAATTGACAATAGTCGTCACTCAAAAGTTTTTAAAATTACTTGTTATTAAAGATTTTTCTGACCGATACTTTTCATTTAACACAAATCCCATCGTGAACTTAGGACGGCATAATTTTAGCCAAGAAAAATTTTGTTGATTTTTCCGTGGGAGTACAATGACTGTGCTCACTATTGACGTCATAGAGCTGCCTCCATTAGTCAACGGTCCCTCTTTTGCCATTATTCGGACACATTGGTTTCAAAGACAACGCCGTATGCGGAGAGGAAAAAATATTCGCTGTTCCTGCGAAGACACCACGCTGTCATACTATTTATCTATCCTCAACTGCCACTAGTCTTAGGTAAACTCTCAAAACGTAGAGTGAGGGGCCCGCCATATAAACTATCACAAACAACAAGACTACTCCTATCGTTCAACATTTATCACTCAACATCTTACTGTCTGTAATCAATGGTCTAGATTTTAAAAAAATTCTTCCCTAGAAGACGCTTCCAACCACCCGAATTTTGTAACTCATGAAATAAATAATTCGTTTATGAATAATTTATATGTTTGATGTGCCGATTTAGTAGCTTCTAATAATGAGATATAATCTTCAACTTTATCGAAAATCACGAAAATATTGGACTTATTAGTCATAGTATGATGCGGTGCGTGAGTGTGACACATTGGTTTCGTATAAAGCAGTTATGCAAATTCGATGCACGGAGACGAAAGTAAAATATTAGTGAGAATTTTTTCTCTGTTGTCATGTGCATCAGTGGATCGGCATGTATTACTTTTGAAATTTACTCAATTTTCTATTTACTCCTCTTTTTGAAAGAATTGATTTTCTTGCATACGTATGCATGTGTGTATGTATGTACGTGTGTGTATATATATATGTATATATATATATATATATTCTCACAAAAAAATAAGAAAATTCAGCAAAAATAAAAAAATAAAAAAACAAAGGAAGAAAAAAGATAGGTTTCAAATAAAATAAAGTAACTGTTTATTATGTTCTTGATTGAAATTAGTTTTCTTTTCAAACAAAAATTCAATTTTGTAAAAATTGTAGAATTATAAATAAAAAGATGAAAAAATGAGAGAGAGAGAGAGAGAGAGAGAGAGAGAGAGAGAGAGAGAGAGAGAGTTAAGGAAAGAGTTTCTTTTTGTTTTAGGTAATTACTCCCTCCGTCCCAATTTATTTGTCATTTTTTAAAGTTTGAGCTACTTTTCACTTAATTATATCGTTTAATTTATAATGTTTTAGGTGATTTCGAAAATATTAAATTATAGAACAAATCGAGATCTATCAACAAAATCCATATTGGATATAAAATTCATTACCACTTTAAAGATATAGCTAGTTTTTTAATCCAGTTAGAATAGAACTGGGACAAGTAAATTGGGACGGAGGGAGTACATGCTTTTAGTATCATTCTCCTATTTCATGTCAAAAATAAAAAAAAAATGACATGCTTTTAGTATAAACGATTTTCTTCGGCAAGTTCTCATTAGTCCCTTATAAATCTGGTTCCGGAAAATGTTGTGGCACTTTTCATAACTTACGATATTCAGGTCATCTTACCACATATAATTCATGAGGACCCGATTCTACGACAGGAAGTCCGATTAAACTTGGCACATAGCCCTTTTTATAGATTGGTCTCATAAGAATTGATAGCACTTTAAAGACTTCGAACCTTAATATTAGGAGGGAGCAAAAACCGTAATTAAGTCTCAAGGCTTCATTAGGGTCTGGCCGGCCAATCCTTTGGGATAGAAAATATTGTAGTACTTTGCCCCTTCAAGAATTTTATTTTATGTTTTTAAGTAGGGCTGCAAACGAACCAAATTGCTCGCGAGCAGCTAGAGGCTCGGCTAGGCTTGAGTTTTGGACTTGTTTAGTATATATACGACCTGAGCTTAACAACTCAAAACTCGGTTTGGCTCAAAAAAGTATACTCGGCTCATTTATAAAGGTTCGTTTGGTAAATTAATCGGACTCAACTCGTTTACAGCTGAGTCGAGCTCGAGTTCAAGTTTTTTGGCTCATTTAGTTACGTGTTGATGAGCTCAAACATAACAAAGCTAGGCTTGTATACAGACAGCCCTATAATATCCACCATAATCCCAACAAATTAAAACCCGAGAAGTAAACTTACCATTTGGTCCCCCATTACGTACGAAAGTCTTGTGTCCCAAATCGCGTGCGAGAATCATCAACCCAGTTACCCCACTTGGAAAACGTACGTCTCGATCACCCTATGTCGACTGTGATCTTCCAACTTGGTTGACTTTGAATATGGATCCCAATACGGGCCTTGTCCCAGGAATTCAATATGAGATTAATTAGGAAAAAAAGAAGCCACTTAGCATCTCCAACCATCTCTAAAATTTTAAAATGGAGAATGGATGTAACATATTGAAGAAAGATTTTGTAATTTGTTTGCGTTTTTTGCACTTTATGAGAGAATCTAGAAGGGACTTCTCGTACTTTTAGAGATTTTATCTCTAAAATGGGAGTAGGGTCTCCATATTTGGAGAACCAGAGGCAATTTGGAGATCCTTTCACTTCGTTCACATCTCGCACCGAAAATTATGATCTAAACCTTTCACTTCGTAGAGCACGTACGCAACCAACTAAAAAAGCATACACAAAAATCTCAGTATGATCGGATATTGCTAGACACGAAAAAGGAGTAGTTTTTTTGTTCTATAAATTGTAAGGTTAAACTGTAAAACTTATTTGCTATTCATTTTGCGTAACAATTGGCAACGTTTTAGCGCATCTATCAATCCCCGATCTTACTTTATCTTTTGTAGACCTGTTGTTGTTTGTATTTTCTACGAGTCATAGTTTTGGACCCGAGGAGCGAATTGAAATTGAGTATGGAGGCATGGAACATGCAAAGCAATTCATTCATATTTTATTTAGTCCCAAGGGATACGTCGGGCGAGTTTCTTGACAGAACGTAAGGGCTTGTTCATTTTGATACTCAAAATCCCTGCATACGGTCTCCAATAATTTTTTTCTATATATCTCTCTTCACTCTTAAAAACCTCCCTCAAAACTTAAAACGAACAGTGTCTAAGTGATTTACATTTTCGAGCTCAGATATTTGACAATGGTCGTCACACAAAAATATTTAAAATTACTAAAGATTTGTGCGATCGTTAATTTTCATTTAACACAGATCCGATCGTAAACTTAGGACGGCATAATTAGCCAAGAAAAATTTCGTTGATTTTTCCGAGTCATTTTCTGGATGCCCAAAGTCCAAACAAATGAATGACTGAGTTCACTATTGACGTCATAGAGCGGCCTCTATAATTAGTCAACGGTCCTTCTTCTGCCATTATTCGGACACATGGTTTTAAAGTCAGCGTCATATGCGAAGGGGAAAAGTATTCGCTGTTCCTGCGACACCACGTTGTCATACTAGTTATTTATCTATCCTTCTGCCCCCAACCCTACTCTTATTAGGTAAACTCTCAAACGTAGAGTGAGGGGCCCGCCATATAATATCATGAACAGCAAGACTGCCCCACCGAACAACATCTCACTATCATTCTCGACAATCAATAGTCCCGAATTTGAAAAAAATTATTTTTTCAAAAAAATGCTTTCACACACACCCACCCAAATTTTGTGTCTTAGTGGTAACCTCATGAACTGGGGTGTCAATAGGGGTTTATTTTTTTTACTGTTTTGATTTGCTGAAGTAGAATAAATTATTCAGAAACGAATAATTTATATGTTTGATGTGCCGATTTAATAACTTCTAATTAATAAGATGTAATCTTCAACTTTATCGAAATCACGATAATATTGGACTTATTAATTGTAGTATGATGAGGTGCGTGAGTGTGACACATTGGTTTCGTATAAAGTAGTTATGCCCATTCAATGCACAGGGACGAAAATAAAACATTAGTGAGTTTTTCTCTGTTGTCATCATGTGCATCAATGGACCGACATGTATTATTCCTGGAATTTACTGCATTTTCTATTTACTCCTCTTTTTGAAAGAATTGATTTTCTTGCATACGTATGGGTGTATGTATGTACATATATACATATTCTCACAAAAAAAAATTCAGCAAAAAAAAAAAAAAAGAAGCAAAGAAAGAAAAAAGATAGGTTTCAAACAAAATAAAGTATCTGTTTATTATGTTCTTGATTGAAATTAGTTTTCTTTTCAAACAAAATATTTAAATTTTGTAAAAATTGTAGAATTATAAATAAAAAGATGAAAAAATGAGAGAGAGAGAGAGAGAGAGAGAGAGAGAGAGAGTGTGTGTGTGTGTGTGTTAAGGAAAGAGTTTCTTTTTGTTTTAGGTAATTACATGCTTTTATTATAAAATAAAATGACATGCTTTCAGTATAAGATCATAACAAAATCAAAAAATTTACCAATGTAGCAAAGTTTTTTTATAAGTTGAAAGAATTCTCAACGTATCGGCCACATAACAAAGATAGTACGTATGTTTAGTTCATCTTAATAATCAATAGTTTCTTAATCGAGAAATTCTTGATCAGTACCACTAACTACCGTAATTTTCCAACATATATATTTTCTCAATTTCTTGCATTTTTCTATTAATAAACTTACTCCCCCAGCTTAATAATGTCATCAAATAGCTTATTGATGAATTAGTTATACTACCAATCAAATAATTTCTACCGGAGACGAACGATCCAATTAGTAATTTTGGATCTCAAAAAAGTAAAAAAAAAAAATTGAAAACGAAATTTGAAACAAGAGATTTGCAACGAGGACCGGTGAAAGTGAAATCTCCATTTTAAATTGCACTACTCAACGATCAGTTATGATGCTTGAGTTGGAGTCTTGCGATTTTAAATTGCACGACTCATTGACCGACCAAGGAAAACAATTTGTTCCTTAAGTTTTCACCGCATCATTCAATTGACCAATTCGAGAAATTTTTGGGTGCCAAGCGGGCACCATGTGGCGGTATCCGCCGGTGACCTCAACTGTCTAAACATGTTTTGGATGTCCTAGATTTACTCCCTCTCTCTTCTCTCACCCGACCAATCTCTCATCTTTTTCTCTCACTAAAATCCGGACCGTCCAAAAAACGTTTGGAGGGCAGTCGCCGACGGTGTACCCGCCGGACACCCAAAATCTTCTCGACCAATTCAATTGAAAAGTTCACTTATAAATTGTCCACAAGTTTTAATTTCAAAAAGTAATTAGCGTTAATTTAGAATTTTGTTAGTCAATTCAATAGAAACGGTAAACCCAAGGCAATAGCTCATCAAAAGAAAAACAAAGAAAATAATTCATCGAGCGGTCCCCATTGATTTTGAGAAGTCTTCGTCGGTCGTCGGTTCTGGGCCTCATCATCATGGAATAAGTTGTTAAAAATGATATACAACTAGCTAAGACATGACAACATGACCCAAAGACCTGACGAGGGGTGGAGGTCTGGAACTTAGGAGTCTGCTCTCTCTTAAGATTTTAGATTCGACACTTGTCAGATGATATCAATTTTTTTTGGAGCCAATTCATACGGAACTTAATTTGCTCTTGTTATAATTGGACTTCCCGCAAGTGATCGGCTAGATTGAGCCCCCGAAAATAGTTGATATGCGCATAAACTGGTCCTGACAAGTAAGTTGAAAAAAAAAAAATACTAGAACGTACAACGCATGGATGCCAATTAAGGTCGGTCCATCTCCTACAAATAGGCGTATCACAAGGAACATTTGGTATGCAACTCTGTTATTCATAATCTTTAGCTGTACGTAGGCAAGAAAACTCTTAGAAAGCCATCGCCTACAGACAGAGAGAGAGAGAGAGAGAGAGAGAGAGAGAGAGAGAGAGAGAGAGAGAGAGAGAGAGAGATGGGGGCTGAAACCAAAGGAAACTTGGATTATTTGACTAAGATTCCAGAGATAAAGTTCACGAAGCTGTTCATCAACGGAGAATTTGTTGATTCCGTTTCAGGTTTTCCCATACTTCCTTCTTTTCTGTTTTTGAGCTAGATGTTGAATTTCGTTTTCTTTTTTCCTTTTCAAGTGATCACCGTAGTCGGGGATGGGGCCAGCAGAGACGGTCGTCCTTGTAAGGGAAAAAAAAATTACAATTATATTAAAATAAATAAATTTCCAATGAAAGTATATAGGCTCCCCCTCTAGTATTTTGGAAAAGATAATCAAATAGTGGTAACATTTGAAATACAAGGATACCAACATTAATTTCTAAAGGTTAAGGATTAAAATATAGCAAAACATTAACTTGGAGGGTTACTAACATTGTGAATATTCAATTAATAAAATTCTCAGTTTTTCACCCATAAAAATCCCACATCATTAAGACTTTGAAGGCAGTTTTGAGAAAATTGGAACAGAAGAGAAGAGATTTTTGGGAACCTTAAGTAATCTTGGTGAAATCTAAGGTATAGGTATGTTTTTTGCCCAATCGTTTTACTAAATAGATGGAGGTAAGTTGTTACTGACGTTACAATCTGTTAATTTATGAAAAATATAATTAGGTATGGAGTGTTGTTATAAAAAAGAATTAGCATCATTAATCTAGATAAAAAAAACTCATAAACATAAAATTCTATTACTAGCTACATTTCTTAAATTAAAAACTCTCAAACCCTTAAATTTTCATATCTCAAAGAGAATATTTCCTATTTGAATGCAATGGTACTGTAAAACTGGTGAAAATATTCATATGAAATGACAATACATATCTCATATTTTGAAAATTTTATCAAATCTTCCCCTATATTTGTAATTCGAGCGGATTACTTGTGCCTAAAGGCACTCTTAATAATAATCTCATTTTTTTAATATCTATACATATTAAAACATTATCTCAATCTGTATTATAAAATAGACTGATTTTGTTTAAAAATGTCTAGACATACAAGTGAGAGTAACATTTATCGCGGGTCGAATTTTTTCTGTTAAAATAATAGCCATGATTTGCTCTCCCTTTCTTTCTCTATCTTTATCAATTTTTTGTTTCTTTTCTAATCACATGACTACTATTTTAACTAAAAACAATTCAACTTGATAGAGATAGAGATAGAGATAGAGAGGAAAGAAGTGCTAAAAAAGAGAGCAAGAGATTTGGTAAGGAAAGAAATAATTAGGTTTTCTTTTTTATTTCTTTTCTAATCAGATGACCACTATTTTAATGAAGAGTAATCCAACTTGATAAAAATAGAGATAGAGGGGAAAATTAATAAAAATTACAAAAAAAAAAAGACAGAGATATTTGGTAAGGAAAGCAATAATTAGGTTTTTATTTTTTGTTCATTTTTTAATCACATAGCTACTATTTTAATGAAGAGTATTCCGATTAATAAAAATGTTGTTCTCATTTGTATGCCTAAACATTTTCAAAAAAAAAAATTGCTCTGTTTTATAATATAGATTTATGGAATGACCTCTTTGTTCACGAGCTTATCGAGCCAAACACTCTTATGCTCAAGTTTGGCTTAAATTCATAAACAAACAAAAAAACGTGATTGAAACTTGGCTTATATTTTTTTTAAACGAGTTTAAACAAGCTAAAAGTCGAGCTGAGCTCGAGCCAAGCTCAAGCTCTTTGGTTCATTTAGCAGCCCTAGGTAAGTCATTACTACTTTTGCAATCTGTTAATTTATGAAAAGCATAATAGTAACTTTCGATCTAGTTCTTAATTCTCGATCTCGTGAATGTTATAGTTGGAATGGTCTCGAAAGACAATTTAAGAGATCTATCTCCAACTAATTAATTAAAAGTGACACGAGACACTGAGATATACGTGATTATCAAAAGTAACGAACGTAGCTGCACCCAAATAATCTTTTCCAATGAACCCATATTTGAATCAGATTGGTCACTCTTAATATTGGTTAGCTCATTAGTTGTGGTTGCATAGTCATAGTTATTGATTTAATTGGGTTCAACCAAAAGAAGGAAAAAAAAAAAAAAAGAATATATATCCACGTGGTTGTGCCCCCGGAACACTGAAATATCTCTGTATCCTCGTACTCATTAATATCCTTATGCTCACTTCAAGACTCAATGGGGTATCTTTCTGCATGACTCGATATCCAATCTAATAGAACAACGTAACTAATTTGGAGATAGATCTCATCCACCGTTTGTTAGCGGAGATTCAATTAAAGTCGAAACAAAGTGCGTACAGATGGACACAATACAAAAACTAATTAAACAGCACACGCATGGTCGGCGTCTCAATGCACTTGATGGAGAAGTAGAGTACGTTGTTGGTTAAACTTCAAGCAACACCCCTCTTGTAATTATCAGAAAGTCTCGGTACACTATATCATTTTACTACATCATCTACTATATTTTTTATGGGACCCATTCCGAGTCCTGCAAAAATACAAAAAAAAATTAGAAAATTAATTTTCACACTCCAAAAACATATGTTTAGTTCATCTTAATAATCAATAGTTTCTTCATCAAGAAATTCTTGATCACCACTAACTACCGTAATTTTCCCAACACACACACACTGTATCGATTTCTTGCATTTTCTATTAAAAAACTAACTACTCGAGCTTGATAATGTCATCAAATAGCCTATCAATCAAATAATTTCTACCGGAGGCAAAAGATCCAATTAGTAATTTTGGATCTCTAAAGATAAAAAAGGGAAAAAACGAAATTTGACACAAGAGATTTGCAACAACGGTGAAAGCCCCATTTTAAATTGAACTACTCAATGACCGACCGAGGAAAACGTTTGTCCATAAGTTTTCACCACATCATTCAATTGACCAGTTCGAGAAATTTTCGGGTGCCGAGCGGGTACCACGTGGCTGTACTCGTCGGCAATTCCAGCTGTCCAAACGTATTTTAAACGACCTAGATTTATTCTCACACCTGACCACTCTCTCCTTTTTTTCTCTCACTAAAATCTGAAATGTCCAAAACAAGTTTGGACGGATCGCCAGTAGGATACCAAGTGTGTCGTACCCATTCGGCACCCAAAAACTTCTCGACCAATTCAATTGAGAAGTTCTTTTATAAATTGTCCATAAGTTTTAATTTCAAAGGACGCGTTAAATTAAAAAATCGTTAGTCAACTCATTCGATACGGTGAACCCAATAGCTCATCAAAAGACAAACTAAGAAAACAATTCATCGAGCGGTCCCCATTGATTTTGAGATGTCACCGTCGGTTTTGGGCCACATCAATATCATTGAATAATAGGTTGTTAAAAAAAGAATTACTATAACATGACCCAGAGAGTTGGCCCGATAGTCAAGACCTAAAATTTATTAGCGGTTTGTTTTATCTTAAGTTTTTAGATTCGAAACCTCTCAGATGCAATCAATTTTTTCAGAACCAGTTCATACAAAGTTTAATTTGCTCCTGCTTTAATTAGGCTTCCCGCAAGTGATCAGTTAGATTGAGCCCCTGAAAATAGTCGATATGCGTGTAAGTTGGTCCAGACACGTAAGTCGTAAAAAAAGAAATACAAGTACAACGCATAATGCCAATTAAGGTCGGTCCAACTCCTACATATAGGCCCATCACAAGGCACATTTCGTATGCAACTCTGTTATCCATAATCTTTAGCCGAGCTGCTGAAGGCAAGAAAACTCATAGAAAGCCATCATAGAGAGAGAGAGAGAGAGAGAGAGAGAGAGAGAGAGAGAGAGAGATGGGGGCTGAAACCAAAGGAAACTTGGATTACTTAACTAAGATTCCAGAGATAAAGTTCACGAAGCTGTTCATCAATGGAGAATTTGTTGATTCCGTTTCAGGTTTTCCCATACTTACTTCTTTTCTGTTTTTGAGCTAGATGTTGAATTTCGTTTTCTTTTTGCCTTTTCAAGTGATCATCACCGTAGTAGCATTGTTCATCTCAAAATCAGTAGCCACTCTGTTCTTCCGTAAATAGATTTGATGCTTTCCTAGCTCGAGCTCGAGCTTCTGGTATCGTCAGTCTTGTGTCTCGATCAGTGCCGACCCCGACATTTGAGTTGCCCTAGCCCAACCTCATGCTTTTTTGCCCACTTACTATTAAATCATACAAAAAAAATACAAGTACAAAAAAAAAAATCAAAATTACATTGTTTTTAGCTTTAGCTTTAATAACATCCCAAAAAAAAAAAAATCAACATTAAAATTTAAACCCCGTTTATGGTACTTTATGTTTAGCATGATCCGAATTAAAGAAATCCACTTCTCCTAGCATTTTTTGAAGCAAATTTCTCGATTGAGTCATTGTATTTTACTTATCCAAGAATTCGGAGCCTGTTCCGCTAACTTTTATTTGTTTGTTTTTTTGGGCGCCCGGGAATTGAACCAAGCACCTCCATTGCTTTGACAATATGCCCGTGAGACCACTGCACCAAGAAAAGGCTTGTACCATTATGGGAAACTTTTTAAAATTTATATATAACTCAAATTTTATTTATTTTTTTGGGTTGCCCCATTCGGGGGGTTGCACAAGACCGAGGGCTTGCAGGGCTTACCCCGGGGCCGGCCCTGGTCTCAATCTTGCTTGTTTAGGCGGAGATGATTCCTTCTTTTCTGTAAAAAAAGAAAAAAGAAGAAAGAATCAATAGGAAAAAAATGAAAGCTGGCAGTCGAATTCCATGGCCGGCCGTAGGCTTGTTCACAAATGACAAGGAAAAAAATCACCAGTCATACGTTTTTGATAACTCAACGGCTTAATAAACCGACTTGTTCGGAAAACCAATCCCACACCTACTAATAAAAGCGCCAATTTAAGTTCGAACACAATTTTGAGTAGATTGACAGAGTAAATGTTTGGTCTAGTCATATAGAACGAGATTCCATTTTTCTTGTTGACCACCGATGAATTTGTTTTTTTTTTTCGTTTGAATGATAAACACATCAAAATTCGAAGGTTAAAAATGTCGCTTTACGCTCATATTACAAAAATCAATCGTCGTGCGAAAATATACACGTTACATACTACTAGTATATACAAGAAGTATTTTCCAAGTAATCGAAGGCCGCCTGGAGAACTGTCAAAGTCAACTGCCCCACGTGCCTACGACTGTGTGGTCCCCCTATAGTACATATGACGTTTCGTCGGTTTCGATAATTATAAGATTGTAGAACTTCTGAACGGTTACCGGCAAGAGTGTCCAATCTTGCAAATGTCATTTGGCGAAACAATAGTGGGACCGATCATAAAATGCAATTACAACTTTACAAGTTGGTCTGGGATACCTAGCATTATTATAAAAAAAAAAAATGTGTTCATCATTGTGCGTAATAATCTTGAATAGTTGATGTACTACTAGTATTTTTGAATCATCAGTGCGGTCCATCGACGCAGTTAGAAATTTAAGAGAAATTAATTAAATCTTTAACTTCCCTCCGTGCGTAAGCTTGTGAAACAGCCGTGGAAAGGGGTTGTATAAATTAGTCTAAGGTGCGCGCAAGCTGACCCGAGACACCTTACAATACCAATAAATAAATAAATAAAATCTTTTTTCATTTATGTCCGTGGACTATATATATATATTTGTTAAAGGGAGAGTTTGATTAAATTATTTAACTTAAATCCGTAGTGAAATTGGAGATTAATAATTAAATTTCTGTATTTTCCTTGATTTTGAAAAGGGAAAACGTTCGAGAGCATAGACCCAAGAACAGGGGAAGTGATTGCCAGGGTTGCAGAAGGGGACAAAGAAGATGTTGATTTGGCTGTCAAGGCTGCCCGCCAAGCATTTGACCATGGCCCTTGGCCTCGCTTGCCTGGCTCTGTAAGTATATTATTGTTACTCTCTTTCGCTGTCATTCGGAATAATCATCCGTCTTTGACGAGCAGAATCTAGAAAGCGTAAAATTGTGAACCCAAAAAAATGGAAGGACAACTTCCTGACTTTTGTCATGATGATCCACTCAAGAAAAAGAAGGAAAATAAACCATGGTTACAGACTTACAGTGTTTGGCTGAATGTCACATTCTAATCTTTAATTCTTTATGAAATACGAATCTGTAGCAGTAGCTAAGTTTTTCAAATTTTCTTTCAGGCAAGGAGAAAGATACTGTTGAAATTTGCCGATTTGATTGACGAAAATGTGGAGGAACTGGCAGCGTTGGAGGCCATTGATGCTGGGAAGATCTTTGGTTGGGGAAAGGCCTTTGAAATCCCAGGCACAGCCGAGTCTCTCCGGTACTACGCCGGTGCCGCGGACAAAATTCACGGAGAGACGTTGAAAATGTCGAGCGAGAATCAAGGTTACACGTTGCGCGAGCCCATCGGTGTCGTGGGCCATATCATCCCTTGGAACTTCCCGAGTACCATGTTTCTGTTGAAGGTTTCGCCGGCACTAGCCGCCGGTTGCACAATGATCGTCAAGCCTGCTGAGCAGACGCCCCTTAATGCTCTCTACTTTGCTCATCTGGCTAAGTTGGTAGGCTTTTGGTTATTTATCCACCCATAAAAAGGCTCATCAAAATATTCGAAAAAAATCTTTGGGCAAGTTTGATTCAATTAAAATGCTGTCTCTAACACTTTTTTTTATTCGAAAATTTTGGATCACGCATCCCTACCTTTGCATAGCATGATTTTGGCTTGTCACAATATTTAGATAAGTCTAAAGTCGCCGAATTTGGACACCAAAAAGTGCACCTAAAATGACGATTTTGTGCGCCCTGGTTCTCTGTACTGAAGTCTTAGCTCTTTATAGATTTTATCAACAGTACTATTTCATTTGTATCATGAATTTTTTTTTTTTTCAGGCCGGTATTCCAGATGGAGTGCTAAATGTGATAACGGGATATGGAGCGACAGCAGGCGCTGCCATAAGCTCTCATATGGACATTGATAAAGTGATTGCCAAAATTTTACTACTAATACTGAGAGTATTACTGCTTTTTTAACAGTCAATTGATATCACCTGATGTTAATTTCTCATCTCTTTATTTTCAGGTTAGTTTCACAGGGTCTACAGAAGTGGGACGCCTTGTAATGCAGGCCGCAGCCACCAGCAATTTGAAACCTGTCACGCTTGAACTAGGAGGCAAGAGCCCTCTCATAATTTTCGACGATGCAGATCTTGATCATGCTGCTGAACTTGCCCTCGCTGCAAATTTGTTTAACAAGGTACTAATAAAACTTTCAAAAATTGTTCAAATCCCTTGTGTAGTCTGTCACGTGTCATAAAATGAAATCCGCCATGATCTCATTCGATGATTCAAGTTGTTCATTTTGTAAGACTCAGTAACCACATGACAGACCACCGTTAAATGAGAAGATCCTTACTCGACCATAGGAGGGTACTGGTTTGCGTAAAAGATATGTTCTTTAGATTGATGTATGAGGAAACTCTTTTTTAACACCAAAACTCAATAATCTGTTAATTTTCTTCGTGCTCTCTTATTATTACAGGGAGAAGTTTGTGTGGCGGGATCGCGTGTTTTTGTTCAGGAAGGAGTTTATGATCAGTTGGCGAAGAAGTTGGGAGAGAAGGCAAAGACATGGGTGGTTGGAGATCCTTTCGATCCTAACGTTCGCCAAGGACCACAAGTAAAAGCTCGAAACTTAACACTTCTTCTGTCACTCTAATTGTAAACTACAGTACAAGTAAAATCGATGAAATACGCTGCCTCATACAAATACGACATGCGAAGATGCCAAATCTTCTATCCTCGAAATCCATGTTAACAAATTGACTAAACACCTTCCCATAATTTGAACTTGCAATAGAACGCGTGCAACATATTGTTGCTAAACTCGTCCCTTGAACATCAACCTTAAAACTCATGCAGATTGACAAGACGCAGTATGAGAAGGTGCTTTCGTACATTGAGCATGGCAAACGAGATGGAGCCACTTTGGTAACTGGTGGTAAACCCTGTGGCGAAAAGGGATACTACATTGAGCCAACAATTTTTTCTGATGTTAAGGTAAGCCCTTCCCCATTCGACAATTGCCTTCTAGTGGAGTGCTGAGAACAGCGTGTATTCTCTGTGTGCGTAATTTATTCTTTCATTGATCGATCTTTGTGGATTTGAACAGGACGACATGACAATTGCAAAGGACGAAATATTTGGGCCCGTGATGTCTCTCATGAAATTCAAGTGAGTTTCCATTTCTAATGTTTCTCGTCTTTTTAGCCCCTCTATAGACTATATAGATCATGAAACTCATAAAGCAATTGTCTTTTGGTCGATAAATCTATGGAGAAATTCACGATCCAAACAACATTTTTCCCTAGCCAAAATACAAACCAAACGTATTGTAGTATACAAGGTTAGACTAAGAAAGTGGCCAGGTGGGTATATTTTTGCAAGAAACATGACCTGTTTGCTTGCTTACCCTTAGAAAACAGTACGTACCGAAGTGATAAATGTATTTTGTAGGACCGTGGAAGAGGCAATACAGAGAGCTAACGCCACAAGATACGGGCTGGCAGCGGGGATAGTGACCAAGGACCTCAACGTGGCCAACACCGTCTCAAGATCAATTCGAGCTGGAACAATATGGATCAATACTTATTTCGCCTTTGACAAGGACTGCCCCTTCGGAGGGTTCAAGATGAGCGGGTTCGGGAAAGATACGGGCATGCAGGCACTTGAACAGTACCTTCAAGTCAAGTGTGTTGTTACTCCCATTTACAACTCTCCTTGGCTGTGAGTTGTTATATTTCTTTTACCATTCGATGGAAGAAGATCACACTGCATCGACTCTAGCTGAAATTTCGAACTCTTGTATAACTTTCTATTTGATGAATAAAGATATTCCGTGTGCAAAAAGCAATACTCCAGTACTGGAACATTCCCCAGTGGATCCTTTAGCTTGTTTGGTTATTTTTGTTGTACATAGTTGTGTTTTTTATGTTCCTCAGAGCCTACTGTTTTGGCTCTGTTTTTTTTTTTTTTCTCTCTAATTGGGTCTTGCATGACCTCTTGAAGTGAGTTGTATCCTTTTCTCGATTGGCTTGTGTTTTCGTTTGGGCTGGTATATGAAAATTACCATGAAAAAAAAAAAAAACTCCGTATTGCTTTTTTTCCCCTCTTGGGTACATCTCCGGTATCAGTTTGTTAGGTCCTTAATTTGGAGTTTTCATGGAGTGCATGACAATATGATTGTAATTGTTAAGCTCAGTATGTCTTGCGATGGATGACTAAAGATCACAAAGACTCCCATACTCCATAGGTTTGAGCCTACCGGGCCGGTCCTGATAAAACGAGTATGTGCAGCTTGAATCGAGCAAGAGGATGTCATCGGTGACCGAAATAACTTAAGTTGGAACATGTTTTGTCATCTCAACTTCAACAGACTGACAGAGTTCCGATGAAACTGAAGAATGTATCTGGAAAGGTATCCATTATGTCCCTCCAATGATTTGAGGACAATTCTGAACACCAAATAACTTCTTGACCTCTCTACTCTTCCCCCTGAAGGGCCCGAACGTAGGGCACACTAGTCCATAGATTGCATTGTCAGAGGGGAAAATGAAGTAGTAGTGAAGGTAGATATATATATTTATTTGTTTTATTTACCAGGACCACATCAAGAATAATGCGACCCTACTTTGGTCTGCTATGCATGTCACCATCAAGCATTTACTTTCACTTTAGGATGTGATTCGGATTAGATATTTTTGGAATCGTTTGATAAACGTGGGCAGATGCCGAGGCCGGATGTGCATTGTGTAAATCTCGCACGGATCGAATAGTTCTGGATATATTTGTGTCCATAGCACTACTTTTCACCTTATTGGGTGGATGGCTTAATCTCTTATGGCCAGACCGATCTGAACTTCTGTAATTGAAATAAGGTTAGATGGCAAAAAAAAAAAAAATGGGTCAAAACATCCAAAAAATGATCCTAACTAAAAGAGACTAATGTAAGGGGGTGTTTCCGGTAGCGAAAAAATTTTAAATTTTTATTTGTAATTGAAAAGTTGTTAGGTGTTTTCAGTAGTAAATAAGTTGTTGATGGGTTTGTGAGTAGAGTTACTGTAGCATTGAAAACTTTTTTGTTAGTTTAAACAAAATAATAAATTGTTAAAACTTTTTTGTTAGTGAAAACGAGATGAAAAAATGCGTTAAGCTTTTTTTTTTTTTTTTTTGTGTTTTTTGTTCATAGAAACACCCCCTAAATGAGCTGTGAATTATGCCGTATAGTGGGTTATTCAAGCGTAGTCAACAATACTAGCTTGTCTTAAAACAAAACAAACTTCGTAAGTGTCTTGAACTTGTTTGTTTTTTAACCGGTAGAATCGTATTTTATGAACTCTAATCGCCTGTATAAAACACCTATGTACCTCTATTCCGCTGTATTTTTAACTACAAAATTGCACCAAAATATCTTTTCGGACAATCATGCAACTGCACGGGAACATAAAGGTACATGGGTGATGGGAATTTTTTTTTAAAAATAGTCTCCAATCTTTCGGCCAAAGATCTCATAAACACCTAGCCACCCACCGTCTAAACTCATCAAATGGGTGATGGGAGTTGCTAAGGTGGACAGCTATCCCGTAAGGCCTGTTTCAGAACCCTTCTTATTTTGTAATTATTTATTTTGGAGCTTTGTTTTACAAAATTCAAATAAATTGCTTATTTTCACATTTTCAAACTCAAAAATAATGTAAATGAAAAATAATTTTTTAATTTTTTTTTGCACCGCAGATCTCAATGAGATTTATCAACCAAGATCCATAGTGATAGGAAAATTATTTGCGTAAGCACATAATTTTTGAGCTTGAAATTACATTTTCAAAAAATAAGTACCTATTCACCCTTTTGTGGAACACACCTTATTATTAGACAAAAAATAAGTTCTTATTCTGGTTCTGAAACGGGCCCTAAGAGAAGCAGTCACCTAACTTGGGATAAACCCGTGAAAACTCATGACTATTGGACTAATGAACAGATTTGTTTTGTCAAGGTACCTATTGATGTTTAGTTTAAGTTAATTTTGGCGTGAATGACATACTAAGGTGTTCCACTTTCAAGAAAAATATTTTTTGAAAAAAGAAGATAATTTTAAATTCAAATATAATGAAAATGAAAAATATTTTTTCAATTTTTTTTTGAACCTTTTAAAGGATCTTAATGAGATTTATTAAACAAAATTCATATTGATAGAAAAATTATTTACATAAACACATAATTTTTAATTTAAAATAACCTTCTTTTTCTAAAAAGTATTTTTTCGTGAAAGTGGAACACCCAAGCAAATTCTACAAAATGACCAGATAACTATTGTTGAATGCGGACACGAGAGTGAGAGACTGACCAAAAACTAGACAGGACCGGACCAAACAAAATTGGATAGCAGTTTTGTCCGTGTCACCTTAACATGTAAAGATTTGTGATTCATAAATTAAACATCAGAATCTAAGAAAAAATCTAAAATTCCAAACAAACAGCAATTTACATTCTTTCTTTTTTCCTTTTACAAACAGCACTTTCCAGCCTCAATTTTTCATCAACATTTATTCACAAATTCCGAGCACCATACAACAAACCCCAAAATCCAAACCACTACCCAAAAAAAAAATTGTGATTTTGCCGCACCGTTTTTTGATAATGTCAAACCCTGTAAATGTATTTTTTGATGCAAAAATACACTTGCAGAGTGTGGCATTATCAAAAAACGATGTGGCAATATCATTTCCAATATATATATAAAACACTTTTATCTAGACCTCCTCTCTACCAATTACCTTAATAAAAAAACATTTATTTATAACATCACTTGTGCGCCTTCCCTCTAAGCTTAACACCGAGGACCCTCTCTATCTTCCCCAGCACAGCCTGATTCGGCACCGCCTTCCCGTTCTCGTACTCCTGCACCACTCGCGGCAGCTCGTTGATCTGCTTCGCCAGCTCGGCCTGGCTCATCTTCTTCTCGATCCTCGCCTTCTGGATCGCCTGCCTCACCTCTAGCCCCACCCTGTCCAGCGCCGCCGGCTCCGCCGCCTCGTCCAGCTTCCGCGCGTTCACGGCCGTCGCCGGCTGCTTCTTGTTCGCCCCGGCGTCGAACTTCTTCACGGTCTGGACCTGGGCTCCCGACCGTAGGGCCTGGTTCACGACCTTCGGGTCGCGCAAGTCGTGGGTCTTGGGCTTGGACTTGTGGATCACCACGGGTTCCCAGTCCTGGGTCACGGTTCCTGAAAATCGGCTAGGCATATCGTCGGAAACGAAGATTGATTCGTAAATTGATATCAATGATATCTACGTAAAATTGGAGAGAGAACGAATCGATTGATTCATAAACAGAGGTGGTGGGAGGGGGAATCATATATAGGACACAAGGGGGTCTGGAAAGTTCTTGGCGTTTTGTATTCTTTTTTTTTTGAATATTTGGCGTTTTGTATTCCGTTGGATGGAATTGGTTGTTTCTCTGGAAAGTTCTTTAGGATGAATTGACGTGGCGTTTTCTTGATGAATAAGTTTAGGTACACTGCGTCTAACTACTGCACCATTCATCATGTATTTTTTAGGGTCCATCCTGGATTTCAAAAAAATACAGAAAAATATCTATAAATTTTAAAATAATATATTATAAGGTTCTGTAAAAAATCAACTCCAACAAATATTGGTAAGTATTATTTATTGATACGTTGGGGCGAAACTTTGTAGTTGAACAGTTTCATCCCTACAAATCAATAAATAATACTTACCAATATCTGTTGAAGCTAATTTTTTACAGAATCCCATAAAATGTTATTCTAAAATTTATGGACATTTTTCTATATTTTTCAGGACACTGGGATGAGCTCTACAAAAAATGTAATAGATGACGTAGTAAATAAATAGTAGTATATATAGAATTTTTTTTTTTTTTTTGATATTGGGTGGGATGCTGATCATTTGTTCAACCACGTTGAAATTGACAGCCTTGGCCCCCAAGTATTATTCCCTATCCTTTTTTAACCATCTCGTCTGTGGGCGGCTGTTGCCCACTTGCCCCCATCGATTCGATTCGTTCCTCACCATCAACGAATTTCAAAACTGCCAGTCCCGTTCGTTTAAGAATTTTGAATTTTAATTATTATTCTATTTTTTCAATTATTACTCTTATTTTTCTCTCTATCTCCCTCCAATCATTACCCCTATTTTCAATCTACACTTATTCCCTATAAATCTAAATCCCAAAACAAACAGAGGGCCCCAAAGATTTAGGCCCCGTTCAATTAAGTTTTATTTTTTAAATATTTATTTTTTATTTTACGAGATATGTTATTTTCTCACAATACACTACCTTAAATTCAATAAATAAGTATTTATTTAAAAAATAAAGGAACAGAGTATTTGGTTACCATTTTGTCTCACCTTTAATCTCAGACCAAACAAAAGAAGAGAGTTTTTATGATATGGTTCAGTTTCTTATTCCAAATTCATTATTTTTATGAATTACGAAGAGTTTTCCGTGTGGGATATAATAAAACTTTTTAGGTGATAGCGATGTGCAATTGAAGCTTTTTAAGATTTTTTCATACCAAATTGCGGTGTTATAATAGACAATTTCAAAACACTATCCAATGAAATAGGATCTCTTTGAATGTGAAGAGGAATTTAAAGGGGTTTTAAGGGCAGTTTAAAGGGTATTTTCTTCTTTTGAGTGAAAAAAAAAAAATAGAGGGAAAAGAGATACTTTAAGATGTATAACCAGTGACGTGATTAGGCATAGATAGATCAAAAATGCTAGAGACACATTGGCATGGCACACCTCAGCCACACTCCTCTCACATACAGGAGGGCCCACTGAAACAGGCTCCACCTATATGTTGAGAGAGGTGTGGCTGAGGTGTGTCACACCTGATGTGCCCCTAACACCTAGATGAGTTTATTACTTTGTAAACCAACAAATAGTAAAATTACGAAAATCAACATTGATTTCGTATTGTTTTCGTTGTTATCTATTCTTTTTGTTTGGTGGAATTTTCGGTTTCCTATACTTTAAGCTCTGAGCAAGTGACAATAACACTCCTTGAGAACGTTGTTAACGACAGAGTCGAAAAGACTAAAATCTCCTTCTTTTACCTTTACACCAACTCATTTTGTGTACCTTCTCCCTTATTCATACTACTTTCGTCCCAAAATGTTTGTCAGGTCTACAAAATGAGAACTCAAAAATAATGCATTTTTTCAAGAAAAAATTCAAACTCTTTTTATAAATTAAAAGAATTTATCAATATTTAGTAAATTGTTGAAAATATTTTAAATTTTTCATGCAAAAATTGTATTATTTTTATATCTTCGTTTTGCGGACTGGACAAATATTTTGGGATGGAGGGAGTATAATCTTTCAATGACAACCAAGGCTACTGCATCAATCGTCTGTATCGAATTGCACTTGGCTGCATTGAATTGTATTTGGCCGCGTTGAATTGCATTTGAACACTACAAATTGTACCTGGACACATCGAATTGCACTTGATAGCTACGAATTGCACTTGGCCACATTAAATTACACTTGGCCGTTAAAAAATTGCTCTTGGCAGCATCGAATTATACTTTTTTTTAATCAACAGCAAATTTCATTCCAAGAAACCTTACGGCACTTACATAAAACAATCATAACAGTCGGTAAGAGCTAAATCTACTGAAAGCTAGGAAATGAGCAAACCACTAAAAGGCATACAAGCTCAAAGACGCATTGCTGCAAAAGCAGATTGACACGATGCGGCGTAGGGTCCATCCAAGCAACGGTAGATGAGCAACCCAGAGCTCAAACCATTAGAACGGTCCATTAAAGCTAATGTTGGCTTTCACGGTGAAAGGGACGAATCTCTCACATCCACAAAGGGAAGCTTCAGAGCGAGTTTCTACTAGCACTTCGAACTCCGGGTGCAGTAGAAGACCAGACGACTCACAACAAGCCAGACCTCCTTGCAAGCACACAAGCTGGGATCTGGAATCCAAACCGGACAGAAACCAACCATCATAACACATCGAATTATACTTAGCCGCATCAAATTGCACTTGGCTGCATTGAATTATACTTGGCCGCATTGAATTATACTTGGCCGCTACGAATTTGATGCAGATGCCATAGCGGACGAGTACCACCGCAAGCACTCCAAAACTTATTTCTACTAGCCAATTTTTTCGTAAATAACTGCCCGAGGGATTTGGCTTTGGGCCCACTTGGGTTCGATCTGAAATGGCCCAACGGTCTAGACACATTGCCTTTGGCCATGTGCCGTGTGTGTTTTTAGCCGTTTAGGCTCCCAAAAGCCTAAATTTGCCGTTTAAGGAAAGATTTGATTTGCTTCTAACTTGGGCAAGGAGAATCCGAATTAGGCCGTTCTTTGGGCAGAAGTCTTAGAATTTCCTATATTTTCCAATTTGTTAATAATCCGGATTTTTCCGTTATTGGTAATTTTCGTCGTTAATTGATTCGGTTTCCGATTTGGGACGAATCAATTAGGATTAGGGTTTCTTTTACTATTTAATGAGTTGTAAGCCTTCTGAGCTTGTGAGTTATTGATTATTATTGAAATTAAAGAGTCTAGAGAGCGTTTTCTTTAACTTATCAGTTTGTGTTCATTTTTGTTGCGCGTTTATTCCGTAGTTCATAAGGCGCCCTGCATCAGAATTGCACTTGGCCACATCAAATTACACTTGGTCACTACAAATTGCTCTTGGCCGCATCGAATTACATTTGGCCATATCGAATTGCACTTGGCCGTATCGAATTGCACTTGGAAAAAAAGAGCTACATGAAGCTTTGCACAGGGGTGTAAGTGTTAAAAAAAAGTTCAGTGGGGTGTTTCTGACACTCGCTCAGAGTAGAGGGGTGTAAAATTCATTTCCCCTTTTATTTTCCTGACATTCGGAAAACCTTTTGCGAGACCCGAAACCCAACCCAGTTCGAGCCTTTTCGTCTCTGCGGGAACCATAGAAAACCCAAAATATGGCGCCAAAATCCAATTGACTGCTCTCTCTCTCTCTCTCTCTCTCTCTCTCTCTCTCTCTCTCTCTCTCTCCATAAAAGCTGAGCTCTCTATCTCCCTTCTCTCTTTTATGCGACGATCGAACAATGCAGCGCCAGAAGTCGATACTCTCCTTCCTCCAAAGACCCTCTCCTGAAAACAAGAAACCCAGCCAAAACACCCTCGACGGTCACCGCCTCGCTCCTCAGTTTCCGCCCAAGCAACCAAACCAAAACGCCGCCGTACCCAACCAACCTCCCGTAGCGTCAACTTTCGGCTCCTCCATAGAAATAGACACTCCGCCGGAGAAGGTGCCGCGTCGGATTTTCCCGGCGGGATTCGCCGGAGATGAAGGAGGCGGGACGAGTTCTTCGGTCTCGAGCATTATGCACAAGTTCGTGAAGGTTAAGGATACAGAGAAGTGTGTTGATAGGTGCGGGTTTTGAATTGATAGAGAATTTAACTGTTTATCGGTCTCTGCTTAGGGTTTGGTTACTGTTTTCATATTGAAGAGTTAGTGACTGAACGGTAACTTATTATTCGTCGACTATGTTCTAGTTAGAGCAGTACGAATTTGATTTACTTATCAATTATTATTGCCGTTGGTATACAAGAAAGTTAACTGCATTACATGTTCCTTTTCATGAACTAAACTAACAATAATACGCTCCCAAGGTCTCATGTTCAAAACCTCTTTTGGGCCAATTCATACAGAGATTTGCGCTCTCGCTAGTGGGCCGTGAGATTGGTCCCCATGATTAGTCTGATCAGTCGAGGTGCGCATAAGCTGGCCCTGACACTTGGTTATTTAAAAAAAAACTAAGAATAATACAGACCTAAGTCTCATTTTCAAATCCTCCCAAGTGTTATAAACTCTTTTGGAGCCAGTACATATGGGCTTTTACCCTGGCTTTAATTGGACCCTCCGCTAGTGGAAGCGGGATTGGTCCCTCGGATTACTAGTCGAGGTGCATGTAACCAGGTCCAGACACCTGAGTTAGTAGAAAAAGAAAAAAACAAAACAATAATACTGATTCGATTTTTTTCCATTTCATCGTGTGCAAGTAATTATAATTAAGGTGGTGAGATTCAATTCCAGGAATAAATTTTGAATATGATTGTTAGATTGTGTTTTAGGACTTTTAAGGTAGGCATATTTGTATGGTTATTATTAAGTCTCATTTGAATGGTTATTGTTATTTCTTTTGGAATATAGGAAACTTTTGTGTTGTTGTGTACTTGGGGTGTTTGGCATGTAGCCCGTGTGACCATGTGCTATTTTTCTAGAGGAAAACCCCATTAGACTATGTTGATATATTAATTCTCTTTGAATTCCTCATTTGTGACTGTTATCTTTGAGCTATAATCTGTCAATCTAGCTCAATGCAAACAAAAACACTTAATTCCAGCTTTTTTCCCATGCGTGTCACTTCTTCTTTACCTCATGTGCTTGTGTTGTTTACCCTTGATTATATTTATGTTGGCATCTTACAACATTTGTATGCTACTTTTAGGAACCAAGCATGTGGCGGTTCCTCCAAAGCCTGCTCAATTTATAGTAAATCAATTAGCCTGGAAGCATTGCCTAATGAACATGCAGCTTTTGAACATCCTTTGAAGGGAAATGTTCTCAATGCCATTCGACAAGATAGCCCAGGGGATAAGGGGTGTCCCTTGCTTATAGAAACAAACGATGACGATATTTTTGGGCCAGAAACACCTGGTACTCGTCCGCTTGTTCCGCGATCGAAGCGAATTCAAGAGGATTGCTCCAACTTTGGGGATAGGAGTGATTGCTCATTGTTGGACTCTAGCAAACGGATGAAGCTACTTCAAGATTCAAAGGCTGGAAACAAAAACCGCGAAGACCTATCTGAAGTGACTAGTAAGTTTGAATGGCTCAATCCTTCTCAGATCAGGGATGCTAATGGAAGGAGGCCCGGCAATGCGCTATATGACAAGAGGACATTGTATATACCTCCCGACGTGTTGAATAAAATGTCAGCATCACAAAAGCAATATTGGAATGCCAAATCTCATTATATGGACATTGTGCTTTTCTTCAAAGTGGTCAGTTATGAAGCTCCCATATCATCTCTCATTTGTTCTTTTTGAGTTTAGGTTGTCATATTTTCTGTCCGCGTGATACGATGCACTAATAGCTAGCTCGATAAAGTCAAATGGACCAATGGTTATAATTATACGATCAAGGCAAGTTATCAATACTATTACGGGCACTATTACTTCTATGATGTATCTATGACATTTTGAATGGACAAGATTGTTTCTTACCCTCTTGTTTATTTGCCGAGACTACACTCAGCTAACTCTACAGCTATGCATGTCATACAGGGAAAATTCTACGAGCTGTATGAACTTGATGCTGAAATTGGTCATAAGGAGCTTGACTGGAAAATGACATTCAGTGGTGTGGGAAAATGTCGACAGGTATTTTCTTCTGGCACTGAGTTTCTAGTTCTTCTCTTGATCAGCTCATAATGAGGTTTTTGTAGATGTTGAAATTATTTCTACCCATTGACATGTTCCTTTGGCCAGGTTGGCATCTCTGAGAGTGGGATTGATGATGCCGTTCAGAAGCTGGTTGCTCGTGGGTGAGGAAATGTTCTATGTTTTATTATTTGGGCACAATATTCCAATCTGCATGACTGCTGAATGTATCTTAGGCCAAGATCTTACCCTCTAAATGGGTGCAAATGTTCCATTTTTAAAGCAAAATGAGTTGTGGAAAAGTAAGGATGCCTTACACCTTTTGTTGTGAATATTGGCCCCTGATAGAGCATGCAGTCATTAGTCAATGACTCAATATCGATATGTGTTAGGCCAGTCATTTACACATTACTCCTGTTTGGCTTTATAGTATCTGAGGTATTTTAGCCTCTTTTGCCATATCTTCTTTCTGAAGGTACAAGGTTGGACGGATGGAGCAGTTGGAAACGTCTGAACAAGCAAAAGCCAGAGGTTCCACTGCTGTAAGTTTTCCTCTGACCGTTGAAATGGCCAAGTTATTTCACATACTGACAGTTTTGTCTTTCTCTGTGTCATCTTTGACAAATAAAAGTATTTTCGTTTTTTCTATTCCACCTACTGCAGTTCTCATAAGGTGTATGACTCATGCACCTAAAGTAAACCCAACGTGCATTGAAAACCTTCCATCCATAGGTGGTGTCAAGGCTTTTATTTAGCCATTTAGAATTCCAAACCAAGGAGATGGATGGAAGACTTTTGAAAGTTCTTATGTTAGCTTTTAATTTTTATTCATCTTACTTTTGTCATCAATCATGGCTCTCTCTTTTTAGTTGTTGAGAGGGACGGCCGGAGTAATCTACATGATTCTGTCTGCTGCTCCTAAAATATAATACTGGATTCATGATGTGTAGTTTTTTTTTTGATCGGCAATTCATGATGTGTAGTTGGCCAAACACTCTAATCCTTGTCATATACCCCTTCAGAGGTTTTCCATGCATATCGTGTTGGAGGTGAGAGTTTATATAAATCACACACTCATATCTCGTTTCTTGTAGGAGAAGCTAGTGTATACAAAGCTTATTCATATTTTTCAACCCGCTGTAATATCAATAGACAATATTTGTGTGAACCTACGTCAAATGGACTTAGTTCACGATCTTGGAGTCTTCTGGAATGTAATTGCTTCCTTCTTTTGTATTTCTAAGTTCACAGCTTCCGGTACTGTGCTAAAACTAGTAAGTATAATAAAATCTAGATTCAGCCACTTAGGTATTTACTTTTGTTACTTTTGGCAACTTTTCGTCATGTCTCATTTTCAGATCGTACAACTAGTGTCTCATTGACAAATGGTTCCAAGATGTTGCCAATTGAAGATTTGATATCACATGAAGTAAGGAAACTGTTATGATCTGTAATTTTGGGTTTCAGGTGATCCAAAGAAAAATTGTTCAAGTGGTCACACCATCAACCACAATGGATGGTAACATGGGGCCTGATTCTGTTCATCTTCTCGCTGTAAAAGAGGTTGGCATTGTTCTTTTATGATTAACCATACAAATGCAGGATGTTAATGTTTTGATTGGTTTGTTGACTTTGAATTTGTTGGTTGCTTCTGTCTATTTTTTCTTTTCTTTCCTTGTTCTATCTATGTTTCATCAATATTGATTTTTTTTTTTTTGTGTGTGGTGGTTTTGTTTTGACATTTGTATCCAGGGTAACTGCGAACTGGGGAATGGCTCAACTGTATATGGATTTGCTTTTGTGGACTCAGCTGCTTTAAAATTTTGGGTCGGTTCCATTAGTGATGATGCCTCCTGTGCCACTTTGGGGGCCTTGTTGATGCAAGTATGTTTTGTTTTACTTATGCCTTGTTTGGATAGCGTTTTAAAAAAAAAATTCTCAACTCAAAAAACACTCATTACCCCTAATTTCAATTATTACTCACCCTTATCTCCTATCATTATTCTCATTTCTCTCTCTATCTCTCTCCAATCATTACCCACACTTCCAATCATTACTTTCTCAACTCATAACCCTACAAACTTTTTCAAAAAATTCTCAAAAACTCATCCAAACACAACATTAATGTTTTGAATGATTTATGTACCTGCAATCTATGAAAATGGGCATTATACTATTATCCGGTCATTTGTTTTGATAATAGGTTTCGCCTAAGGAAGTTATATATGAAATTCGAGGTAACTTATTTACTTGAATTTCAAATTATGGATTCCGATATTGACCCAGAGCTTTTCTCAAGACTGCTATTTCTCAAATATGTTCCAGGGATGTCCAAGGAAGCTCAAAAAGCTCTCAAAAAATACACATCAACAGGTGAGTGGAAGATTACAGTTAAAACTTTTAGTTAGAATTTCGTGAAAATCATATCTTCTTCTTTTATCAACATATATTGGTTCTCTCTCGCATAACATAGAAAAAATGGCAGATAGAATCCTCACAACTTAGAAGGTTTCATGCGGCTTAAGAGTGGTGGAATATGATTTAACCACAATCGGCTTTAAGCCATAGTTTGCTATTACCATGAAGAGTTGGTCTCTTCTTGTTATTCAGTGTATTTGCGTTCTTGAGGTTAGTTGTTCTAGGAAATGACTGTCTCTCTCATGTCAGCCATAGTTCATTCGGAAGAACTTCAATTACAAAGTGTTTGGACTTCCATTAATGTAAAAGACAAGGTTCAAAATTTTCAAGACAAAGGGACTAGTTTTGAAGTTCCGTCTATATCGCAGGATCATCACTACTGACTCCAGTACAACCAGCCATTGATATGGGCAATGGCTCTGATGTCAGAAATGTGATTCAGCTGAAGGGATACTTCAAAGGCTCTGGTAACAAGTGGGATCAAGCTCTTGAAGGTGTTATGCACCATGATCTTGCTTTGTGTGCTCTTGGTGGCCTTATTAGTCATCTATCAAGGTTGATGGTAAGCTTTCCCATGTGGCATATCTTTACATTGGGAGCATTAAATATCTTCCGTAGTTTTGTGACTGGCACCTTCCAATTGTTTGGCAGTTAGATGATGTTTTAAGTAACGGAGATATTCTACCATACCAAGTCTATAAAGGTTGCCTCAGAATGGATGGGCAGACACTGGTTAATCTTGAAATTTTTAGTAATAATGCTGATGGTGGTCCATCAGGCAAGTTTTCACAACTAACCTTCAAGTGTTGTTACTTGCTTTGAAGACCAATTGCCTTCTCTATTACAACATTTTGATTACCTTAGCTATGTTACTTCAAGTTTCTCTTATTTGAGTTTCAGGTACACTGTACAGGTATCTTAATAACTGTAT
The DNA here is from genome assembly GCA_019656295.1 of Rhododendron mucronatum var. ripense. Lineage (NCBI taxonomy): Eukaryota > Viridiplantae > Streptophyta > Magnoliopsida > Ericales > Ericaceae > Rhododendron > Rhododendron mucronatum. Next base: position 104,688 of record BPLT01000151.1, on the reverse strand, counting down.
AACTGCATCTGGTAAGCGTCTTCTGAAAAACTGGATCTGCCATCCTCTGAAAGATGTAGAGGAAATTAATTGTAGGCTTAATGTGGTTGAAGAACTAATGACTCATCCTGAGGTTGTGTTACTTATTGCTCAATATCTTCGCAAGCTCCCAGACTTGGAAAGGTTGCTTGGACGAGTTAAGGCTAGCTTTCAGTCATCTGCTACACTCGTTCTGCCATTAATTGGCATAAAAGTTTTGAAGCAGCGAGTAAGTCTTTTCTACCTCTAACATAAGCAATGCAGCCTTTGTTCACTCTGAATAGGTTTTGAAATTGCAGATGTTTTTCAGTAGTTTGCAAATAAAAAGAGCATTTTTGTAGCAATTCTTTTCGTTTGACGTAAATATATAAGCAGTTAGGAGTGAGCACAAACCACATGGTCCCATGTTAGGTAGTAAGTTTTGAAATTAAGCATCTCTTGTGTTAGTTTGCATTGCATTTTGTGTCAATCCTTTTTGTTCAATGTAAAGATATAAGTTATAACTATTTGAGAGCGGCACAGGTCAAAACATTTGGGTCTCTTGTTAAAGGCTTGCGTGTTGGAGTAGATTTGTTGACACTTCTGCAAAACGAGGGGCACACAATCTTATCAATGTCAAAGGTTCTCAACCTTCCAGTGCTAAATGGAAGCGACGGGCTTGATAAATTCCTTACTCAATTTGAAGCAGCTGTAGAAAGTGACTTCCCCAATTACCAGGTCTGCTCTTTATTACTCTATAAATCATAATCGCTATGACTTGCCTGCTATGTAGTTGAGGACTACCTGGTGGTGAATACAGACTGATCCACTAGCATGGCAATAAGTATGTTGATCATGATTAGACTGCCCTGCATTTTGGTGTCATATGATGCAGCTGTACCTGCAGAGCCTCAACGATATAAACCTCAATTTGTATCATCCAATGTGTAATCAGCCCTATGCATCAAGCGAACTAAAAGTTTGTTGAGACTTAAATGTTATCAGCCAACGCAGATGATGATTCTCCACAACATGAATTTTGTTACTGGGGGAAAGATTTAAACTTCGGAAAAAGTCTCCAACTCGGTCTCTGTTGTATGCTATTTACTTAAGAAAACATACTTCCATGGAGATACTAGGTCATCAAATCTGTTTCCTGGACTTACTTTAGAATCCTGAACAATGCAAGGATACAGCTATAAGTTGCATGATAAAATGGGCTGTTCAATTCAAGGTCTCAGTCCAAGTTTAAGAAAAGGTTATTTGAACTGATTTCCACTGGAAATGTTGGGTTTGCATCGAACTCTCTCTCCCCACAAGTGTTGTTTGGCTTTCTCATTTGAGTGATGATATCCATGCAATTTGTTTGTGACAATATATTGATCATAACTTACGGAATCGATGGTACCAGGACCATAATGTGAAGGACTCCGATGCTGATATCCTCTCAATTCTGATCGAGTTATTTGTTGAAAAAGCTGTTGAATGGTCTCAAGTCATTCATGCCATAGATCGTATCGATGTCCTAAGATCTTTTACCGTCACTGCCAATTCTTCATGTGGGGCTATGTCTAGACCTGTCATTTTGCCTCTTTCTGAATCCCCCAGCTTGTCCCAAGTAATCAGAGGACCAATACTTAACATCAGAGGACTGTGGCATCCTATTGCCCTTGGTGAGAATGGAGAGCTGCCTGTTCCGAATGATATTGTCCTTGGAGAAGAAGCAGATGGATATCATCCCCGAACTTTGCTGTTGACTGGACCTAATATGGGTGGAAAATCCACCCTTCTACGTGCTACTTGTCTAGCTGTTATACTAGCCCAGGTATGTTTCCTCCTATTAAATCTGAAATCTTTGCGTAGAGGAAATCAATGGCTGTCTCTGTAGTTTTGGAATCGTGAAAGTATTCCTAATTTTATTGTTCCTTATACTGTGAATGACTCTTTCCCTGGCTTGCAGCTGGGCTCTTATGTGCCTTGCGAGGTGTGTGTTCTTTCCCTCGTGGACACCATTTTCACTAGGCTTGGCGCCACTGACAGAATAATGACAGGCGAGAGTAAGTTCTATTTACCCAGCTGACGTAGTTGTTTCATTTGAATCCTTGAATCAATAACGTTCTTTTTTTGTATGATGGGGAGTGCACCCAGTGTTGGGAAATATATGTTTATGGCGGCAGTGAGTTGGTGGCATAGTGGACAGACGAGTGGTGGTGGAACTAATAAATAATAATGATATAATTGGGCCGAGGGTCTTATTTATGCAAGTCATCCAACATTTGAGGCTCATTCATGGAATATAGGGTTTACCCACAAACACCTCAAGATTGACTTCTCTAGCTACATATATTCAGTCTTATGCCTCTGATTTTGTAGGTACCTTCTTTATTGAGTGCACAGAAACAGCATCGGTCCTTCAAAATGCGACACAAGATTCACTGGTTATTCTTGATGAATTAGGACGAGGAACGAGCACCTTTGATGGATTTGCTATTGCATATGCTGTGAGTTTTCAGTATTAAGTTGAATTTTGAGCATTGTGATAGATAAGCTTAGTTTCAGATTTTTATGAACTTGGGTATCACTCATAGGACATGAAAATTACAGCATCTCTGAAGAAATTTTTTAGAATGAATGCACTTCTAGGTCAAAAATCTTGAGCTGCCCAGAAGTAATTACTGCTACACTATTCACCGTTCAATATGGAGTTACGTTTGATTTCTATTTCCTGCTCTTATCCATATTTGAACGAGAATTTTTCAGTTTGTATGATTCCACGATATTTGCACAGGTTTTTCGCCATCTTGTTGAGAAAGTCAACTGCCGGTTACTTTTTGCAACACATTATCACCCACTGACTAAGGAATTCGCTTCTCACCCTCATGTCATTTTGCAACACATGGCCTGTGCTTTCAAGTCGAATTCCGACAACTCATTTCAAGGAGGCAATGATTTAGTTTTCCTTTACCGGCTGGCCTCTGGGGCATGCCCGGAGAGCTATGGTATGCAAGTGGCTCTCATGGCGGGGATCCCAAAACGGGTGGTGGAAACCGCCGCAAGGGCTGGAGAAGTGATGAAGCAATCTATCGGAGAAAGTTTCAAGTCGAGTGAACGGAGGTCTGAGTTTTCGAGTCTCCATGAAGAGTGGCTGAAGACCCTGTTAAGTGTCCCGACGACGGGAGAAGGTAATGTTGATGATAACAATGATGCCTTTGATACATTGTTTTGCTTGTGGCATGAGCTGAGAAACTCGTACAAAGTTGGGTAAATAGGAGGATGGAGCCTACAGTTTTTATTGTAGAAACTTCAAATAGTGTGATTGAAGAAGGTTTGATGTGATTATAACTTGATCAACTCTTGTGGTTATTCTGAGGATGCAATAGAAGATCCATTATATTTTGTTTTCCATTCTCCCCCTAAATCAACTACTAAAAACTGAACAGGAAACTGTCCAAATACCAAAATAATAAGTTGGTCCAAATAAGTCAAGACTTGGACAAAAAAGGATGAAATAACTTTGATTTCGTACTTACGTCAAAGAAATCTTAACTCATGATTCAAAACCTCATAGCCGACATCCATCCGATTACTATTGGCAGCCCGAACGACCCGACGGAGCTAACGATAGTCCGAACGAAATGACGTCGCAACACTTAGTGTCATAAAAAATGCTACAACCACACTCAAGTTATAAGCCCATTTACATAATTGTACATAAGTGTGTGGGCTCCATAGACATTGAATGTGTATGATCCAACCCCATAATGGAGTGATTTTCAAATGTTTGACATATGAATGAAAATATTGATCTAGGTCTCCCAATTGATTTAATATAAAAAATGATTCAATAGCGGATAAGCTATGATTTCGACTCATATTCTCTCCCACAAAACTATATCTCTTAACTTATTTAACATTCCAAAATCACTCCAAAGATTTTATACCTTTGATTCTATATTGATTGACTTTGACTTTCCTAAATTTCGTTTGACTTTTCCTAAATCGATTGACAAATTTAACTTACAATCCGAGATTTTTTATTCAAATTTAGGTTCGGCTTTCTACAATCAATTTCTAAATATTTTGAACTGCAATAAATTAGCCACTTGTTTGGCAAACATTCCGGCCATCTTCCCTTCCGAGTGATTATTCAGCGTTCCTGCAGCACAACCACGTGGTATTCTAAGGGTTTCTACCACTACACATTCATGTGAGATTCATTCACTTAATTCTACAACTCACTTCGAACATTTACATGAGATCCATACACTTAATTCTGCAACTCACTTTGAATTTATGATGATAGAAGCTCTTAAAGCACCACGTGACAGTAGTCCAAAAATAAGTAATAATTTTTCCCTTTCCCACATATGTACAGTCACAACAACATAACCTTATAACATCCCAATTCTACCCTCCCACCATTCACATTATGCTTCACTTCCAAAGGGTAATTACTCAAAACCCAAATCAACAAAATGGTCATTCACCAAAACCCAAAACATAGCAACCCAACTAACATTTTGCCCATTCCTAACTATTTTTGGAAACAGTTTTCCCCCAAAAATCTCAGATGCAGAGCAATGGAGGAACAAGTAATAACAAACCCAAATCAAAAAACAGGAAAAAACAAAAAACATGGCCAAGCTAAAGGGCAAGGAGCTGGGCCTCTCGTGCATGTTGAACACCGAGGTGGGGGCCGTCCTGGCCGTGATGCGGCGGCGGATGCCGGAACCCAATTCCCATTTCCACCCTCCACAAGACGATAACTGCGATACCGACGTTCTACAGTCGTTGAAATCTCTCAGAGGGTTCATATTCAATCCCCAACAAGAATGGAGAAAGATCGATCCGTCAATTTATCTGTCACCTTTCGTGGACGTGATTCAGAGCGACGAGGTTCCGGCCGCCGCCACCGGCGTCGCGCTCTCGTCCATTCTGAAGATTTTGAAGCTTGAGATATTTGACGAGAAGACTCCCGGGGCGAAAGAGATGATGAACTCGGCTGTGACTGCCATTACTGGATGCAGGTTTGTGTATTTGGCATTGTTTTTGTTCTCTGTTTGCCTTAAAGGAGATTGTTTTTATTCTTCTGCTCACAACTTAGGCAACTTTGGGTGCTCGGGTCAGGTTACGTGCATCTCGAGTAGTCTTTAAAAAACTATTCTCATCATGTCCTAGCTGATTAAAGTGGAACTGACCCTACGAAAGTTTTTTTTTTCGTACAGCAAAAAAAGAGATCATATTATTAATCCAACCAAAAGGAAGTTATAAAAAGGATGTACGACGATAGACAGGGCTCTGACTCCACGGAAGTTGATAGCAAATGAAACTATAAAAAGGTTTCCAACCTTAAACCTACGAAGGATCAATCTCGTAAGTCACATGCCTTAACCAACAAGTCAACTCCTGAATGATTGTAAGAGAGATCTTAAGAGAAATTTTCAAAAAGTAACACATTTTCGGGGAAAAAACAGCCAAGCCAGGCAGCAAGGTCAAACATTCTAAACCTTTTGAGCCATTGGAAGTTTGTCTGATCGTTAACTCCAGTAGCTAGGGATTAATCGAGGTGTGTGCAGGCTATCCTGACAATCTGTTTTCATTACTCGAAAATCGTATCTGCTGGTAAAATGAATACATTTCCGTAGAATCAATGGAGTTTCTTACTACTGAAGAAGTTTCTGAACTGAAAGCAAAAGATTGATTGATAAAAATGGTTTTGAGTTTCATTCTAGTATTAATTTCCCAACAGGTTGGAGAGGACAGCCCCAGTTGCGGAGGATGCAGTTATGATGAGGATTTTACAAGTGCTGACTGCAATTATGCAACACCGTGCATCGGTTCTGCTCACCGATCACTCTGTTTGCACCGTCGTCAACACCTGCTTTCAGGTGGTGCAGCAGTCCGCCAGCCGCGGGGATTTGCTCCAGCGAAGTGCAAGGTACTGTGAAGTGTTTATGAAAATCTGCAAATTTTGAATTCTTTTTTTGCTCGATTAAAGGGTGAAGGGAGCGACCGGCTATAGCAACCAACGACCTCCTCTGAGCATAACCATAGGAACTCTACACCTGCGGCCGAGCCCCGTGAGGGACCAATCACTCACATATTTCTATTAGCCCACCAAGGGCCGGTGGGTTACAATAGGGCGAGCAGGGTTGCAAAGCACGAGGGGTGTCGTCTGCGCACCTGAAACTTGCAACCTCGTGAACCCAAACCCTAGGGAAGTGAGCCCCGGTGGTTGCAAATTTTGAATTGTTTGCATTTTATTTGTTACCAAAACTCTTGATTGAAAATTTTGAAAACAGTTGTTCTGGTGTTTTTGGAAAAGTGAGTTGTTTTGAGAAGATCTCTTCCAAGCAATTTGTGAACAATTTCTTGATCTTGTGAAAATTAAGAACAAAAGTAATGTACGAAAATAATACCAAAGATACTTATGATTCCTGTCACATTAATGTGTGCGGTAAGCGTTTGGAAAACGTTGAGAACATGTTTTTGTTGTTGCTTAAACAGGTACACAATGCACGAGCTGATACAGACAATTTTCTCGCGGCTGCCTGATATTGAGGTGAGAGACTGGGAAAACTCAGAATCCGACACGGAAGACAGCAGTTTGGATTCCGGGTATGGGATCCGAGCCACGGTGGACATATTTCATTTCTTGTGCTCTTTACTGAATGTGGTTGACATCATGGAGAGTACTGAGGGAATGGGTTCTCAAACTGCTGATGAAGATGTTCAGCTTTTCGCTTTGGTTTTGATCAATTCTGCTTTGGAATTGAGTGGTGAAAGCATTGGCAGCCACCCTAAGCTTTTGAGGATGGTTCAGGATGATCTGTGCCACCATTTGATTCATTATGGAGCTTGTTCTAGCCCCCTTGTTCTTTCCATGATTTGCAGCACCTTCTTGAACATCTACCACTTCCTTCGCAGGTTAGAATTCGTTTCTGAATCATTTTCATTTTTTCGCGTTGAGGTAAAGAACTACGATGAAAGCTGCAACACATTTGTTGTTGTCATGGTGTCTTATGCTTTGTTCTCTTCCAAACTCAAAAAGAATTTTTTAAAAAATTCCCCCTAGATTCCCCCTACTACTAACATTTCTCTCTCTATCTCTCTCTACTCATTACCCCTACAATTTTTCAAAACATCAACCAAACAAAGCATTAATTGGCGCAATTGAAAATCTCGGTGGTTTTCTACAAGTGGGTTGTTTCTAGATTTCTATATCAAGAACAGTTTTAAGAAACATTCCGGTATACAAACGTTTTGTATTTCAGAAACTGAAAACGAGCAAGGAAAATGAAAAGTAGAGTTCTGTAGAACAATTCGGTGTATGTGTCTTAGTGTTTTCCAAAAAATGAGAACAAAGGGAAACGATGCCTCATACCTGACAAGCCTTTTGTGTTTTTGGAAACAAAAACATTGGACAGTTCCGAAAACACTTTTCATTTCTATTCTTTTATTTCAGTTTTGAGCAAAAGAGGTTGTAAAAGTTTTGAGAACATGTCTAGCGTGCTTTGCGGAAAGTGTTTTTTTGACATCTGTTTTCTGGAAAAATGATAACCGAAACGCATAAAATGCAAAATATGTTGTCATGGAAATGTCAAAAAACTGAACCCAACGTGTAAACTTGTTTTTGTGCAGGTCGATTCGGCTTCAACTGGAGGCCTTCTTCTCATTTGTGCTGTTCAAAGTCATGAGTTTAGGGAACATTATCCAGATACAAGATGTAACAATTGAAGGAATCATAACATTCTGCAGACAACCCACATTCCCAATTGAAGTCTATGTAAATTTTGACTCTGATCCCCTTTGTCGAAACGTGTTTGAAGAGATTGGAAAGCTTCTCTGCAAGCATGCATTTCCAGCCGGCGGTGCCCTAACAACTTTACAAGTACAAGCCTTTGAAGGACTTGTACTCATTATTCACAACATTGCTGAAAATATAGACAAGGAGGAAAACAGTTCAATCATTTCTGGACCATACCCGGTTGAGATTTCTGAGTATAGACCCTTTTGGGAAGAGAAATCGCGAGAGGGGAATGATTTGGATACGTGGGTTGAATACGTGAGGATGAGAAAAGCACAGAAAAGGAAACTGTTGATTGCCGGAAACCACTTCAACCGGGATGAAAAGAAGGGGTTGGAGTACTTGAAGGTCTCTAATTTGGTTTCGGATGATCCGAAAGCCTATGCCATGTTTTTTCGGTATACTCCAAGACTTGATAAAACCATGATTGGAGATTACTTAGGGGACCCTGATGAGTTTCACATTCGAGTTTTGAAGGAATTTACAGATACTTTTGAGTTTTCTGGTATGATTCTTGACACTGCTCTCCGGACTTATCTCGAGAGTTTCCGGTTACCAGGAGAGTCCCAGAAGATCCAGAGAATTCTAGAAGCTTTTTCTGAGATATTTTACGACCAACAATCATCAGAAGTCTTTGCGAATAAGGATGCAGTGTTTGTTCTATGTTACTCTTTGATCATGCTCAATACTGATCAACACAACCCACAAGTGAAGAAGAAAATGACAGAAGAGGAATTCATAAGAAACAATAGGGCGATAAACGACGGTAAAGACCTTCTCAGGGAGTACTTGTCAGAGCTTTTCCATTCCATCTCAACAAACGCAATCACCATTTTTGGACAATCCGGTTTGCCAGTGGAAATGAATCCAAGCAGGTGGATTGAGCTAGTAAATCGAGCCAAAACCGTGCAGCCTTTTGAAGTATGCGATTTTGACTGCCGGATTGGGAGAGATATGTTTGCCACCATCGCGGGCCCCTCAGTTGCAACGCTTTCAGCGATATTTGAACACACCGACGAAGAGGGAATCCTCCATGAATGCATTGAAGGGTTGTTCTCAGTAGCTAGAATTGCTCAGTTTGGATTAGAAGACATACTTGATGAACTCCTAGCCTCTTTTTGTAAATTCACAACTCTGTTGAATCCTTATGCGTCCGCTGAAGAGACTTTACATGCCTTTAGCCATGATATGAAGCCGAGGATGGCAACTTTAGCAGTTTTTACTATCGCAAACAGTTTCGGAGAATCGATCAAAGGGGGGTGGAGGAACATTGTGGACTGCATGTTAAAACTCAAGAGGTTAAAACTGCTACCGCAGTCTATCGTGGAGCCCGGTCTCGCTTCCAACTCATCATCTGACATGGATATTCACACAATTAGATCCGAGTCAGGGGTGGTGTTCCCTAGTCAAGGTCTGAAACAAGGCCATGGGCGACAGAGTTCCGGTATAATAGGCCGTTTCTCCCATTTTCTTTCCATGGAAAGTGTGGAAGAAAGTTTGACCCTTGGGGTTAGTGAGTTTGAGCAGAATCTGAAAGTCATACAGCAATGCCAAGTGGGAAACATATTCAGTAACAGTTCAAAGCTACCCGATGAACCGTTGCTGAACCTGGGGCGATCGCTGATATTTGCAGCTGCTGGAAAAGGGCAGAAGTTTAGTACGCCTGTTGAGGAAGAAGAAACAGTTGGTTTCTGTTGGGATTTGGTTGTAATTATTGCTTCATGTAATACTGAGAGATTCACAACCTTTTGGCCTCAATACCATGATTTTTTCGTAGCAGTTGCTCAGTTCCCTCTATTTTCACCTGTCCCGTTTGCAGAGAAGGCAATCGTAGCCCTTATGAAGATTGCTCTCAAGCTCCTTTCTTCGTACCGAGCTGATAGACTTCCGGAGGAGCTCATATTCAAGTCGATAAACTTGATGTGGAAGCTAGACAAGGAAATCATCGATACTTGTTGCGAGCCTATCACACTATCTATCAAGAAAATCATCACTGAGTACGCGGGAAATTTGCAGACTCAACTCGGGTGGAAATCGGTTCTTCACTTGTTATCAATCACTGGTCGCCACCCAGGAACCTATGATATGGGAGTTGACACGCTTATTGCACTGATGTTGGATGGAACCAACGTTTCGCGAACAAACTATGCTTATTGCATCGACTGTGCATTCGGTTTCGTTGCTTTAAAAAACACCCCATCGGAGAAAAACATGCAGATAATGGACCTAATGGCGGATTCGGTGAATTTCTTGATCCAATGGTACAGAAGTGGATATTCGGATCCGGGGAGCAATGCTAGTATGGTGAGCAACGCGAGTAGTTCTTCATTAGAGGACAATATGAAATCTCTTGGTTCTTCGAATTTCGCAGTGAATTTATTCATAAAGCTTGGGGAAGCACTGAGAAAGACTAGCTTGGCAAGGAGGGAGGAGATAAGAAACCACTCCATTTCCGCTCTCCAGAAAAGCTTCATGCTAGCCGAGGACTTATACTTCACATCTTCAAATTGCATGAATTGTTTCAACCTCGTGATATTCGCTATGGTTGACGATCTGCACGAGAAAATGCTGGAGTACTCGAGGAGAGAGAACGCGGAGAGAGAGATGAGGAGCATGGAGGGGACTTTAAAGATTGCAATGGAGCTGTTGACGGAAGTTTACTTGCAGTTTTTGAAACCTCTATCGGAGAGTTCCGGGTTTCGGAATTTCTGGATGGGAATATTGAGGAGAATGGATACTTGTATGAAGGCTGAATTGGGCGACTATGGGAATTCAATAGTGCAGGAAATAGTACCGGATTTATTGAAGAGGATGATCTCGACAATGAAGGAAAATGAGATTTTGGTTCAGAGGGAAGGTGATGCTTTGTGGGAAACCACATATATTCAGATACAGTGGATAGCTCCTTCGCTTAAGGAGGAGCTATTTCCCGAAGAGTTATAGACGGCGTTTTAGATTATTTTTTTGTACATCGGGTCTTTTAGAGAGTCTCTTTTAGGTTATCCATACGTAATTATAATTATTTATGTCTCGGTTTGGAATAGGTTACTATGAAAACCAACTCGTTATTTTTCGCCTTTTTTGTGTCGATAATAGGGTTTTCCTCAGAAGGAGTTTGAAATATTTTGTGGGGTTTTTTTATTTTTTATTTTTTCCCTTCTGGGTAGAGCTAAAAGCTAGAGTATGTTAACTAGGATGTTAAAGAGAGGAAACCATAGTTCTCTTGTGCAGCTTTTCTCCGTTTCATTGGTCTCTTCCTATCCAGGGTCTGCTCAAGGGTTTTTAGTGTCCAAAGCCAAATAAAAAAAGTGTGCTCTTAAAGAGTTAATACTCAACAATTTTTACAGCAACAATCACAAGAAAGTCAAACCAATACAAAGTTCTAGTAATCATTACATACGAACACAAAATACAAAGTCTCCAAATAGGCAAATACATATTATCTCAAAAGAGGCTTATAACATTATTATTAATGATGCACTAACCGGTAATCGAATAAATGAGATTTTTAAATTTAAGCACATCAACCAATGTCAACTAAATCAATACAAAATTAAGCATCACCAGCCAGGGCTCTACATTTGATAACATAGGTACAAATCTAAGCACCACCAGCCAGGGCTCTGCATTTAACAACATATGTACAATTACCAATCTAAGCACCACCAGCCAGGGCTCTGCATAATAAGAGAATACTTACGGATTTGAAGTCTCGCAAGTCGCAAGCGAATGGGAAAGAGATACTCTAAGACTCCACAGTGTGTAGTATACTAGTATATACTGGTCTTGCATTTCAATTTCCAATAAGCTTAAACATAAATCAAGTGGAGAATAATAAAAAAAACTCTAATATCACTATTACTACTCAACTGAACTTAGAAATAAATAAAAAAAGCCTATAAAATTATTAATATAAACCTAGATAACAGTTACAACTTTATCTCGATAACTAATTTAATTTAATTCCTTCCCTCTAGAAAATAAATCCAATTACCAACGTAACCAACCACATTAGTGGTCAGAAGCCTTAGATGTAGGAGTAAAATATTAGCTCTATCAATGGAATCCAGACACATTAGCAGCTGATCAGGGTTACCCAGTTCACTCATTCAGTCATTTGCCAATGATTCAATGAAGACTTGAGAATTGAGACCGACAATCAACAGGACAAACTAAGACTTGCCTCCTTTTGGTGATGAGCCGATTTGGTGATAGTGAATCGTAGTCCTTCCAATCGTTCTTTTGAATCTTTTGTTCTTTGTTCTTCTTTTCTTCGTTTTTTTTTTGTTTGGCCAAAACGTAAGACGATGAGAAAAGCTGAGAAGGGTTTGAATTAAATGGACTATTTAAATCTCTTATTTACAAAAATGCCACCGTGTGTTTTTGGGGTCTCATTGGATTCTGTGGGTCATAGCCTGTTTTAAATTGAAATGGACCCTTTTTTTTCTTCTTTTGGATCAAAAAAGATTTCTACTCAAGCTCAAATAAAAAATTAGTAGAGTGCTCCTAAAATTAGGCTTTTTTGAGATGCCCAAGGCCCAGGCCTCTTAGGGTTGGGCCGGCCTGATCATATTCTAGGGTGCATTCTGAGCTACAGTGGTGGTATTCTGTTTTGTGTTTTGAGTAGCTGTTTGATTTCCAAGTTGGCATCAATTTGTTTTTCATTCAGTGCAAACAACTCTCTCTCTCTCTCTCTCTCTCTCTCTCTCATGATTCCTTCCATAAACAAACTCCTCTACAGTGAGAGCCTAAAGCAGGGAGGGCAAAATCATGATACCTCATTCAAGGAAATCATGATATCTTTGCTTCTAACTTATCCACCCCCATAATTAACCTCTTCTATCGAGAAAGAAAAAATAAAGTTTTCAGTAATCAAACATGCGATCAAGGACTTCCGTATCTATGATATGATTACTACTCCTAGTTGACAACTGTTCAGTCACGAGAGCAAAGGTACGAGATTAAATTAATAACATGCGCTTCTGTTTCGAAATGGGTGGATCACACTACTGGTCCATTACTTTGGGGGGTTCAAAAATACTTCTACCTCTTAGCAGGGTTTTAACCGCAGTAACGAGAAACGTAGCAAACGTAATGGTTTCGGGTGATACGGCAAGATATCAGTCAGTACCGGTCATATCATGGGTAAATACTAAATAACGGTATCGATAAACGCGGTTTTTTCAAGACCCTGCCTCTTAGTAAATTATCCAGACTAAAGCGAGATTACCTTATATCATTGGATCGACGGCGTAATTTTCTCCTTCACCAAAAATCTCTTCCCTTCAAATTTCTCTGGCTCTCATGATTGATAGCTTTGAAATAGTATAACCAAAGGAGCCAAAAGATCATCTCAAGAGTAACCCATTAACATGACATGACGACCCTTAAAACAAACCTCTTCAATCATGATTTATTTGCAAGCAAGCAAGCAACCAAAACCTGGTGCTAACTATGAGAACAACTCTTTATATCACCAAGAAATCTGAATCTAAAGGGCCAAATAGGATAAACTTTTCTTTCATATTTTCTCCATTTTTTGCTCTCACTTTTTCTTCCCCTTCAATGCCAAGAGGAACAAGTGCCCAAGTCCCTGAATCAACTCATCTAATGAACACAGCCCAAATTTTAAGAGAATCAATCAGGATTTTACTACTCCACTCAACCTATTTCCATGCAATCTCCATCTTCCTCTTCTCTCCTCTCCCAATCTCTCTCTTCATCTCCCACTTCCTCATCCACAAGTTCCCTCAAACGCCCTTTTCCCTCCTCAAACTCGCAGACGATTTACTTGGGCAAAATGGCAATTTCCTCCTGCCCAACATACTTTCCAAAGCACTTGACATCGTCATTTGCCTCCCTTCAACCATCACTTTCTCCCTCCTAGGCAGAGCTGCCACTGTTCAAGCAGTTTCAGACATCTACAGCGGAGTCAGCCTCAACGGAACAAGGTTATTCACAAGAAGTGGATTGGTTTGGGTCAAGCTCCTTCACACAAGCTTCTGGGAATTCATCATTCTACTTGGCCTCTTTGGAGCCTTTTTCGCTACTTTAGCTACCTTGCCAAAAGCATTAGTTTTTCTATTCGGCATGCGTACGGGGGCCTTATGTTTTTGGGGTGTCCTAGGCTTTGTGGGTATACCCTTTTGTGTGGCCTTTGCACATGTAATGGTTGTGGGTAACTTGGCTAGGGTTGTATCCGTATTGGAGGGTGAGTGTTTTGGGTTTGATTCTATATTGAAGGCTAGAAGTCTTGTGAGGGGGAGGCTACATACTGCACTGGCAATGGCTCTGGTCAGTAATATGGGTTTAAGGCTAGTTGGGTGTTTCTTTGAGTTTAGGATGGGAAAAGGGATGAGCTTGTGGGAAGGCCCCATTTTGGTTTCCATGTACTCTTTGGTGCTTGTTTTGGACACGGTTACGAATGCTGTTTTCTACTATACGTGTAAGCCTTATACCCACTCTGAATTTTGACGAATCAAAAATTGATGTACTAGTATTTTTTTTTTTCTGTTGTTTTTTTCTGGTTGCATCGTGCAATTGGAAGAGGCGGGCATATGGGAACCCGACATTATCCCGACAGAGGATCCAAGTCTACATGCTTGTAACAATGATGTAACACAGCAAATAGTTTTAATTGATTGTGTAAAATATACGCCCGCTTCTTTCAATTGCATGATGCAACCGGAAAATCTATGAGCTATTGATACTCATTTGAGATTTATGGGTGTAGTTGGAATTTGAGTTTTGATGGAAATTTGAGATTTCCATCGATTGTTATGGCCGAACTATGAGCTATTCATACTCATTTACTGCTTGTGTGGCAACATGGTTTACGATCCATAGATTTTCGAATTGGATTCTGCGATTGTTCTCCTTGACCTCTGACTTTTGGCCATCGTTCAGTATTGCAAGCAATTTGATGGCCTCAGAGCCTGTCCAGTGTAGGCTTCCCTTCCCAGGCCCATAATAATGATCGGAACTGTTCACTTTTTAGATCTCGTTGAGAACAATGACCGCAGCCAAAAATCGCATTGATCGGGTATCGTTTGATAGAATTTTTTAATGCATTAAGTTTCGGAGAAATGTGTTGAAGGGGTTGCAATCCTGTGTTGTACACTTTTTATTTATTTATTTATAGGAGTACAACATTAATGAATTTTGAAATGCTATTAAATGGTATCCGATCAACGTGATTTTTGATGTAATCGATGTTCTCGGCGATTTCTAAAAAGTGAAGAGTTCCGATCATTTATGTGGACCTGAGAAAAACCCACAAAAAGCCAAAACTTGACGAGGCTGCGAGGAGGCACATTAGACAGAATCTGACTCCGCAATTGATGGCATGTTATTGGGATTCCAACCAAAGCACATATATATTGCGAAGCTAACAATGTTGATGATATATATAGTTTGACAAAATAAACACTAGGTCTTTTGCCTTTTATTCTAGTGTTTAGGGCGATTTTTTTATTATTAATTTTTGAAGATGATTACAAAGATTAACAGGAGAAAAAAAGAGAGTAAACAAAATGCCCTTTCGAGATCTAATTCCTAAATTAACAAGATGTCAACTAAGTAGACACACAAAGCCCAACGCCTAATTACCTAAGAGGCTAATTACCTCAGAGGCCTTAATGTTCAAATAAAAACAAATAAAACAACGGAAAATAACGGTTAAATACGTGTTTTGATAATTAATACCCGCCAAGGATATTTTGTTCATTAACAAATGTTCTTAGCACGCCCTTAAAAGATATTAATTATTAAAACACGTCCTGAGCCGTCATTTTCTTATAAAACAAGAGGAAATGACGTCATTTTTTCATAAAACAAATGGGACATAACCCAAACACCAAATAGACTTAAAAGCCCATTAACTTGGGATAAGCCCAACAAATAAAGCCTAAAGCACACCCAAACTCTAACCTCTTCTTTCCAGCCACCACCAAGGCACCAACACCACCGGTCCCCACGGCCCACTGCCGCAACCACCGCACACCAATACCCCAGCAAACCAGCCGACGCAATTTTGAAAGAGTGTAGTGGGATAGTTAATTACCTCACGTTTTATGATTCTGCGTCATTATTACCATAAGGAGGGCTTTGGGCCTCTTAGGTGTTTGGCCTTTCATTTCTATATCTTGGCTTTTAAACCAACGGGTGTGGGCTTCATTCCAAATGGTTTTCTGTGTTTGATTTCTTGCCAAATTTAGGAATTGGGTCTTGGATGGGTATAAAATTACTCGTAGCATTGTAGATCATTTGGATCTCGGGTTAAGGGTTTGATGCCATCATTCATTGCTGCTATTAATCTTTGTAACAAAATCAGAGATTAATGAAATTTTTTTGCGTTTCAAAAAAAATTACCATAAGGAGGGAACTTTCCAAATTTTTTTTGTAGTTTGATTACTACAAGTTGTATCGATGTTGTGACTGTTGTACTATGAGCTCGAATCCGGAACCTCGCTGCTCCTAAGTTCTCCTAAGTACTGGTGCACGACCAACCGAACTAGAATCCCTGGTCTAACTTTCCAACATTTTTGTCATTGTACTCGACGGGAGGGAAGAAGGTCGTTTTAGACTCACCATCGCAGGGTAAATCTCGAATGTCGCATCATCGATAGGGCCGAAGAGTTGAGACTAATCATCATCTCAAGTTAGATCACAAATAACTGAATATTCACTCCCACACTGTAAAAGTAATCTGTTGAAAGTGAAAATAAAAAGTAGTAACCAAATAAATACAGCTCGTGAGCCGGCGCTTGCCTAAACTGTACCCAAAGACAGTTTGGAGTACTACAATTCTTGAAGCCATTAATCACTCATTCCTTCTTGTTCAACCACCAGCTCCCCCATCATTATTTCAATTTTCCCAGAGGCAGATCTATATGGTTAGCTGGTAGTACAACAAGGAAAGGTGACATTGAGAATGTAATAGGAGTATTATACTACTACGAATCACAGAATTCACGTGAATCAATGGAATGACCACTGGCATGGCTAGTTCGATTGAGAGAGAGAGAGAGAGAGAGACTATAACGGTGGCCATGAATGCAAATATGGAGTAGTCACGTAAATGCATGGGTAGTAAAGCTGGATGAGACCTTCCAACCGTACTTGATCTTCTTCCTCTGTTTTTTACAGAGAAAAAGAGAAGAAATTGCATGGAAAAAGTGAAAATCAGTTGAAAAAGTGGGCTTGCCTTCATATCCTTATTGAATAACGTAGTGCCAATTCCTCTTCTATATATTAGCATGAAGCCGTTTAAATTATCCAATGAGAACAATGTCTGGGAAGTGCCTTTTAGTGGTGATGTGGTGCTTCTTGGCTGTGGGTTGTTTAAGAGGTAGGAAATTGGAGGAGAAAAATGGTGAGGAGGTGAAGAAACCAGACTGGTTCCTTGATGGAAACCCAGATTGGATGGGCGGTGACGGTGACGGTAACGGTGGTGGTGTTGGTGGGTGGAATGGTTTGACTTTTGGACACTCATTTAGTTTTGGTAAAGGAGCGGGGTTTAGTTTTAGTTATGGAAAACCTGGTGTTGGAGAAACAGGAGAACTTGATTGTACTGACAAAGGTGGTGGTGGAAGTGGTGGTGGGATTGGTGGTGGAGGCGGGAGTGAAGGTGGCAGTGGTGGGGGGAGTGGGGGTGGCATTGGTGGGGGTAGCAGTGGTGGGATTGGTGGCGGTAGTGGGGGTGGCATTGGTGGGGGTGGCATTGGTGGGGGTAGCAGTGGTGGGATTGGTGGCGGTAGTGGGGGTGGCGTTGGTGGGGGTATTGGTGGCGGAAGTGGGGGTGGGATTGGTGGTGAACGCCACAAGAATAAAGAAAAAAAGCATCATCTTGGATGGGGTGGAACCAGTCACGGAGGAAGTCACAAGGGAAGAGGTGGTGTCATAGGAGGTGGTATTGGCAAAGGACATGGTGGTGGAGGAGGTTCTGGTGGTGGAATTGGGGGCGGCAGTGGTGCTGGGGGTGGGAATGAAGGTGGAAATGGAAAAGGAATTGGAGGTGGTATTGGAGGAGTTGGTGGCGGTATAGGTGGTGGAAGTGGTGCCCAAGGTGGAAATGGAAAAGGAATTGGAGGTGGTAGTAGTGCTGGTGGGGGAAATGGCGGTGGTTTGGGTGGGGGAAATGGTGGTGGTTTGGGTGGCGGAAGTGGTGGTGGTGGAGGCATTGGTGGTGGTGGGGGAGGTGTTGGTGGGGAAACAGGCGGCGGGGCTAGCGGAGGGATTGGGGGAGGCGTTGGAGAGGGACCCAAAGGAGGAATTGGTGGTGGAAGTGGCGGAGGCGGGGGATCTGGAGGGGGCATCGGCAGTGGCGTCGGTGGAGGAGCTGGTAGCGGAGCAGGTGCTGGTTTTGGGGGAGGTGTAGGCAAAGGAATTGGTGGTGGAAGTGGTGGAGGCGGGGGATTTGGAGGGGGCATCGGCAGTGGCGTCAGTGGAGGAGCTGGTAGCGGGGCAGGTGCTGGTTTTGGGGGAGGTGTAGGCAATGGAATTGGTGGTAGTGGCGGCGGCAGTGGAGGAGGAGGAGGTGGTGGCGGCAGTGGTGGAGGATTTGGAGGAGGTTTTGGGAAAGGATTTGGGGGAGGTTTTGGGTCAGGTGGTGGTGTAGGCAGTGGCGTTGGCGGAGGTGGTGGAGGGGGTGGTGGCGGAGGTGGCGGAGGAGCTGGCATTGCTGGGAGTGTTGAAGTGAAGAAACCGTGAAGTTGATACATATATTATCACGTTGGTATGTGCATGGCGCACTATAGCTTGAGTTTCACTCTACATTTGTATCAAATTTGTTTTCAATAACTTCATGTACTCCATGCGTAATTCTTACTATAATGCAATTGTAATATTTGAAATTCATTTCTCCTTTTTTTTTTCATCCTCCTGAAATTGATACTGAAAAATAAAACTAATAAAGATATCAACTTTAATGCCACTAGTACAACCAGTTCAACATATGCTTTACAAACTCTCATTTTAGAAACTCAGTGCCAAATATGGCCTCACAAAATTGTGAAGACAATTTTAAAATCACAAAGAAGTCAACCAAGCCTAAAAATGATAGTACAAATTATAGAGGCACTAGGCATAACACACAGAAAACCTGATGAAACACTGAAACCGATAATCGACATGACAACTTCCATTGCACCGGAAAAAAGAAAGAAAAGATAATCGACATGACTACACAGAATTTACCTTGGTCCGCATGAGGTGCTAACGCCCTTAATGTACGCATTACTGCTCTCTCTTTATCTTTATCTATCTCTGAAGCTTCTTTTCTTCTAGCGACGAACCCCGTAGTTGGCGGGATCATTTGGCTTAATATACAACGGAAGGAAACTGAAAATTCCTCCCAATGGCTTCAAGGGGAGCAACAAGATGATGCTTGCCATAGAATGAGGTATAATTTATCATATCGGCTCAACCAAATGGATTCCCAACGGCAGGTGCTGAATACATTCCTCCCAGTTGCTGATTCGGAAATGAGGACCCAAAAGTGGCCGCATCATTTCTAAATCCCACTACTCCTTGCCCTTGCTTTCTGCAAAGGTTACCAAAGGCTTCTGTTAAGGATGACAATAGTTCTTGGTATCACAACCAATACGCAAAAAGAATATAGATCACTCCCTACGAAGTTCTTTGACAAGTAGAAGAATAAGCCATTGCAGGTTGGGATTCAATAAACAAAACTGCACATCAGAACATCTTTGTCTAAGTCGATATAAACAAGCAACCACGTGGACATTTAACCCAAAGGATAAGGTCAAGTGGTAAAGAGAGCAGAGGTAAGTGCCTTGAAAGCACAAGTCTCTTGCTCAACTCTACTACGAGCAAAATCCTTTGGGTCCCCCTTCCCCACAAGCGAAAGCTTGTGAAAATTAGCTATGAAAGGGGATCTGGTCTACAGTGCGGCCACGCAACCTGACGTTGCAGTTGGTGAATTCGGTTCCCGATCACCAAAAAAAACTGCAGACATTAGATTTCTGACATCTGATATCAGCTTAATCAATTCGAACTAGAAGTGGACCTATGCCAAAATTTCGACATTTTCCACAGTAATATTTAAAGGGGTGCTGAAGTTAGCAGACTTGCTTGGAAGAGGAAGAAAGAGGGGGTAGAATGTGGCCAGCTAAAAGAAAGATGCTTAGATATAGACAGCAGAACATGAGTTTACCTGGGTGGGAAGTTACTTGGTACCTGTTGTCCCACGTATACACCTGAAACATATTATTAAACATGTCACCACACTTAAAGGGAAATATTATCTCGGTGTGGTAAGGAACTACACACACACACACACACTGACAAAAACACATATACAGACATATTCCAGATGCCATATTACTTGGTGGAGGCACTGCTGATGAAAATGATGTAGGTGCGTGGGTGGGCATTGCTGACGGATAAGATGACAGGGATGGCATCAATGACGGTGAAGGGGTACCAAGGTTGGAAGAGTGAAATAAGCCTGCTGGAGCGGCCGCGTTTGGTAGAGCCCCTTGCAAGGATGCCACGGAAGGAAACTACATTACAGAAAACATGGAACACATAAGAGTAAAAACTTAAACCCTCTTTGAACTATAATCTTTTGTGATTTGAACTACTAGAATGCTTTAGAAAGAAATCACAAGATTCAGGTTTAGGCGAACTTAAACATACTATTCTCGAAATTGAAATTGAATATAAATAAAATCTAAAGCTTAAACAACCATATTGTTGTTTTCCCTCTCTCTTTTTAAGCAAAGTATATCTAAGCAGCAGCTCTATTCTTCCAACCAAACTCAAAACATGAAGCTCCGGGTCCTGAATCCATTCACTGCCAACATTTCCCCTCCACTTTTGTGAAGTAACAACCAAATTGAGGGGCATATGAGTGAGATTGGGTGCATTGAACGCATTGGATGTAAGAAGTGACACTAAGAGAATCAGAAGCAGTAGAGGAAGAAAATGCATGCAATCAAATGGCTACTTGTACCATCAGAGCTTGAACTGGAGATCTTTCGTTGGGGACCTCAAATGGATTAATCGACTTCGAGAACTGCGGATAAGTTGGCATGGGCTGTTAAGAAAACCAATTGCAGATTAATAATTCGTCAGTGTTTAGGCAACTTAGGAATACAAGGCAAGCACCAAGAAATTGATATGACCATGAAGGAGCACTATAGGTACCATTGCAGTATTATATTGCATATTGAACCCCAATCCGTAGGGTGGACGAGTTTGCCAGCCTGGAACCATTGCATAAGATGGATAAGTTGCAGCAAAAAGATCCTGCAGACAAAATACGATTCTTTGTAAGAAATGGAAAAACATGATAGAAATCAAACAATTAACAGCAGATGAAAACAGTGGAGCAAACATAAAAAAAATAAAAATAATCACCTCTGGCAATGCTTTTCTTCCACTTGGCTTAACTTCCATAGCTTCGGAAGTTACCTCTGGGGCAGGTTTTGATGGAGCCGGAGACGTTTGTGCAGTACGAGAAGGCACTTGTATATCTGAGAAAGGAGACAAATTCCATGGCTGCAAAAATTGATACAAGTGTCAACTCACCATAAAACATTAATGGCATAGCTATATAACGGGTTGAAGGAAACTCTGCAATGAGGCACACCTGATTTTTTGAAGATCCACTAACTGGTGGATTGAATGGTTGAGCAGTAGGCTGACTACTACTGGGAGGAAATAAAGAATGTTGAACAGGAACTTGAACAAACGAATTAACAGCATTTGATGGCAACACCGATGTCGAGCCAGGGGCACCAATCACAAAGGGGGACATGGATACTTGCCCTACAGGTGATGCCACTGGTGCACCAACAGGGGGCAAATTTGTCGAGTTGTTTACGGGCGCAGCTGCACCTGGTGAATTACTAGCAGACGGTAATGCAGACATGCTGGCAAAAGGTGCAGTAGTAGGAAAACCACCAGAGCCAAAAATTCCAGCCGTTTGAGCTGGTACAGATGCTGAAACCGACAATTGTGAAAGTACAGATTCCAGAGAATTTGCATTTGCAGGAGCTTGAGGTACTTTCATCTCAGGGGGAGAATCAAAAGATGCCCAGTTGTCAGCATTTGATGAAGTTGTTGGTTGCATAACAGATTGAGCAACAGCTGCTGGTTGTGTTTGTTGAATTTCTGTAGTAGGAGGTTCAGGAACAGCATCAAAGTTGATCAAAGTTCCTGAATACTCCCTTCTAAGTTCTGCTGGGTTCGCATTAGAGGATGCCAAGCTACTGGAAGATGCACTTCTCTGCAATTGTTCACAGAGATGGTAAAAGTTGTTTATTCTTCTGGGAAAGCTCAAACATCAAAGAAAATAAACTTTGGAATGAGTGGACAATGGATATTATGAAATAATATTCGGAATAAAACTTTAAAAACAAGCTCATTACACGCCAGCCAATTTTAAGATACGAAAAAATTCAAGTGAAGCAAGTAAAGTTCGGAGTGAGTAGGAAATGCAGAGATAAGAACTGGCTTACATTCAAATAAAACAAGAAAAATAATCTGCATACATAACTGAGGAAACGGAAACCAGAGAGTGGGACAAAGATAGAGAACACATACACCAAATTCAAAACTTCAACACACTTGGTAGCTTTGGTTTAGTGGAATCTAGTTGAAATGGAATTGTTATTCTCTTGGAATGCTCATTCCTAAGTTTGGCTTGCTGAGAAAATGACAAATGTCTGTGGCAGATGGAATCATTGTTCACCATTTTAAGGGAAGGAGCATTTCATTGGGAGGCCAAGGAATGATCATCCCATTCCTTCTCAAAATCATTCCATGAAACCAAACAGTCTTAATTCATTACTATGTGCAGATAAAGCAGTTTGGAACGTGATACTCACGATGCAAACAACTCAGAAACATAAAACAAGCATGAAACCTAACAAGGCACTCCTCACCTGTGTACTAGCTGTTCCATCAGTAGCCCTGCCACCATTAGCTTTTGGAGGTTCAATAATCCGAAGGGGAGAAACATTCTCTCCCAGAATCTCTCTAACAGGGCGAACAATAGGGGGGCTGGAACTTTGAGGATCCTTTTGGCGGTCAGGTGACCTACCTTCGAGTTTATAACTTCCATCAGAAATTTTCCCATCGTCGGATCTCCTTCCATTTCCAAATCTATCTTCCCGTCGCCAGTCATTTACTACCTTGGTATGGGCAGGACTTCTCCGAGAATCACCATATTGCCGACTTTCTTGATCATATCCTGGGCTTTTTCTTTCTTCGTTACCCTTTCTGTAATTTTTTTCGTCACTTCTTCCGCCAGGGCTAGGTCGGTCGCTGTAACGGCGTTCGTTCGTGTCCTCATATGGAGGGCTTCGAGGCCCACCTTGATATGTATCTGTCCTCCTGCTTTCGTAGGAGTCCTCCTTTTCACCCTGCATGATATACACTTGCATCTTTCAGAAACATAAGAAAATAAAACCAGCCGAGTGGTAGATCTATTGGCTTTGAAACAATCTTATCACAACTATATTAAGCTATCAGAAACTAATGATCACTGTCACTAATATTCAACACCTCAAAACCTTATGTAAGCCCTCATGGAGGGAAAGCAAAAAAAAAAAGTTTCTATCTGTTTCTTCTTTCCATCTTAGGTTATTTTTCTTTATATTTTTTGGTTGGGGATGGTGAAAAGGGGGTTGGATACGAGTATCTTTACCATCTTCACCTTTGGAGGTCTGTCAAAGCTTTTCTCTCCTGTATATCTTCTATCAACGTAGACATGCTTAATGAAGTCCCGAAGTCTCTCAACATTACTGGCAGCAAAAGTATGAATCAGAACTGAATTATGTTTTGAAAAATATAGCTAAAAACACACAAATAATAAATAACCTGGCATCGGTGACATAATGACGCTGCGGATCGCATTCTTTGAAATAAATTTCTTTTGCACGCTGTTAATATGAAACAGAAATCATGAATCAGGATGGTTTGTAGGTGTATAGGCAATGACATTAAACAAATTATAAAAAATTCATTCATACCGCGTTTCCCCCTTCTTGAAGGGCAGTAACTTCTTGTGAACTAAACTTTGCCATTGACACTGATTTTACTCTGTGTGTGAACTCCCGACTACATATAACTCCAAACAAACAATTTTTATTCTAGCAAGTGGTACAGCAGATACCAAAGTCAACAAAAAACTTATCCCTGGTCCTTGTCACTCTCTCCTCTTCACAAAAGCAAAAGGCAAAAGCACACAATAGTACTTACTGTATCCCACTGCAGTTTGTGCATACAAATGTCCAGAAATTTGTGCATACATATTGTGGTCCCTGTTTAGCAAAGACAAGTTAGCTCTGGTATTAAAACCATGTCTTCCCAATTTAAAATGACTGGTGAAAATTAGCACTTCACAGTAATGTCCATAAAACCAATACGTTCAGATTTTCATGTCATGTAGGGGGAAAAACTATCAGGGGAAAGGACTAGAAAAGCAATTTTCAGTTAAAAGTTCCGAGTGGGTCCTTGCCCATTTGCTTTAGGAACTTCTATATTTCCGTTTTTGTACAGGTTTTTATAAAGCTCCATAGGACTGCAATCATTCTCTCTCTTTTTTCCAGCAAGTTCCTTCCTAACACTACTACTACTAAAAGCTCTTGAATTCAATCCTCCTGTTGCCAATTTTGTTGCTTCACAAGTTTGGCAGTTTAAGAAAATTTGAAGAGTTCAATGGTCTGTTGAGTGAGAAGTGGAATTTTATTGATCTAATAGGTTCATGAACCAATCATGTGAGTCAAAAAATTAAGCAATCTTCATAATCTGCTTCCAAAACCTTGCCCAAAAAAAATCATCGCCAGCTTGTAGTTCTAGGAATCAAGTTCATGCTGAAATCTGTAACTCAATTGGAAAAAAACTGACAACTCATACACAAAAGGAAAACCATAAATAAATGCACAACAAAAAAAAAACCCGCCCTTTCTCCTTCATTTCAAAGAAAAACAACCACCAATTATCAACTTACTAACTCAGGCCCCGTTAATTGTTGGGCTTCACCCACGTGTGATAATTTATCGAGGGGGTGCTTGGTAATTATTCGCGTGTAGTTATGTTATATTCGGTTTTGGTTAGAGAATCAAATCCTATGGCAAGTTGGAGGAGTTCCATACTTGGTGGTATTACTATGGAAGAGTTTCCTTCTTGGTGTATTTCCTAGTCCGAGTAGGAAAAGGAATTACAAGGCGGTAGGAAGCCTTGGGGTCAAGGCTTGATACTCTACAAATACCGAGGCGTATTTGAGATTTATATGTGTGACATAATGTGAGGGAGAGGGTGAGGCGAGCGTGGGGGGCCGGTCTGTGGCCTCCCCAGAGAGGAACCAGCGTGTGGTTCCCGGACAATATTTTCATCTTTATTGTATATTGTGTGAATATATAATCAAAGGGAGTTTTTCTCTGAAATCACTGCGTGTGTTTGTGTGTGTGGTGTCCCTTACGGTTCTAACATTAATAAGTACTTATTTTTTAAGAAGACAATTTCAAACTCAAAAATCATGTGCTTACGCAAATAATTTTCTTATCAATATGGATTTTGTTTGATAAATCTCATTGAGATCTTTAATACAGTACAAAAAAATTGAAAATTTATTTTTCATTTGTATTATTTTTGAGTTTAAAAATGTGAAATAAATATTTATTTTTTAAGAAGGTGTTTTAAAAACGGGGCCTCATTAGAAGTAAGAAAAGTGTCTCAGAAAACGCTACATCTCAGCACACAGAAACTTAGAAAACAACTGCTATATTTGACTTTTCAACCAACATTGCAGCCGAATTCAACTCAACCGAATAATACAGGAATTGAAACAATCAAAGCACATTTGGATTCAAACATACACGCAACAAAAGCTAACAATCTAAAGTCAAAGATATTCTAGCTCAGTTGGTCGTGTACCGGTACTTAGGTGGGTTCGAGCTAATAGAATAGCATCAATATCCTTAACTTAACTAACATACTACCATCCCATAGTCTCGCAAAAAAAAAAAAAAGGTAATAATAAGGCAAGCATACCAAGCTGTTACAGTTAATACACCGTCGATTGTCAGCAAGTTTGAGAAGATTCCGTATAATTCTCTCGTTTTTCTCGTCCTCCTTCACTTGATTCGCCATCGCCTCCGATGAAAAAACCTTACTTGAACACCAACCAACACAATAAGCACGCAACAATACTAACCCTACTAACAATAACACACTCAACAACAAAATAGACGAACTGGAAGAAACTGTATTAATGGGAATTCCAATTACAGCACCAAAACTGAATGACGCAACTGATCGAAAGGAAGAAACGTAAACAATTGCACACACAAGTGGAATGTACATAATATGTGTGCTGCGCATTGGAACCCTAGAACTGACCTGATCAAAGATCTGGAAAGTGGAGTAGTTGATTGAGGAATGTGTGGATTTCAAGAAAGTAAGGAGAGAGAGAGAGAGAGAGAGAGAGAGTAGGGTGCCCGAAGACAGAGGAGAAGGTGGCTGTGTCTGCTGGGAATGAACTGTTTTGTTGTCTGGTCAGATCTTTGGACTAGGAAAAAATATTACCCACGTAGGAGTACCAGTTGGGTGGCAACTGGACTTCGCTGTAATTAAAACCTATTTTCCCAGCGAAAAAATCACGTATTTAGCCAGGGACGATGCTATGGTGTCCCCGATTATTTTGGAGACACCGTAATTTTTTTGCATAATTTTACGATTAGGAGCATAACTAAAATCAATTACAACATTACAAAACCCAAACAATGCATAACCAAAGAATATCCAAAAAATCAACCAAGGCGTAACTAAACCCAACCAAGGCATAACAAATAAGTTATGCCTTGCTATAGTTTTGGTTATGCCTTATTATTGTTCTGTTATGTTTGTAATGGATTTTGGTTATACTCATAACAGTTTTGTTATGCCAAAAGTTACGGTGTCCCCAAAATGACCGGGAACACCGAAGTCATTCCCTTTAGCCATAATAGGTAACCGAGGCGAAACATTCTAAATCTCGGGACCACGAGATTAGAAACCATATTAAAATTAGTCGATGTGCTCGCACGCTGGCTAAATCACATATTTAGCCATTACCTTCAAAGCTCCAGAATTAGTCGATGTGCTCGGCTCGAACATACGGTTATAAATAAAAAAAATTAGAAACCATAATTTTTTTTCTTAGGGCAATGATTGGTAACTATACACTCCAAAATTTGTATTTTAGTGTTTTGGCCATGTGTATTTTGAACACTAAAAGACAAGTATTGGAGTGTAGATACCAAAAAGTGGAGTGTTAAAATCAATTATGTACTTTTTTTCTTACCATTTTTCTTTGAGAGCAATTGTGTTCGTCCTCGCCTAGGGTATGCTTATTTTTTGTCTCGCTTTGCTAATAAAATTGTTCATTTTTTTTCCAGATGAGACCCAGACAAAATTCACTTGAATCGAATGTCGATAAGTGCTTCAATTAGGAGTTTATTTATTTTCTATGAAATTCTTGACGGAAAATTTGAACTTTTAAATCAAACGCATAGTCGATCTTCTAACAAATGAATTTGAACAAAATGAATGATTTTGATTATTGTAGTGAAACTCATATGCCCTCGCAAGATTGAACAAAACGAGAGTAAACAAAATTGCTCTTTTTCGTTTGAGTCATAATCTTGTTTGGTTGCTTTTTCTACCTAATTTTCCAAACTTCCCGAAAAGAATAACAAGTAATAATGACGGCTTTAGAAAGTTTTGTTAGGATAATTATCCTAACAAAACAATAAAGATAGTTTAATTATAAAAGAGAGCAATAATTATCTACGAAATGTGTTTGACTGTTTGTAACTATAAATAATTATTTAATTTGACCTTGCGGTAAAGTCCGAGAATTCCCTATTTTCTATGTGGAGGTATTATTTTTTTGGGTGTGGATTGAATAAAGTTTACAAACTTTACTGTCCAAGTATTAAAAAACAGAGGGCTGAGGTTGAGATTTTGAGAGTACTTTGTAAATGGAAAATGCTAACTAAATCCTATTGGACTTATGATAATAAAAAAAAAATATATATATATATATATATATATATATATATATATATATATATTCGTCGAAATTGTATACATCAATAGAAAATTAGTGGGGGAATTAGTTAGTTAGGCCACATGGGGTCCAGAAACTGTGTATAACCCTAAACATCAAACGCCTCGGTGAGGCTCGAACCTTAACCTCCCTTGTGAGAGAACCAAGAGGTAACCGTTGGGTTACGAGCTCTTTAGTTTAACAGAAAGATGTATTGATAACCACAAAAAGTGCGTATATATCCGCCAACTACAATAATATATGTGTAAAATTATATTGGAGTTCTAACTGTAGTATTTTTTTGTGTGTATTATCTTGTACCCAATGAACTCACGCCGAACCTTTTTCTATATAAGTGTTGTGTTGCAAAGTGTTCGTATAAAATACTTTTCAATGAGTTTGGTGCCGCCACTATAGAAAAAACTTTCCACTGCGATAGAGGAGTAGAAGACAAGTAATATTTTATTTTGTTTATGAAAAGTTTCTAGAATGTTACTACTAAGTTATTGAAATCACCAATCAAAACTTTTTTTTTTAGCCTTGATGCCGTTAGGCCAACGGCTACATTGCAAATTTTTTTTGCGGCAGAAAAGTTTTATTAATCTTTTAAATACAAAGTCCATAAGGGTAAAGAGAAAAGCAATAAATGTCTATCCGAGACCCAGACCCTTGATTGACCACTTTGTTGTTGTTGTTTCTTACGTTCCTCCTATAAGATAAGTGTAAAATCTGTTTCTTTTTCGATTAGTTTACAGCCGTGAAGTCCTTCTGTTTACGTCTTGACTCAACAAGGTGAAATTATTATTTTATTCTAGATTTTATCACCGCTACATAATGCTCTCTCAAAAATGTATTTTAAAAAAGATCTCAAAACATCACGGGACGGTGCTTCCGGAGCCTTGAATAATCACTCAAAAGGAAGGGTCTAGCTGTTGAGGTTCGTGTCGAACTGTCCAAGGCGGGATATATGACTCTGAGTCTCTGACAATGTCAACAATATACCAATTGGTCGGTATATCAGTTGAGAGGGATTGTTCCTAGTACAGCTAGTAGAGCTGTGCTACGTGCACAGCTCAGCAGGCCTTTTCTCCCACTTCGGATCGTAAAAAGATGATCGGAACCGCTCATTTTGTTCAAAATATATCGTTTAAGGTCTTTGTAAAAAATGAGTTTCGTTCGATACTATTAGAGGCGTTAACAAAACACCCAAAATCACTTCAGAATTTAGGCCAAAATGAGCGGTTCCGATTATCTTTTTGCGACCCAAGGCGGGAGAAAACGCCTGTTGTGCACAGCTTGCTGTGCGCATAGCACAGCTCAAAAAGCCTCGTGCACAGTATTGAACGAAGCTGAGGTGATTTTGGGTGTTTTGTTAACGCTTCTAACGGTATCGAACGAAGCTCATTTTTTACAAAGACCTTAAACGACATATTTTGAACAAAATGAGTAGGTCCGATCATCTTTTTGCGACCCGAGGCGAGAGAAAAGGCATGCTGTGCACAACTTGCTGTGCACGAGGCTTTTTTGCAGCTAGTACCATGTTTAGACCTCGTTCCACTCAGAACTTTTTTAATTTTTTTAGGAAATGATTTTGCCACTTCCTTTTTTGTTAACGTCACTTCCCTGCAAGTGTATTGTTGCACCAAAAATATACTTGCAGGGGAATGACGTTAATAAAAAAGTAAGTGACAAAATTAACAGCCTTTTTTCTCGTTTGTTAGGTTTGCGTCTCACTTCTTTGATTTTTCAATTCGCCGAGACGAATCGAAAAAGTAAAATCATGACTTTTAACCAAATTTTTTTTGGAAAATAACCACTTCTAAGCCAAAAAAAAAAAAAAAAAATCAATTTTTTGACTTATTTTTTCAAAATATTTGGGTGAAAAATAATTTTTTTATTTATTCGAGATAAATCAATAATTCACAAAGTTGTCAGTGTACAACTCAAAAAGTGCCATTCCTATAATAGTACAACTATACACAATTAATATACAACCACACACACAATCACACAAACTTGTGTGATTGTGTGTGGTTGTAGCATGATTGCACATCAACAATGCTACAATCACACACAAATACTTACACACACTTGTAAAGGGAGTAGGCCCCACACATGTTAGAGGTATGCAATGTGTGTGGTTGTAAAATTATTGAAAACTCATGGTAGAGATAACCGACAACTCATGAAACTGAACATTCTCTATGCTCCTAGTAAAGTTTCTCCAAGGGCACGCTCTGAGCCCTAATATTTTCTTCGACTGCAGCTGTAACACCATCACTACTACAGCCCAATTTCAGCTCAAAATCTCAATCTCAAGACCTCCTTAGAATTTTCTGTTTAGCCAAAACGTAACTCCATACTAGGTTTGTCAATAGATTGGATTGAATTCGAAACTACTTGATCGAATTCGATCTGAATCCGATCTTCATGAATCTAATAATAGTAATCCGAATTCAATCCGGAATTTTTTTTTTTAAAATTCCAGGACTCTAGAAAAAAGGGAAAAATACATATTTTTTTTCAAAAAATGGGGGAAAGAGATATCCCCCAGGCCACCACCAATCACAATTACAACCACCACAACCCACCTCCACCTTCTCCTCCCACCGCCACCGTCCATCAATCACCACTGCAAAACTCGTCAACGAGGACGACGTGCGGCGCGAGGTGCAGATCATACTCCCTGCAACATCAACATTCGGACAAAAGAAACATTGTATCATCTGGCCGATCTTCTCTTGATGTGGAGAGAGAGAGAGAGACATATGGAGCTGTCACGGATGGCGGAAGGGGTGGCGACGTGACCGTCGATTTGAGTCATCTGGCCAATCTTCTCTTGTAATGTCATTCGAGAGAGAAGTCTTTGATTCTTGAGTTGATTGCGGAGCAAATGGCAGAACGTTCAGCTCACTTCAGTTGTTGATTGCAGAGCACAGCGGTAGTACAAGATAAGGTAGGAAATACGGTTTATTTTAAATAGGTTCGGATTAGATTGATAACGGATTTAATTCAATACAATTTGAATCTGATCCCATCCATATTTTGGTTACCAGATTCGGATGATCGATGTCATCGAATTCAATTGGAATTTCAGATCGAATCCGGTCACAGTGTGAGTTGAATTCAATCGTACTCTATGATTCATAGCCTTTTTCGTTGCTTGCTAGCATTACAAGAGAATCAAATTCTCCACATCTATGATTCATAGCCTCATAAATTCGTCGCGGAATAACCTTCGAATGTCAAACATTCGGATTGCGAGGGGAACAAAGAGGACGAATAAAATAATGTTTGGGTCACTTCATATTATTAATTAGGGATTCTCTCTTCAGGCAAATGTACGTGTAAAAAGCATTATTATTACTCTTCCTCTCCTTTTCTTTCGAAACTAACGAGGTTTCGTTCAGCTGTCAAGAATGTTTCTGTAAATTGTATTTTCAAGAAAAATGAAAGTAAAGTATAATGAAGGCAAATGAAAATTGTTTTCTACGTTCCATTGGTAAAGAAGGTTTTGGAGAAAAATCAAAATCTTTACTTTTTGTAAGATATATGCAGGAAATTATGCAGGAAATTGTTTTCTATTAGAATTTTTTATTTGGTAATGTTTCAAGTCAGTTTGCGCGCACTTGAGATTAATTCTTTCCACATGTGTTTTACAGGCTGAAGTGGCCCCAATAATTGCTAGTAAGAAGAATTGAACCAGTTGAGATCTTAAGAAAAAGTAAACTCCCAAGTCTCAGGCCAAGATCACTTGGTCAACCCCTTATTCTTGTTTTTTAATAGGAAATTGATATTGTATTGCGGATTCTACAATTTTTTAACAGTGAATGAAAACTACAAAAGTTACAAAAAAGTTAATTCTCGTAACGTTTTTGAGCATTTCCTTCCAACTGAATGAAGATGAAGAGAAATTATTTTTCTCCTAGGTCGATTTTGTTTTTTCAGAAAGATTTGTATGTTAATTTACAAGTGTACTTTACTACTCAAAATAAAAAGAGGCGTGATTTTCACACTCTACTTTTTTGATAGAGAGCTGCTAATGGTACAGCAATGGCTGTACAGCAGCCCATTCGTAAATGCCTTTACCGATATCGGATTGAGATAATTTTTTACAGGGACTGTAAATAATATGTTTTGAACAAAATGAGCGACTCCGATCATCTTTGCGCAAAATCCATCTGTACTGGGCTGCTGTACAGCCATTGCTGTACCTCAATCTTTACTGTTTTTGATAGCTACATTCTCTTTTTTATTTTTTAGTGTTGAAAGTGTATATATATTTTTTGCTAAAAGATTAAAAAAGATGAGTATTGGGAGTTGCTGTAGTGCAGCAGCTGCACTACAACGTGTAGTACTGCGGATCTAACTGTCCATCTCCATATGAAGAGCTTGGATTTAATCCAAGCTCCTACAAATCCGAACCGTCAATTATTCAAATGAAAATCTGAATCGTCCATTATCGAGATAGACGGCTAGATTGACTGTGTAATGTGGGGGTGCATCACAGCACCCCCAATCCATGAAAATCATTTTTCAATAAAAAAATGAAAAATGACTTCTACACCTCTTTTTTTACCACATACACTCTTTTTTTGTCTTTATTTGGTGTGAATTTATTTTATTGTCCCTTAATGTGTAAAAAAATGAATTTATGAAAGGATAAAAAAATAAATTCACATGAATAAAAATAAAAAATGAAATGTATATTATAAAAAAGAGAGCGAAGAAGTCAATGCTCTAAAAAATTCAAGTAAACTCTTATCTTTTTCTCTTGTATTCTCTTCCACGTTTTATAACGATGATTAGCGAATAATCAAATTGCCAGAAATCCCGTCAAATCAACGGGAAATGTCTAAGAAACAACTAGTACTAGTACAATCGATAGCATTTTAGGAAAGTATAATCTCACAAGCTAATAAAGAGAGTGTTCATCACGGACCAATAGCAATGCAACAAAGTGCTGCGTGTGCTTCCGCCTCAGCACCGCTGATTCGTCATCCAACTACTCCAAACCTTATCCACGCGCCACCTACCGCGCGTGACCCTTCAGTTCTCTCCCAGCTCAAAAGCGGCGTAAACCCAATTCCCCAAGCAAATTCAACTGCCAACGAAATTTGGTCCAGAGCGCAATAGAGGAGAGAGAGAGAGAGATTCACAGAACCCTCCAAATCCCAAAACCCTCCGTCGTTCCCTTCACCGTAACCCTAGGCGCCTCCTCTGTCTCTCTCCTCGCATTCTTCACAGGTAGTAGTACTTCTCTCAGATTCGTCCTCTCCATCTTTGTTTTACATATACGTGCACACACACCTGTACATAGATATGTATATATTCGCGAGTCCGTATGTCCAAGTGGTACGGGTCAGATCCGCAGTTAGTCATCCGTAATGTATTATCCTATTCGTACCGTTGACTATTTAGGCTGTGAAAATCGGTGTGGATTTCTGTTATTGTCAAATTTAACCAATGTGCGGAAAGCGCTGTACGAATGAGTGTTGATTGCTGTATGTAGGGTATTGTGTTTGCTTCCGGTGTGCTTTGATTGGCTAATTTGCTACCGAGTATATGTGTTTGATGCTTGAATTCATGAATTTCCAAGTTGATGTACTTTAAAAGTTGTTGTATAGAGGTTTGGGTTGGGAAGGCCGGAAGGGTGAGCTGAAGCTGAAGAAATTGTTACTTTTTTTTTTGGGTGCAACGGAATGTAAGAATTGTGTTGCTTGTGTTATATTAACTGTTGTTATTAAATTTGGGTACATGTAGTCCAAGTTGAGTTTAGGACCTTTGGTCCCTTCAATTTGATTCTAAATAGTTCATGTTTTTTTGGTTCCACATAGCATGGGAACATGTTATCAAGCTTCATATTAGAGCTCTCCTTTGCCTTGGCAACAGAGGAATGATCAGTAGACGTGTTTTTGTTTCTGCATATGCATTATCAAATTATCATAAATATGTTTGGCCAAGCTGATGTGGTGGAGCATTCCTCTCATCGTCAAGCCATGTTTTAAAAAGTGTGGCTGGAGTTGGAAGTGCATAATCTTTTGAAACCTTGTTTATTAATGGGTTAAACTTGAGTTCCTTAGTTTGTCAGTTTTCTTTTAGTTAAGGCAGTCCAGAATCGCTGTTTTATTATTCCCGGTGAGAAGAGTTAAATTTTTCCCTTGTCTTGATTGTAGATGTATAAAAATTAGAGATTTTCATATGCAGGACTGTTATCATCCATACCATGGGTTCAATATGAAATTTCTTCTTCCTCGTGAAAAAGGACCACCATAACACTTGTTTGCCTTCAAATACTGTATCTAATTGCTGGTTACTGAGGTTCCCATGCTACTGATTCTCACAGGAGGGTGCCTTGAACATGAACTTCCTTGACTCCAGTAATCAGAATCATAGATTTGGAACGTAATTTCTTGCTAAAGGTTAGACCTCTAATCCTCGGTATTTTCTCCCACCCCCTCCTTTTTGTAGTTCTTACATGTTTGGCTTTGTGAAGTTTCTCCCTGTCGTAATTTGCTACTTTGATTACGACATTGAAAAGTACAAGGTGATATAATTCATATTGATCTTGAACAAAATACTTTGATGAAGGCCATAGCATGGGCACATCATCTCTTCTGATATAGCGGCAGCTCTCATCTTGAATTTTTATAGGAAACCTTTAATTGTATGCTTTTGTAAGGAAATATTGGAGTTTGAATAGATGCATTAAAGTCCTTTTACAATCTTTCATCTTGAACTTTAATAGGAAACCTTTATTTGTACACTTTTGTAAGGGATATTGGAGTGTGGCTCTATGCATTAAAGTCCGTTTAGAATCGGGCTGCTGGAAGTGCAAGTTTTTTACCATATTTGATGACTAGTGATACACCTGTGGGTATAAAGGTCAAACAAGATAGAGAGGAGGTTTTAAAAGGGTTCTTTCCAACCCTAGCAGCACAAACTTGATTGAGTCCGGGGCTGCTTCTCCTCACCAGTCAGTAGCTGGTTTCTAGTATTGATTCCTCTTGGCTAATCTTCCCCTACCTCTTATTCATAGTAAAGCCTTATTATTTTCTTTTAGGGCGTGTCCTTTCATTTTAGTTGTGTACGAAGACACCATACCTTTTTTTGTTTGGCAAGTGTTTCCTTTATGTGAAATCCAATAAATTTATGTCTTTCAGTAAAATCATTAACGTTTTCTCAGGTTAGATGATATCAGTAATGTATATAGTTCTTTATCAGTTGCGTGTCAAAAAATTACTTCTCTATCTGATGACATGTCTTGTTCAAAGGACTCATCCGTATATAATTGGTCTTCCAGGTCAGTATATAATAGATCTGATTCCCATATCACCAGTAACCGGCTGAATTGTAAGGTTGAATTAAGTAGGTTGATTCTATTGCAAGGTTGAATCAGGAGATAATATGATCAGATGATAGCTTTGCTGGGGGCATTGTTATGATTTTGTTAGTGATAAATGCAATCAGAAGTATTGGATAAGTTTCCAATCTGACACGACAGCTAAATATCTAGATCCTAGTTACCTGATGGCTGACTGTCCAACAATTTACAGGCATAAGCATCTAAGAAGAAGTTAATTGGTATTAATTGTGGTCATTAATCTATCATCTATGCATGGGATAAAGCAAACCACAATTGAGTTTGGTGAACAAGAGATACGGTGTTGCATTTATAGGACATGCACAATTTACTATCAAAGTTGATGTATGCACTCCTATTTACTTCTGTTTTTTCATTTTTGGCCTTGCTCTAGATTATCTTACTCTTCGGTTGGAATGTTTCTTTTGCTGTCAGTTTCTGGCGTCCAAAGTCTTTCTTTCAGTGTGCAAAGCACCCC
The DNA here is from genome assembly GCA_019656295.1 of Rhododendron mucronatum var. ripense. Lineage (NCBI taxonomy): Eukaryota > Viridiplantae > Streptophyta > Magnoliopsida > Ericales > Ericaceae > Rhododendron > Rhododendron mucronatum. Next base: position 68,981 of record BPLT01000151.1, on the reverse strand, counting down.
AGAGAAAAATGGATGATATAATGGTGCTTCAAGAAGTCCGGAACTCCTCCAAGTGTTTCTGAAATCAGGACTGAAAAAGAAATACACTGCTTCATTTATATGCAAGATGTCAGAACAACCTCCAAAGTCGAGTAAGAAAGTTTTGAGGAATCACGAGCGAACAAAAGCATCTTTTAGTCCCAAGGATCATCCTTCTTCTAGGAAACATCAGAGAAAGGGGGAAAGCCCTGTTCTGATTTCACCTCCTGCAGAGGAGTCTCAGGATTTTGGAACTTCGAATTCATGGATCTGTAAAAATTCTGCATGTAAAGCCATTCTGTCCATAGACGACACTTTCTGCAAGAGGTGCTCTTGTTGCATCTGTCACTTGTTTGATGACAACAAGGATCCTAGTCTGTGGTTGGTATGCACATCTGAATCTGGTAACCGGGACTCCTGTGGTTTATCCTGTCATATTGAGTGTGCCCTCCAACATGGAAAGGTGGGGGTTGTTGATCTTGGGCAATTGATGCAGCTTGATGGGAGTTACTGCTGTGCTTCTTGTGGTAAAGTTTCAGGCATACTTGGGTGAGTTGCTTGTTTGCACTACATGACTTGAGAAATTAATTACAGCGCATCTGACTAGCTTTTAGATTGGGGACAGTTGAACCCCTTTCCCCTCCATAAGATCCAAAATTGGAAGAGAAAAAAACGAACATGCAAAACGAAAACAAAAACAAAATAGAAGCATGCAAAAACAAAAACAAAATAGAAGCGTGTGACACTTAGTTTGACTTCTTGCTTCGTGGAAAGAACTTGCCATCATGTAAGTAATGAACTTTTTGCCGTCTTTGTTTGCTGGAACATGATATTTATTAGTGAATGCTATCTTGCTGAATCAAAAAGGTTGGTAAATAGTTACAGCTCTCTTGGACTTTATAATCCAGGCTTCTGCCCAGGCAGAATAAGACAATAAGTATAAGTAGAATACAGAAAGTCGGCTGCAAGTAAACTTTATTTTTCTTTCATAGGTTTTGAACCTGATTGTTTGAATTACAAATATACTGGCAGATGTTGGAAGAAGCAACTGAACGTAGCAAAGGATGCTCGACGGGTCGATGTCCTCTGTTATAGGATATTCCTCAGTTACAGACTCCTCAATGGAACATCCAGGTTTAAAGAACTGCATAAACTCGTTAACGATGCGAAAGCCAAATTAGAAACAGAGATTGGTCCATTGAATGGAGTTTCAGCCAAGATGGCCCGGGGCATTGTTAGCAGACTTCCTATTGCAGCTGAAGTGCAAAAACTGTGCTCTCTCGCAATTGACAAAGCAGATGAATGGCTGGCCACTGTTTCTGACACAAACCCAAATCACAGAGGTAGCTTACCTGACAAATTGTCTATGTTCTAACTTTGCTTGAAACTTGAAACTGAAGGCTAATTTAAATGACTAAGAGTATTTTAATGCTTTTAAAATTGGCAGAGGGCTCACTTCCTGCGGCTTGCAGATTCCATTTTGAAGAAGTGACGTCTTCTTCAGTTGTGATTGTTTTGTTGGATTTACCTTCTATATCAAGCAGTGATATTAAGGGATACAAGCTCTGGTACTGCAGGAGTAGAGACGAGACGCATTCAAAAGAGCCTATTTGTGCTTTCCCCAGAGTTCTGAGAAGGGTTTTGATATCAAATCTGCAACCCTGCACTGAGTACTCTTTTCGGATAATTTCATACACCGACGATGCCAATTTAGGACACTCTGAGGCAAAGTGTTTCACCAAGAGTGTGGAGATAATTCACAAGAATCCCCAAACCAGAGCAAGTTCTAATGCCAGGAGGGAACCTAAGACTCTGCCAGCCGTTGGATCAACTTCTGGTTTCAAGGTCCGAGACCTTGGAAAGATCCTACGGTTGGCATGGGCTCAAGAACAAGGCGGCTTTGAGGGCTTTTGTGGCATCGATATAGAGGAATGCTGCGGAGCTTCTGAGCCAGCTAATGATCATCTGCCACCCGTTTCACGTGAGCTCGACTTGAATGTTGCTTCAGTGCCTGATCTAAACGAAGACCTAACCCCTCCTTTTGAATCTTCCAGGGATGATAATCAAGCAAGATCTCATGGTAGTGGCGACTCTCAGAATTGGACACATGGTGCTACTGGTGAAGTGCCAGCTATTGATTTTTCGGGGAAACTATGCACTCTGGGAAACGGGTCACCGTGCAGAATGACCCACGGGTCGAGGGGCTTGGATGATAACTTAGAATACTGTGTGAAGACGATTCGACGGCTGGAATGTGAAGGTCGTATAAAACGGGAATTCAGGATTAAGTTGTTAACATGGTTTAGCTTGAGATCGACAGAGCAAGAACGAAGGGTGGTCAACACCTTCATTCGGACTATGATCGATGATCCGAGTAGTTTAGCAGCACAACTAGTGGACACCTTTTCAGACACTGTATCCAACAAGAAGCCACGGAATGGTTTCTGTAGTTAACTGTGGGATTACACATTAACTTAAGGCTGTATTAGATTAGCTTCGCAAAATCCCATTTCCTTATTCTTAAGCCGAGAGAAGAACTACTGCGGATTGTTTTTCTTATTCTTTGTACATTAAGTTAATCACGCTATTGGAAGTGATTCATTTATATTTGGGACGATTCGGTCCCCTTCGAAGATTTGGGGTTGTAGAATGCATCAATCATTTCTTAAACCGTACTAATGAATTGAAGCAGTGATATTGATTTCACCCTTTGGAATTAGGGTCTGTTTGGTTTCAATTGTGCTAAAATACAGCTAGATTTTTAAGTGAATTACTGTAATAAACAAGACGTCAAATCAAACGGACCTTAGTTTTGAAGAACTAGTCAAAATTATTAACACTTTGATAGCAAAAGAATTTGATCCTCTCCGGTGTTTAATTTGGATTGAACGGAACAATTCAAATATGAGTCGTCCATTACTGTAATTAAAGGTTCGGACATCTTGCTTTTAAGAGTCTCTGATTAAACTGAACCATAGACTATTCCAATGTGTGGTTCAAAATTTGAACCGGAAAGAATCCGAACTTTTAAATATCCAACACTACAGAACGAAGCCTTAACCTTGACCTTGAGCCCTTGGGCTTTGTAGTAGCATTGGCCCTACTAGTGGGGGGGGGGGGGGGGGGGGGGGGGGGGGGAAGGGGAGAAGAAAGAAGGGGGGCAGGGGGAGTGCACCATTTGACTCATTGATGACACACACAAGAGGACCCCTTTTCTCTTGTTTTGGTTTGTTGTTTATTGTGTTTTTTAGCTTTTGGGAGATACTTCCAATGACCAACTTTTCCCTCTGAGAGGTTGCTATCCCTAGTCCCTACTTGGCAGTTGTCTATTTTGATTTGGTTGAAATATCAAAGATTCATGACTAATGCTTTCCTATCATAATCTGGAATATGTCCTCTTTGCTTTTCACCACAAAAAATATTACTCCTACAACTATTTATCTAAAAATTGATGAAACTGCAGGAGATTTCAAGCAAACTTTATTTTTAAATTATTTTTTTTTTGGGTGCAACCGAAATTCATACCAAATTAAAGGAAGTAGGTTCTACATAACCAAGTCATTGAGACTAAAGAAAGCACAGTCCTAATTAACGTGGCCAATAACAAAACTTGCTATGAAAAAAGAACAAGTCATGAGAGGGTGTCTAAAGCCTCTTTCTCTCTGCTTTCCTATGTTTGAACTGATCGATTGTGAAATCGACATCTCTCTCTTTCACTCACCCACTCCGGACTTCAAGAAAATTATTCAAAGCTCTTGAAACATCATAGTATATGCTCTTAACGAAAAGTACGTGATTGGTTAACTACAAACGATTGATCAAAGCACTTTTGTTAGTTTTGTGGAGATAAATAGATGCGTCAATCGTCATGACATATTATGAAGGGTGGTCTCTCTTTCACTCACCCACTCCCGGCCTCAAGAAAATTATTCAATGCTCTTGAAACATCATCGTATATGCTCTTAACGAAAAGTACGTGATTGGTTAGCTACAAACGATTGATCAAAACACATTTGTTAGTTTTGTGGAGATAAATAGATGCTTTAATCGTCATGACATATTATGAAGGGTGGAGGAACAAGGTTCCAACACCACCAAATAACCTCTCCTATAGTTCTATTTATGGTATTGCAAAGTGATTTTTCTTGATTTTTCAATTTTTTTCCTATTTTACGTGCATGATAAACAGTAGTTAGGTTTCCCCATTTCACAATTTTAAGGGAAAAATAAATTCATGGAAAAGAATGAAGTAGTTAGGTTTCTTTAATAGGTCGGTTCTGAGGTGGAAACTCAAAACTTGGTCAGACATTAATGTGCAAGTTTGAGTTCTCGTAGTTTCTTATTGAAGCTAAACATACTCTTGACATCATTCATACATGGTGAGACCTTAGTTTAGGTCTCGAAATAAATGCAGTAGGGACTAGGGATCTTTAAGTGGTGTGGTATGACGGGACAGTACTTCCTGATGGAGATAACGGGTACCATACTTGCACTTCCTTTTTGTTCATAAAAACCCTTTAAAAAATAAAAAAAGAAGGGGTAGGTCGGTACTATGACGAGGAGTCTTAACTGATTTTAGGAACCGTCCTTTAAATGTGCACAGCTGCTTTGTGAGATACTCATAACTACTGTACTATGACCCCCCCAAGTGTGTAGATAAGGCACTGGAAAAATGTCAGAGTCTTCAACCGCTGCTCTGTTTCCTTTCTTTTTGACAACAGAAAATGGTACTGTACTGTAAAAGTTGCCCAATTAAACTTTGGTTAATTTAAGACAAGGGGTTGGCATAGTGGTTGGTAAAATGTCTGGGTTCGAGTTTTATCGTTGTGAATTGCGGCACCCCTTTCTCGATCTCCTCTTATCGATTGACCTGGAAAAAAAATTTATTTAATTTGCATAGATCACCTGTCTTTGACGAGATCGGAAAGAAGATTAGTTGAGATGCGCGTAAGCTAGCCTAGACATCCCTAACCGTTGAATACTTGAATCAGGAAAAAAAAAAAAAAAACTTTCATTATTATGGGTATTTTGTCTATAAAAGTGTATGAACAAATGTGAAAGTGCATTCGTAATAATGTATGCAACAATTGTGCTTTACAAAACTAAATATTTTTGTCTGCGCCTCAACTTGCCCATCGCACATCGATCTAGGGTCTCCAAGAAGAAGCTTCTTGCGGAGATTGGGGGTTAAAGCCGTTAAATTGAATCATCGAAACAAGAATGTCCTCTCTTCTTTCTTATCTTCCGATGACATCCGAAACAAGAACTCCACTCTTTTTAAGAATATGCTCATAAGGCAATAGATGTAGGAGCCAAGGTTGGACATTAAATTTAGAGGGGGAATAAGCTATAATTTTTTTAAAAATTGTTGATAGGGAGGAGGAGGAATTATCGGAAAGAATCAATGCTCTTGACGATTTGGACGATCGAAGATGTTTTCGTAGAGGATGATGATGACTTCGAGGATTGTGCCTCTCTTTCTCTGGAACTTTAATTTTGTGGTTTGGCGGTTATAGTTTTCTTCTCTTGGTCTCCGGTTTGGCTCTTTAATTCGTTTTGTTTCTTTTGGGTTTGGGGTTGTTTTTTTGGCTTTAGTTTGTTTGGTGTTAGCTGTTGCCGGGTTGTTTTTAGCGGATGTGTCAGCTTTCGTTTTTGTTTGTACGTACGTGGTGTTTTTTATTGGCATCTTGCCTTTTTTTGGTTTTGGTTCTTGGTTCACTTATGCCGGTGTGCCGTGATCCTTTTAATCTTTGTAATTCTTTTGAAAGATTAACAAAATATTTTTTTGCAATCGCAAAAAAATTGGGTTATATAGTAAGACCCTTCAACAATTAGTAGGTTAGGAATTCTTTGTTAAAAAAAATATGATCTATTTCGATATACTCACGAGAACACAGTATATTAAATTTTGCAAAATACATTTAAGGTTCTATTGTACAAGAGGCTGAGAACAAATTAAAGTGAAGTTTGGATTGAATTATCTATGGACTTATTTTTATTTTATTTTTTTAGTGAATTGTTTTTAACTTTTGGCCGTAGTTTCTTACTTTTGTAATTTCTCTCGATGAGACGACTCCTTAAAGTCAAATATTTGAACAAACTCCAACTTAGTTTTTTCGGTTCATTCTATATATACCTTACAGTACTATATTCAATTTTCTCTTTAAATATCTCCATAAACCCTATATCACACATTGGCCTGAGTGTCCAAGGACTCCAAAGTAATTCTTTGTGCTTTACACAAATCCAAAGCCAAAAATTTCTTCCAGTAAGAAGCCATCTCTCTCTCTCTCTCTCTCTCTCTCTCTCTCTCTCTCTCTCTCTCTCTCTCTCTCTCCTCGTTTTCTTCTAATACTACTAATCTACTCGTTTACATTCCTACTACGTTTTTTTAAGAGCCAAAAAGATGATTAAGACCTTCCATCCAATAAAATACGACAGAGTCAACATTCAAACAAGAAGAAATCATGCAAGACGACATGCTGTGATTATAATAGCAAGAAAATGTGCGATTGATTGGTAGTAGATGGAAAGGTCTTAGAATTTTCCTTTTCTACTTTAGTAGATAATCTTTATGTAGATTTTGACTTTTGATCGGTTTATTTTTTGAGAAATGCTAGGTGCAAAGAAAATAGGTAAAGAAATAACCCTTAAAGTGTACATGAACAGCTCAGATGCACTGCACAGTGAATCTGGACCATTCATGCACACTTTAAGGGTCTTTTCTTTGCCTATTTTCTTTGTACCTAGCACTACTCTCATTTTTTAGTTTCTAAGATTTCTTAGTTCAAGAATATTCCTCTTGAGAGTTATTTCTCCTTCTGGTGGATTCCTTCCACCCCCATAGATTCGGAAACTAAAATCTCGCTTCCGTTTTGCATAAAAGAATGAACTTAGTGCCGGAACGATGATTTTGTCCTAAGGGGTGCCAAAATTTTGAAATTAAGCATGAGGGATGTATCACAGGACTAAAAATTTCATATAGGGAACTATAAACTTACAGTTTCTCTTCAAAATTTTGCAATGTAAATTTATTTAATACATAAATGACGTTGTAATTGTGTTTAATACATGCAGCTCAACATTTTATAAAAGTCAAACCATTGTTTTTCAAGAAAAATTTTCTTTTCAATACAGAAAACTAGTGGAGTTCATTGGGTCAAGACCAAAAAAGATCAGGAAAATGATGGCCAATGACGTGTTTTGATAATTAATACCCACTAAGGACATTTTAAGCATTAACAAATGTTCTTAGTTTGTTCTTCGTGGGTATTAATCATCAAAACACGTCCTGGACCATCATTTTCCCGAAAAGATCGATGTAGAATTACAAGTACTTCCTCAATTTGTTTCCTTTTAGTATAAAGTTAATATTCAGCCTTAAAGAGCTAGGGGTGCCGGTACAAAACAAATTTATTATTTGGCCTTGTAAATGTAACATCGTTACAGTTGTTGCTAAATAGCAAGTAGGGGGTGTCGTGGTCACCTTATTACCTAGCACCACCACAACCACCACCCCCCCCCCCCCCCCCCCCCCCCCCCCCCCCCCCCCCCCCCCCCCCCCCCCCCGCCCCAAAAAAAAAAAAAAAACCAACAAAAAAATAAGGAAAATGATATTGACACTCTAAAAATTGATGGAGGCACTCCAAAAAACAAAGGAAAATAGTTTTGGAATTACACTGATTTAGGAGTGCCTGCATTAATTTTTGGAGTGTCAATATCAATCTCCAAAAACAAACCCATATTGTTCTAAACTTATCAAGAGTGTCCCTATAAACAGAAGGTAAATAGATCGAACTTGGAAGACAATAGGTTTAATAATATGTTTGCCAATAGATATTATTTGGATAGTTTTTTTTTTTTTTTTTTTTTTTTTTTTTTGGGGGGGGGGGGGGGGGGGGGGGGGGGGGGTTAATTAGGAGAGGAAAATAAATCGTGTATAATTAGTATGTCCATTAATTTGTCTCAATTTACTTGCATTTACATGGTTTTGTTTCGAAATTCATGTCCAGATTCTATGCATTTAATTACCTCATTCTCCCTAAGTTTTTTTCCGGTATTTTTTTCGGTATTTTTATCTTTCATGATGTTATATTTAACTTTTTGTTGTAATGGTTCGGATTAATCATTTGCCTCTAGGAGAGATATCAGAAAAGTATAAAAATATGAATTGAAAAATAAAAAAGTTCATGAGAGAGGCAGAGGTGGGTGAGACTTGGATTTGGAACAGATTCCCCGTCTTTATTTCGCCCTTTTTTGTAAAAAGAAAAAAGAAAGATGAGACCGCACCACCAACGTAGGCGATCGGTACATTGAGCGATAAATTAAAACGGTGGGGTTGCATGGTTGTTTCTAGAACAAAATTGATACTCACACAATAATTCAAACACAACACTAAATATAATCTCTCACATACATATGGACTCCACACATACTACAATATGTGGGCTTCATATATATGTGAGAGATTGTATAAATTATTATGTTTGGATAATTGTATGAGTAGCATAATCGACTAATCGTTTCTAGAAACCGCAGAGCTGATTCAATCAAAATAGGAGAGAGAAAGAAGCTGCCAAGGAGTGGGGAACCACCACATTGAACGAGGGAAAAAGGTGGTCGTTGGAAGTACCTATCCCTCCCCAAAATTAAGGCCAAACGAACCATTTATATAACACAAGAAGACGAACGATTACTTTTTTCACAATTGAATGACTGAATGAATGAATGTGAACCTCTCCAACTGTCCTACGCCTCCTCTGACAGATACCTTTTCCTTTATGTTTGTCCTTTCTTTTGGCTCTAGCTACGGTCCACTTGTAGGCTTGACACCGATCATCCTTTTGTCCTCCCTTTTATTTTTATTTTATTTTTTTTCTCATTTTTTAGGAAGGTGAAATAGGAATGGTAACAATGAAAATTAAATACTCCCACCGTCCCAAATTCTTGGTGCTTTACGGTTTTACGTGTAATTTTTAATAGACTATATCTCTCAAAATATATTATTTAAAATACTACATGCAATATAAATCTTATTTGATAGATTTTAATAATTTCTATAAAGCAATGTTTTTTTAAAAAATATAAAAAAAATAATATACATTGAGAGATATAAACAATTAAAAATCTCGTGTAAAATCGTATAGGATCAAGAATTTGGGACGAGGGAGTAGCAATAGAAAGTAGAAATTACCCACACACAAAAAAAAAACAAAGTACAATAAAAACGTCGTGAAAAAATGAAGACAAAGTGTCTGAAACTTAGTTGCATTTCATGAAACTAGTTTGCAGACAAGATTTGCATCAATTTAAAGCACAAGTTGTCTCGTCGTTGGTTGGTTGTTGTCGTAGTCGTAGTCGCTACCGTTATTATAGACTCATCCTAAACTGTGGATGCACTGTCTAGAAATAAGAGAAATAGAGAGAAGAACAAGAGCTTTCTCTAAAGGGAAGATGCCCAACTAGGCAACTACCTAACACCCAGCATGAGGAGAGAGTGAGGGACAAGGATGGAGCCACAGAGAGACTAGTAGGGGGCCTCCGCACCTAAATTTTTTGATAAGAAATTTCCATTAATTGTGTATATTTTGTAAGCTTGCAATTCACTAGCTCCAAAGCTAATTTATCCAACATATGATGCTAAATATAAGAAAGCCACTGAAGTATAAAATGAGGAGGAGAGTAAAGAAGGAAAAGTGAATGTTCCTTAATTCGTACTACTTTTACTAATTAAAAGTATCTTTCTAATTTTGTGATTTTTTTTTTTTTTTGCCGAATAAAATAAATGAGTCAATTATTTTCCCCTTTTACCTTTCCAACTTGAATCCACCAAAGAAAAAACACATGGAATGTCACCATCAATTTTTTAGAATCCCCCCTTGAAATTTGGTTTAGCCAAGGGCCAGACATATAATCCTAAACAAACTCCATGAGCTTATCTACTAATCGCCCTCCCATTTTTGCCTATCTATAAAACACAGGCCAAACAAACCACGAAACTACTCCAAACACAACACTCTCTCTCTCTCTCTCTCTCTCTCTCTCTCTCTCTCTCTCTCACACCCATGCCGGTCCAGGGAAAAACACACTCCCTCTCCACAGACATGAACGCCAGACTCGTAGGCTCGGGAAGCGACACCGTCGTCCTCGCGCACGGGTACGGAACGGACCAGTCGGTGTGGGAAAAAATCCTGCCCGACCTGGCCCGGAACCACCGGGTTCTGGCGTTTGACTGGATCTTCTCTGGCGCCGTGAAGGATCCGGACATGTTCGACCCGGTTAAGTACTCTTCGTTTGATGCCTTTGCCGATGACTTGATTGCCCTCATGGAGGAAGTGAAGCTGGGGCCGTCCGTGTTCGTAGGGCACTCCATGTCGGGCATGATTGGATGTATTGCTTCCATTAAAAGACCTGAGCTTTTCAAGAGGATTGTTCTCATTGGAGCTTCACCCAGGTATATATAATATATTCTTTTTTTTTTTTTGGTACCTCGGAAATTATATAATATATATTCATAACGGATATCTATGTGTTTAGATTACGAATATATAAGGAACTCAATAGCGGCGGATGCAGAAATTAAATTTCTTGAAGTGGGATTTCGATCCCTTTGTTTCTATGTAAAATGTTTTTTTCAAAAAATAAATTTCACACTTTTATTTTTCGGTATTTTGTTGGCATATAAAAAATATTTTTAGAAATTGACAAAATATATAGTGTAGAGAGGAGAGGCTTAAACAGTGGTGGAATTGAGAGAGGGAGAGAGAGAGAGAGAGAGCTAAGAATAAGAGAATTGAACATGAGTACGGACTGACATGATCGAAGAAACTGAGCAGTTAGAATTGCAACGAGTGCATTTCGAAAAATAACATACGAAAAATTTAGAGTAAATTATTTTCATCCAATTAAAAATATTTTTCTCATTTTTTAAACAATATAACTCCAAAAATAAGTATAGCATTTTACCGAAAAATATTTTACATCAAAGCAAACGGAGCCTGGATACAAAACCATTTGAAGTGTGGAGAGATCATGGTAAAATAAATCAAACTTTCAAAAGGCGAAACTGAAATTCTATTTTGAAGGCACCAAAACAATAGAGTACCTTATTCTAAGTATTGAAATGGAGACTAAAAAAATTGAAGCTATACCAGAGAGTTCGGAGTGTCGTAGCCCTCGCCTGCATCCCCGCATCCGTCTCTGGAGACGGAAGCGGTTGAGTTTGAAAATTCTATTCTATGTATAGTGTATCATGTCGTGGACGAATATCTTGAACGCATACACAAATGGTTTATGTAATTTGCGTGTTGTGACTTAGAGAAAAAATGTCGATACGACATCGATATCATGAGTTTCTACAACAAATTTTGTTTGAGAAGTACTGTAGTACTATAATTCAAGTATTGCTCCAAGATATACGAAATAAACAAATAATCCTAGTCCTACATAAGTAATTAGTAGTATATGAGGGTAATTAAGAGCTGTCAACTGGCCTAAAAAATCAAACCGAAGGACGTGATTCCATGTGCCTTATATCTAGCTAGCTGGGCTTTCATGTTCCCACCCACGTGGTTATGGGAGATTGCAGGATAGTCACAGAACCGGTTTTGAATTAAAACTCGAGGTACAACCACTTATGCCGCCAAAGATTTTACTAATTTTTGGGCCACTCATCTTTCATGCTACCCTTACAATAGTACGACAAAAAGAGCCTCATTCTTAATTTTCCCTTTAGGCCCATAAAAAGTCAACATCGGCTTTAAGGATAGATCATTCGAAAAAAAAAAAAAAAAAACATAAATTGATCGATCATGGGGAGTGATTTTGGCACTCACAAAGGGGAGTGCTGTTATCAATTTGGAGAGTATCAAAATCAATTTCCTAGATCATAGCTAGAACTAGGGCCTGGTTAGGTAACATTATTGTTGGAATTGGTAGCTAATCTAGTGGGCCCGCATGGGACCCGTATAGTTTATATGTCACCATCTATAATGGGGACCATATTCTATCGAGATTTTTTAAAATTATTTGATAAGATCCACGTGCACTGGACAGTTTGAACAGGTCTGTGCTCATTGTGATCGCGTAAACTATATACGGAGAGGCCGCTTTTCTTCGAATTAACCAATTTTTTTCCCCCCCGTGGATAATCAGGTACATAAATTCTGAAGACTATGAAGGGGGATTTGACATCTCAGAGGTTGAACAACTCTTGTCGTGCATTGAATCCGACTTCCACAGCTGGGCCTCCACTTTTGCCCCACTTGGCGTGGACCCAAACGACCCTCCCTCCGTCACCAAGTTCGAGAATTGCCTCAAGAGAATGAGGCCAGAAACTGCTCTCTCCGTCGCCAAACTCATTTTCCTGGGCGACCAGAGGGACATGCTGGAGAAGGTGACGGTCCCGTGCACCTTCGTCCAGACCACCAACGATTTCGTCGTCCCGAATTCCGTTCCTGGGTTCATGGCAAAGAAGATCAAGGGCAAGTCGACGGTGGAGGTGATAAAGGCAGATGGCCATTTCCCGCAGCTGACCGCTCACCTCCAGCTCCTAGAGGTGTTGCGTGGTGTTCCGGGTTTCAATCTCTGATTTCGAAAGCAAAGTAGAAATTACCGATGGTTTGGAACCAACGGCTTGGTTGATGGTTGTTATGTGCTAGAGTGCTAGGGTTTGTGGGTGTTTAATAGTAGTCTGTAGCTTATTCCTAGTAAGATTTGCAAGAGCTATTGTGGATATATGGAACTTGGTATCCAAATAGAGAGATTGTTTGTTTGGCTTATATATATGTGAATCGTCGAGTGTTCTTTTAGGTCCCGTTCTGTTAAGGTTATTATTTTTTAAGTATTTATTTTTTACTTTACGAGATAGGTCATTCTTTCACAATACATCACTTTTAATTTAAAAAATAAATACTTATTTGATCTTTTAGTTAGTGAATTTTCATTTTACAATTAACAAGGGTAACTATCGCTGAGGGAAAAAAATTGTAAAGCGATCCGATCACACACTTTCAGGTAATTTTTAAGGCCCAACGGTTCGGGCTTAGCCTTTCTGTAAAAGGTGGTCCAATCACCGTTGGGCTTTGGTAAGGCCCATACCGAATTCACTTCAAATGGTTCATTTTTGTGGGATCTGCTAATAGAACAAATGATTTGGTGAAACCATCATGTATTAATTATGTGAGCAAACGTTTGCTTTGAAAAATAAAACGACCACCACAAATTATTTAATTTTTTGAGGTGGACCGCTGAATGATTGGTTCAGTGACTATTACCCCGTTTTTTTTTTTTCTTTTCGAAAACCATTTAAGTACCTCGATCAATTATTGAATTATTCAAATTTTCATGGTCGCTTGGTGAAGGTAAACTTACTCTTTAACACTAAAAGCCCGACGTGGAATCTTTACCTTCTTTTTTTGTTTTTTTGGATTAACAGAATCTTACCTTCAACTCTAAAAAAACAAGTGCGATAGGTTCTACTTATGACTTTTCTGTGCTAAAAGTAACTCTCCTAAAATTTGCATTGTCGTTTGCAGAAAGTCCTACGTACATACCCTCAAAATAAAAACTCTGGACGCAATTCAGTCTAAAATCATTCGATTCCGCACATAATTGTGTTTGTAGTATTGCTCGTTGGTTCTTCCATGCACCGACAAATGAACTAACTTAGGTGGGCCTAAAATAGGGCTCATTGTGCTGAAGAGCCCATCAACAAGCCCAAAAGCCATTTCTCTATCGGTGGAGTAAAGAGATAGGAAATACTCTCAGTTGTCTGTTTCTCTCTCCTCTTTCTCTATCTAAAAAGAAAACGACATGCGAGGTCTGTTTGGTGCTTCTTCTCAGCTCCTGAGCCGATCCTTCACTCACTACTTCTTCCCCAACACTAGTCGGAGTCACTCTCTCTCTAAACATCGTCACCATTTCTGCAATTTATCTCTCCAAAACACCTCCCTATCTCTTCGAACATTCGCGATCATGGCCGCCACTGAGGAGCTCGTCAAGGGCAGTGTCCTCCCCAACGGCGTCGCTCTCATCACTCTCGACCGCCCCAAAGCCCTCAACGCCATGAACCTAGGTCTCTCTCTCTCTCTCTCTCTCAAATGCGTAGGCACTTCAATCGAATCGGTGAATTAGTTGTTGCTGATGTAAATTGGTTGAAGTCCAGCTTCGATCATCTGTTTCTGTTATACTCTCTCTCTCTCTCTCTCTCTCTCTCTCTCTCTCTCTCTCTCTCTCTCTCTCTGCATATGTATGTATGCGTAGCCAATTCAATAGAATAGGTGAATTAGTTGTTGAAGGTAAACTTGATTGAAGTACAGTTTTGATGATCTGATTAAGTTATTTATAGACGGTTGTGGTTAAAATTTTGCAACGGAAAATGAACTTTGAGTTATATTTGTTTTTTTCGTGTTTTAATTTTAGTCGGTGCTAAGGTAATTTGGTGCATTTTGCTCGACTTCTCCGCCTTATCTTCTCTCCGTACTCGTACACGCACACACCAATTCACACGCTAATAGTTATGTGAAGATTGAGCACATACGGAAGATTTGAGTCCTAGTAATTTGCGTGATACAAAATTTTGATAGGAACCGGATAACTATTGCAGTTCTGATGATCCTATTGTGGCTGATGGCACACTTGAACGTTTAAATGTCAGGATTAGAACTGTGAATCAGCCTAACTTTGGGGTCAATGTGTATTTCACCTTCTTCTTTTTTTTTTGTGATTCGTTGCTCTTGCATTTTGCATCTGATTGTACTGAATGGTATGCCACTACCCTGCAGACATGGATATCAAGTACAAAAGTTTTCTTGACGAGTGGGAAGTGGATCCTAAGGTGAAATGTGTTCTAGTTGAGAGCAGTTCACCACGTGCCTTTTCAGCAGGTGACAATAAGAATAGATGGGATTACTCCTTTAAGCCTTTTGTTTCATTCAAAATCGTTTTAGAGTGAACCTCTTAATTTTCTTTAATCCATCTTTGTTGAATTTTGGGGTTCATTTTAGAGTGTTATGTGTGGTTTTGAGGGTAACCACTCATGGCCAATGCAGGAATGGATATTAAGGGAGTTGTTGCTGAAATTCAAAAGGACAAAACTACACCTCTTGTCCAGAAGGTTTTTTAAGATAATTCAATTGTTTTTGTGCTACATGTGTCTTTCTTGCATGGGTTAATTCTTGTCTATTCTTCTTGTTGCTGTTCTATGAATGGCACTGTTTCATACTTGATTTTGGTTGTTTTATCTGCATTGTTTTTTTATAATTTGCAGAATTGGTGTTTCTAGTGAGATTTAGTCAATGCTTGCCTAATTGATAACCCAAGTCTTAGTTCATAAGTTCATCTGCAGGTGGTGATGTGAAGCAGATCACGACCAAAAACCAACTGTCAGATATGATTGAGGTTTTTTTTTTTTTTTTTTTTTTATGTTTTTTTAACTTAATATTGGCAGATTCAGCGTACTCACTTCACTAAATTCAACCTATGGCAGATAACGCAACTTATTATTTGCAATGGTATTATAACTCTTAGTTTAGAATGATTATTGCAACCACAGACCCACCCATTCTCCGACTACACCAGTTTGTCTCATGTATCCAGCCTTTGATCTGTAGTGGTTCACAGGAGTTCGTATTCCAATAGAGATGTCAGAAGCATCTATACCCCTCATTCACTTTTAAAAAATGTGAACTTACAGAATAGAGAGAATACTGAAAAAGTGGTCCGTTAAAGTGGAATTTCTAAATGACATGTAAAATTGCACTGATTAACAAGTACGAATTATCTTGCAAGTGTAAATGTCAGATGTATAATACAGTTGACACAGGTCTCAAGCACCAAGTGCCAGATATGCAAGTCGTCACAGATTCACAGGGCGAGATACTTTGAATGGGATAGATATCACAAATTATACATGTTTATGCTCCACGGTGCATATTTGCTTTAATTTGTTTTAGTTTCTTGCAAGAATCTGTTAACAGCATAATTTGACAGCGGCGCCCCTCTCGAATTTGGTCCTTCTCCTCTGTCCGGCTTTGGCCTGCTAGCCCTTGGTGGGGCGGTAGTTGCTATGGCTCTTTGGTCCCTCTCAGGATCCGCCACGGGTCTAGAGTCCCTATGGTCACACCCAGGGGAGGGTTGCTATGCCCGGTCGCCCCATCCTCCACCCTTTTTAGCTTAGCAAAAAAAAAAAAGCACAATTTGACGACTTCTGCATGTGATTGCTGCGTCTGTTAGTATCATTTTCCCTCATCAGGGAATGAATTTGCTGATTCATTTGGCAATTGTGATACTTAATTTTGAAGCACCATTTTACAGTATTTGGTTGCTCATTTTACAGTATTTGGATGCTCATGTGATTCTGTTTTAAAGGAGC
Organism: Rhododendron mucronatum var. ripense; assembly: GCA_019656295.1. NCBI lineage: Eukaryota > Viridiplantae > Streptophyta > Magnoliopsida > Ericales > Ericaceae > Rhododendron > Rhododendron mucronatum. The sequence goes on along the minus strand of BPLT01000151.1, from coordinate 52,591 downwards.
TTGTATCAGTCATATATTCTTTGCACTGGATGGATTAAATAGCACTTTCACTTTAGCTATCACGTGCAGCAAATATTACATGATAGTTTACTACTCAGTTTCTAATTTCGTCTCTACAATGTTTGCTGAAGTCTAGTGCTTATGATGTCAAATTGTTTGGCAGGTATTTACTGCAGAATATTCTCTAATATGTAAAATTCACGAATACCAAAAGCCTTATATATGCTTCATGGATGGTATAACAATGGGCTTTGGAATTGGCCTATCTGGTCATGGTCGCTACCGGCTCATTACTGAGGTTATTACCTTCCCTGACAGATATGATTAATTTGATAGCTAAAAACACTATGGAAGCCAGTCATTTACATGCACAAGTCTATTGCAGAGGACAGTGCTTGCTATGCCAGAAAACGGGATTGGCCTGTTCCCAGATGTGGGATTTGCTTATATAGCAGCACAAACTCCCGGAGAAGGATCAGTTGGTAGTGTTTCTATCCCTTAAAAAGTTCAGTTGGGTTTGCTAGAGGGAATGTTTTATGATGTTATCTTTCTCTTGTTTGTACATTAAAGGTTTCTGGTATCAACTTTAAATTTACTGATAACAATGTTGAAATTGATCATTAGGGATGTGATGCTTATTTTTCAACCAAACTAACTTGAAAAATCAAATAGAACTCTGGTCAATGACCAATTTTTGGGGGATTAGTTTTTTTTTTTTTTTTGTGCCATATTTTATAGTCAGTGGGGGTTAGCGGGGTATTAGTATGTTAGTCAACAGAAGGTTTAGAGGCTGTCCATAGCTCTAAACCCCAACCACACCCCTCGCGGGGCTCAAACCACTGCCTCCACTGTGGGAGGGGGTAAGGCAAACCAACTGTGCTAGCTTGGTTTCCCTGGGAGGGGATTAGTTGAGTGTGGATCAATGAACATTTTCATTTGTCTGCTCTCTGTCCTAGTATTTATGCATTCAAGACAATTGATTTCCCTGTGTCATGGATTTTGTAGTCTTGATGTAGGTAGTTGTTGTCCTATGTTTTCTGTTTTTTTCCAATTAGTGTAACAAGTTCCTGTTTTTGCAGGTGCATATCTTGGAATGACTGGAAAAAGGATTTCTACACCTGCTGATGCACTATATGTAGGTCTTGGAACACATTACATACCATCTGGGACCTTGGGTTCATTGAAGGAGGCGCTCTTGGCAACCACCTTGTATATATCTCATATCATCCTTCAGTTGATAATGAGTATCTGTGTTTCAGTGGAACTGAACTGTTTGCATTTTATCAGAATTGTCATATCAGGAGTTGGAAAATGATACCCCGCTCCTCTTTTCCTCAGATACTCCCTTTCTTGATTTTGGCCTTCTCACAAGTCGATTGGGAACTTAAAAAATGGAATGAGTCATTCATTAGAATCATTACATGCCTTGTGTTTTCATTTGCCTAATGTGTTACCGAACCCCATGTTCGCCGCCAAATATATTGTAATGTTCTGTCGTAGTTTTGTAGTGGTCCACTTATTATATGTTCCTAGAGATGGGCTGTGAACATGCATGCTACTTATATTTACCAGTTGAGGGAACTTCGCACTTCTTGACATCATGTAGAAACATTCTTCTGCTGGTGGGCTTTTCTGTGCGACTTGAAGAGACGTTTCCATCTATTTACATCATCTTATTGCCTTATGTTTTGTGTTTGTACAGTTCTGAGGATCCAAATGAGGACATCAATTCACTATTAGCAAAATACAGCAGTAACCCCGAGTCTGAGCCCCAACTGAAGTTGCTTTTACCTCTTATAACTTCATCCTTTGGTGGAAACAAATCTGTTAATGAAACAATACAAGAGCTGAAAAAACACCAGCTGAGCACTGATGCCACAGGTGATGTACTAAATGCGAGATGTCTACCATATATCTGTGAAGGTTTTTTTTTTTTGGTTTAGTATAAGTTATTTCTTTATATGCATAAGCGCAGTTTAGCCATTGTGGCTATTTGGTTACTTTATTTCCTTTATCTTTAGTGGTCATTACTTATTGTCCCAGTTTCTATGAGCAGTGACAGAGTGGGCCAAGGAGGCCCTTACAGGGCTTGGAAAAGGTGCTCCCTTTTCTCTCAGCTTAACAAAAGAACATTTCTCTAGAGTGGCATCCGCACGTGCAAATAATTACAATGCTTTATCCAGTGTGAGTCGGGAGTTTGAATTTTCGTTCACTTCTGAACAAGCCTTTGTGATCAATGAACATTAACATTTGGTATTTTTCTGCATTTGGTGTACCCAGTTAAGTGGCGTAATGAAAACTGAATATCGAATTGCTTTAAGGTCCTCCCTTCGAAATGATTTTGCTGAAGGCGTCCGTGCAGTCTTGGTGGACAAGGATCAGGTTTGCTCTTAATTCCTAGTAGTAGTTTCTTTAACTGGGCTTTACCTCTTTGATGGAAGCTTGTTCTTTATCTTTCACTTAATTTTGTGGGTTTTAATTTTAGAAGAAAAAAAAGAGGGGAAAGTTGGCGTTTTCTTTTTGGGAAAATGGGTATGCATTTTTTGTATTTTCGGAAACTGTTCCGGCAAAAAGAAAAGGTAGACAATTGAGTTTGTTTGACTTCTCATTGTTGTTATTCTCGAGTACACAAAATGCTGAAAAACGGAAAGTGAAATTAAGAAAGTGAAAACTGCACCCTGACTTTGAACTAGTCTGCACGTAAGTTATGAACTTAGATCTGTCAATTAGAGATGGAATGGCTGTTCTATTTGAAATGATGTTCTCTTTCATCATTTTCTTGAACATTTTTTGTTAGATCGTTCAGATGTTTTAACAGCCTTTTCACATTGCGGTTCTGGTTTTTGTCATTTGCAGAACCCCAAGTGGAACCCCCCAAGTCTCGAGGATGTTAACCCGAGAGAGGTGGAAGCGCTCTTCGAACCACTGGCCCCCCAAGTTGAGGAACTGAAAGTTTGAACTGCATGCATCTTGTCATAATGTCTTTATTTTCGGGCTCAAATTTGTTTCTCATAGTTAGAAATATGTTTGACTTAAAATAAGCCAATTCGACATGGTCATATACAATTGGTTTCCTGGAAGGTTTTAAACCTCCTTAATATCTACTCCATCTATTAGAAGGGTAGAGTCGCTGATCTGTTAGGGTTAGGTTATTCCAATGGTGGTGGCCTGTCACAGGCCTTATCATACCCGAAAAGTAAGGGACCAGAAACAGGTGGTGCACCCATTTCGTAAGTGTGTTGTAATGAGAGTTTTTTCACATGCAAACCAAGTGGCTGTGTGGTCTATTTCGAGAACTAGTGAAATCTCTTATTTTGATCTACTGTCGTAGTTTGAAGATTGGCTTGGGTGTTTTCCTTGTTTTTTTGTCTCTCGTTACTTGTTCTCATTTTGATTTTCGTGCTAGAACCGCAAACTTTGTTTTGGTTTTTCCTGAAATTTTCAGAACATTTTTCCGACTTCCAGAAACATGTTTCGGATTCCTAGTATGTCCCAATTTAAGTCTCGCAGAAATACCTCAGGTCATGCAACAATCTGTTCGAGGTACAACGCTGTTTCCAATATTTCAAACAAAACTTGCATCAGATTTACAAATGCAGGATTACTCCGATTTGGCTTTTGAAAGATCGCACAAATATCAGCTTCTCCTCAAAACTTTCAAGCACCAAAGGATAGGAACCTTCCGTGGAAGTACTTAAGATTTACTCCCGCAAGAAGACTCACCAGGCTTGTTGCCTGCGTAAATAGATACTCCGATTCTCCTCCCCCTTCTCCAAAGAAAAGTTAAAAAACAGTACGTCAGGAGCAATCTCCACTCCTCAAACTCTGGAGTAGCTTCAAGTACCCGAACTCTTCGGGTTGAATAAACCTGGATATTCATAAAAATAAAATAAAAAAATTTCAAGAGATGTGTGAGAACAATAACGTCTGTTTTATAGAAAGCGAAACACAAACTACCGGTCAACTACATCTAATTTAAAAGATGGGTTCTTTCAAGAGGTGCCTTCAGTCGACAACTATCAACCAAGACTCTTCAATTGTTCCTTATCAATTTATGCTACGTATCCGTTATAACTTATTTTGTTCTATGTTTGCGGGTTTGCGGTAAGAGAAGAGGAGAGAAGGCAGTATGTTAAATAATCCTCCATAAGGCGGCTGGAGGGGTCACTTGGACATGCATGTGAATCATGTGTCATAATTCCAGCTTTCCCAACAGTTTCACATATCTGAGACAAACTCAGGAGACATAGGCACTCTCCTCGAAGTGATTTTATGAAGTTCTAACCACAAGCATTTGAGTGAAGCGTAACATAAAAGGGACCCAGGGAAAACATTTGTCAAAAGACCATGAAGTATACTCTCATGCAGGTGTACTAATAGTGGTCAAACTACCCCAAGAACTTAACTGGAATGCCTAGAATACATATTTAAGATGGTATCTTCGGGAACAGGTATGTTGATTATCGCCCCAAGGCCTCACAACAGTGCCGATTCCACCGAATTTTAATGATAGTGATTCCAGAGTCTAAGAGCCAAAGCTTTTCCTTTTGTCCCCTGGGAACTAGGTCTCCAACCCCATAAACTGACAGGTGCCAAGATTTCTGGAGTACGTCCATCCCAGCCAAAGTCCACATCCCAACACTGTTATAGAGGAGTTACCAAAACGTCCAAACCCATGCACTCCAAGGAACCTTCAACTGATGAAGCTTTTGCAACACTTGCTTTAAGTTGTGCTTGAGATTAAACCAAATAGGTTTAAGTGTTTTAATTAGTCAGCCTTGGTGCGTGGAAAGAAGAAAAGTAGCTTTTGGTATTAGCATCTTATTATGGAACAGGGACGACTTGGACGCGGTAATCACATCTAGTTGTACTAATGTGGGACAAACGACTATGAAAGAAGCGTCAAAGAAGAAAATGTACCCGTGTCGAAACAGGAAATCAATGATGACAAGATTGCAATTTGGTTTGAAATACCCCGTTTTCCGTATGACATTAGCAACGTCTGCTACAGGTATCAATTTGAAGCTCTCAACCTCTCCATCTGCCACATGAAATAACTAAGCGAAACAAGAAGGAGCTTTGCAGCAAATAATGCCATATAAAATTGGAACAAAAACTTCAGTGTTGAGATGCATACTCCAATTGATGACGCAATAAAAGGTTAGGTTATTTCTGTGGCTGAAAGAGCTATACTTAATTTTTTTTCGTTGTTTATGCATTTACTGACATCTTCTCTATTTTCGTTTTCCTTCCCCTCCCTAATAGACGAGGAGGCAGGACAGAGGGTTAGCATTGGGCTTTTAAAGGGGATACCTTGATTCTTGGGAATAAAACCTTCAGGAAGTTTCAAATCGTAGCAGAATAGAACATCTCTCTTGTATCTGTACCCATCAATGTCCATGTAGGAGACAGCACCAACAGGTATAGCCCTGCGACATAAGAACTTCAGATTCCATCAGCATACAGGCCACAAAGAACAAGATAAAAGCACTTATTGGTGGCAGAATCATCTTATACACACATATTCTGCGACACAGTTCCATCTTCCAGGACCATAAGAGGTGTAAAAGCTTACTCATTAGAAACGGAACTGGGTATCCCTGCTTCCTCTTCACATTCCTTTACAATATTGTCCCCACATGCAATTCCATGAGGCTGTTCTAATAAGAGCCAAAAGATTGAGAGGTATCCAAATCAGCTACTAAAAATAAGGAGAAAAAAAGTCCAAGACAATGATAATTCCACAAATCCCAAGGTAGATTCATCATGAACGACAGTCCTTTGACAAAGGCATGCATAAAAGTTAAAATCCGGCAAGGTCATTTGTGACAGATGTCCAGCAAAAACCAATAAATCAGTCATTTATGCATATTCAGTGAGGGGAAAACTATCAATAAGTAAACCTAGGCCAAAAGGTATGAAAGGTTGCCACTGGTGAGAAAATCCCTAGACAAAAGGAATAGGTAGAGAAAAAAGTGGCAGGGCAATTTATGACTCACAACAAAAGCAATGCTACATTATTCTGATTTATCTGCACATTAAGCGAGAGGGAAATGCCCAATTCAACTTGAATTTAGAAACAGTGACTGACCAGTCCTCCAGCAACCAGATGATCAAGCATCCCAGGGTAGGTTGGTTTCCCTTCACTTCTCTTTCCGATCCACAGATATTTCTGCCCAGCTCTCTCAACATAGCCATTCATGTGAACTCCATACGCCTATAATGGAACAGTAATTGAGAAAGGGAGAAAAAAAAACATGGAGAGAGAAAGAGAGGGACTATATTGCTCAGCAATTCAGCGGAAATAGCATTACGAATGCCAGCATGTAACAGTATAGCCTTTTGTTAAAAAGATAGCTAGGTGCACTTAGGAGCGTGAAATTCATGTCTTGTATTTGCACACTCGAGGCTGTAATAGTACAATTCTGAACTACACTTACCTCCAATTCCAATGGATAGGTGTCAGACTGCAAATACAGTACATGGATACTTTTCAAGCTGAACAAATAAAATCATTTTTCCTTCACCCCAAAAAGGAGGGCAAGAATGTATAATAAGCCAACAATGCCAATGCCACAGTAATACGACAACCCAAATTGACAGAATCAATCCCAAAACCAGTACATCTAGAGGTTATGCAGGCAGAATGCTTGACTTTTCAGTCATAAGTATCTAAACAAACACTAACGAGTAATGTCAAATCTAGTGTGCCGATTTATACATCACTGTAACATCCACGGTGCAGAAAGATAACTAAAACTGTAACGTAGAATACTTTGACGGCATAGATAAAAAGGTTGTGTTTATCGCTACCATAAGTACTTTAGCAACCGATTAGCTACAACTTGCGATTAAGGAACAGATGGTTTACCAAACAGGTGAATTTATGGTATTTGCAACATAGTGGAACTCTGCCCTATATGCTATCTGATCAGCAAAACAGCCCATTTAGGTGATCTTTTTTGTTAATCGTGTTATTACGCAGTTGCCTGTCCAAATTGGCATCCCTTTCTGATCATCATCTACGGATTTCAAAACTCATATCCAACTTATTTCCAAACACGCCATACTTAAATAAAAGTACAAAATCAATAGTAATAAAAATCGGGAGTGTGTCATCATGAGCAATGATAAACCACACCTTTATCCCAAAGTAAGGAGCTGCCGCACGTTCTAGCGAGAAAAATAGTGGTGTCCCGAAGGAGGAGGTGATGGGGTAAAGCTGTTGAAAGTCAACGTATTCATAGTTAGCCTCAAACCAATGACATTTCATGAAGCAAGAACCCAAAAAGCTACTTCAGAAACGCAAAAATCACACATACACCCAATGACTAAAAAAGAGATCAACATGTTCTTCAGCGTTGACAAGATGTACCTCATTCCGTATACCTGGAATAAGTTCTTCCCCTAGGCATCTAACTACGTCTGCAACAGCTGTCGTCTTCTCATCGGGTGTCGTCAACATTGGATGAAGCGTGACGTGGTTGCCAGCATGGTGACTGTGAGAATTGTTTTGGTGGAAAACAAATACATCACAGAACTTCTGCAAATGGCCAGCAAAACTGCACAAAGTTGGAATGAACCAATCAATACACGGGGCATACATCAACACTAGGGGAATATCCCATGGATTGGAAAATGGATAAGAACCTCATAAGAAGCCAGTGAGGGCCATCCAAACGTAGCACTTACGAAGAACTTTTTAAAACGGAAAGCTATAAAATGTCAGTAGAGCAACAAGGGACTCCCAAAGGCTGTTCGGCTTGTGAAGCCTGATTCGATTTGGATCGCGTTTCGCTCGGTAACTGGCAATGTAAACCCTAGGTTGTAAATACTGTCTATACGTAGCTGGGCGATGTATCTTGTACTCTCTTCATTCAATTACATGGTAGAAACTGATGTGAGCTATAGACGTACTCAACTACACAGTTGGGGAACCATGTACAAATCTTTGTGTCTTGCGTTCTTGTTTTTTGTTCTTGATTATTCTTTGCGCTTTGTGTGTTTGTTGGTTTGGCGATTTCTCAACAAAGACAACAAAACTCGAAAAAGTGGCCGAGGCAACCAGCGAACACGAAAGCAAAACATAGACAGTGAAAATAGAATCGCACTATTACACAAAAAAACAATAGCAATCCAGATCAAATAACCTCAGTGCATCAATCATATAACCAGCAAATTAAACATAATAGTAATAAGAATTTTCAAGGTGACGAAATTACTCCTCGTGTACATAGCCGACGATTTGGTCATTGACAATAAACGGCATGAACTCGTGCTGCTTATCCTGCAATAAACCCTAATTTAATTCAAATATACCTGTACACAGATACATACATGCACATATATTTTGAGAGAGAGAGAGAGAATTTTACGGAGCCGCGATTGCAGAATGTGACTCGGTCGAAGAAGCCACGGAGATCAGGCGAGTCATTTGGCGAGTTTGCGATTTTGAAAACGTCGTCCCAAGTGAAACCGCTCGCCGATACAGTCCTCCTGCGGCTAGAAGTAGCTGTGATGGTGATGGAATGGTGTGACCTAGGGCGTGGAGAAAAATCGAGCGGTCCCTTTGGAAGAAGGAGAGGACGATGAGAGATTGGGGAGTTGTTGAGAGAGAGGAATGAGGCTCGGAATCTTAGTAGAGAGAGAGAATGGTGATTGAAGGCCATGAGAGAGGTTCGAGTTGAGCACGAGAATGAGCAAGCAATCAAGGAAGGAGCTTGCGATGTGGTAGTTTGGTTTCTCCTGAACGAATCGGGTCGGGCGTCATCACGAGGAGGCTGTAACCGTTCGGCGCCACCCCTAGACCGGGTACGTTTGGCGCCACCCCTAGCCTCTTAAATATAGCAATGATTTCATTTCACCGATTCGAATTTTTCCAATCAAAGTTAAGTGTTAGATATGATGCCATCACTCAAATTGGGCATGATCACCCATTGTGTACACGGCGATGAATGTTCGTAAAATGTTACACATAAGTTATTATTTTTTATTATTACTATTCTCACAACAAACAATGTAGGACACATTCACCGAAAAGGTCAATCACTACAACCTAAAGACTTCCACCAACAAAGGGAAAAACTCAATAATAGTTGTCCAATAAAAATAGACGCCGGCAGCTCATAACGAAGAAGAAGAACAACCGCCATCAAGAAACGTCGGGACCTTTCACTGCCATGAGCAAGGAAGTCACTCATGTGCAAGCCCTTGTTGTCACGGCAGGCCCTAGACGCGGGAAAGCAAACACAAGCAAAACAAGCGAATTGCGCAACCAAGGCAAAAGCTGGACACCACTCTGATCACACCATAAACGCAGCCGAAAAAACAAAGAAGTTTATTTGCCCACCACCATCACCCACCGGATATGGAAAAACTAGATCGAGACAGCCCCACCCCTGAGAAAAACCCTAGCCAGTGAAAAAGGTAGACGGAATGGCAGGAAAAAGTTAAAGAGAGAGAGAGAGAGAGAGAGAGAGATTATACTTGAAAAAATAAAACAAAGGTCTCCAATCGTTTCCTAGTGAATTTGCGTTGCATGGAGAATCGTAAGATTAGATGATCAAATCATTTGATGATGAAAATGAAGAGGTTAGGTTGGTGATTGTTTTCTTGTACTAGGGTAAAGGCACGTGTTTCGCACGAAATTATTGTCTATAAGTTAGACCTATTTTAGACCAAACAAAATAGGTCTAATTTTTTATTTTTTTTTTACTTAGCCTTTTTTTAAAGTTCAATGAGTTCTTTTTCTTTTTCTTTTTCTTTTTCTTTTTCTTTTTCTTTTTTGGAATTGCATATTTTTCATTAAATTGAAAGAGTTTAGATGAATTATTGAAATTTTGGCGATATAAAAATCAGTCTTATTCTTAAAATATAAATCAAGTAAATTAACAATAAGTATTTACTATTAAAAAGGATGTAGTGCATATTTTTAGTTTGAAGTAGGAGGGGACTTGTATTCTATGAATTATAGATTTGAACAATGACTGTCGAAGAGTAGAGCTTTTCTATAACATTAGTACGTAGTTTACGTAATCAAGCATGCATTTAGTCCTTAAGTAATTTAGTTGAATATTATAATTCCATACACTTTTTTTTGTTGATTAAATTAGTTCATTGGCTTTTGTCTACATGTATTGGTTGCAAGGCAATCAATTTTGTCCTTCCATATCTTTGAAATAAATACAGTCACCAAGATTTCCCTCACTGGAAAACATTAAATTGGAATTTTTTTGGTAAGTAACATTAAACTGCAATTATTAGGCTATAATCAAAAAGTCAAGAATTACAGCCGAAAATTTGGAAAGATGGAAATACCCCACCCCCACCCCGAAAATGGGAAATTCCTCGCACAAAAAGACAAAATAGAAGCATATTTGCAAGGATACGGACGGAATTCCTCAAAAGTCTAAAAACCCGTTAAAGTAAATTTTAATTCGCATGAATAGTGCATCAAAAAAGCGCAAAATGACACAAACAACGACCTAACATATTCCACAGATATGCTGAATCGAAGGACCCGATTGGAAAAATTGACCAAAATTGGCCAATTCGGTTTTAAGACTCAACATCCTCCATTTAGGCCTAGGGCCTCGATCTTGGTTTTTTCTTTTATCAGTATTTCTTGTATCTTGGTTGGTGATGTTTTCTTTTTAAATTTTTATTTTGCACACGCAGACAATATTTTGGCATGGGATTGCAATCTAGAAGCCGGAAGCTATTAGGTGGTTGGCCCCTCTCTCTCTCTCTCTCTCTCTCTCTCTCTCTCTCTCTTACCCCCTTTATCTGCATTAGGTGGTTGGCTTTGTCACTGGAAAAATACTCCCACATTTTCATGTCTGCCCAATTAGAACTCTCATTGAATTCCATTGGGTTGGTAACAGAGTTGGAAATTTCCTACCACGTTGGTCAGTATTTTCAGACAAAAATGAGTTGGTAATGTTCCACTGTTCACTCACTTTTGGCTTTATTAGGCACCTTTGATTACTTTATCAGGACCCATGAAACCGGACTACGCAAATCTAGTCAATGAAATGCCACACAGATTGTATACTGATTTGAATTATGAACCCAGCTTTTGGTGTACTCACACGTCAAGTGATTTTCAGTTACAAGATGTCAAAATCATACGAAATTCTCTTTTTTTTTAACAAGCTAACTTCTAAGTTCTAACAAATGTTCTACTTTAGGAATGGGAGGGATTGGTGGGAGTTGAATTTTCAACCTGGCAAATGGAGGACCTCCAAAGAGCAAACTCAACCACACGAATTATAAATAGGGAACTTTGAGCCTTTTGAGTTCGGTCGGCAATTATCATTGGCAAAATTTCGAGAGGGATGGGACTCCAGACTCGCATGGAGTGGAACTCAGGCCCTGGTTGGTATGTTTATTTGTTAGTAACTTATTTTGCTTTTATATAATTTTTTTGGGTTAATTAAAATTTTATTAACAAAACACAAAGAATACAAAATCAAAGAGGCATACCCCAGTCACTAATACAACTCAAGCTACGAGCTAATTTTTGCTTCAATAATTCTGGCAGTACTACATCCACTTACACACACATACTCACATGAGTGGGATCAGTTCACATCCAGTTTTTTAATGGTCCAGTCCGGTCCAGTTTTGGGCCGTTGTGGGCCCCTCCCGGGCCTACAACAATGATCGGAATCGTTCATTTTGTAGAGCTCATCGAATATGTCATCCACGCCAAAAATTAGCTTGAACGAACATCAATAGGTACATGGACAAAACAGATTTGTACAAGAAAAAAGCGATGACAAAAATTAAGTTGAAATTAATAATTGCCCATTTTTTTCATGTACAAATCTGTTTTGTCCATGAACCTATTGATGTTCGATCAAGCTAATTTTTGGCATGGACGACATATTCGACGAGCTCTACAAAATAAACGATTCACATCATTGTTGTAGGCCCGGGAGGGGCCCACAACGGTCCAAAACTGGACCGGACTGGACCATTAAAAAACTGGATGTGAACTGATCCCCACATGAGTAGTGTGTATTGCAAACACTAGCACCTATAATATATGTGAGACCCACCACTCATCTTCTGAATGTAGGTTTGGGTGTAATTTAAGTGGATGTGGTGCTAGCAAAATTATTTTTGCTTATATTTTATTTCTCAAATAGAAAATATATAAATACATGCTAAATATGATAGAAGAAATATTTTATTGAATTCGATAATAAAATTATACAATGAAGCCTCTATTTGTACAAGGGGAAGCCTAACTATGAAAGAGAATCATCCTACTTATAATAAAATAGTAATCAGTTACAATTAAATAAAATTAAGAGAATCATATAATATTACAATCATATCAGTGCATGATTATAATATTATATGATTACTATATTCTAACAATACATGTAGTACAAAATAAGCTATGAACAAGAAATTGTTTGTGCTGTCTTGAAGATAGCATGCGTGGTAAGCTAATTCGGACCGTTTATGCTTGGTAATGGATAACTCAGATTATATCTCAACTAAACAACAATAGAAGGCCGAGATTTGAACGATCGGGATATAATCTGAATCATCCATTGTCAAATATAAACGGCTCGAATTGACCCAAGACGCATGCTGTCCCATTAGGGACCTATCACCCATGGGATCGAGGCACCCAAGTTCCAAGAGAATATGGCGGAATCGGAAACTTGGCCAACGGTTAACTAATAAACCAATCATTGCTCAAGCTACGGGACCCCCCTACCCAAACTGTCAGGAAACGTCCAATCAATGCCACGTCGTTAGAGGATAAGGTGGGACCCACACGGGATCGACGCGCCGTATTTTGTCCGGAGTTCACACTCAAAATCTCCTGCGCGAGATTATCGCATTCATCGCGACACGATTTATTTGGTTCTTCTGCTCATAACAAGCCTGCGTTTAAGTAATAAGATGTCGGCCCTGATTTGGTCTCGCGAGATAACGTCACAAAATGCCAATTAGGAAAACGTGATGGTATTGAAGTCAAATCAGAAAGTGATACGTGGCGACTTTGGGCAAATAAGCAACGTGGGGCTGTTTTGCCGTTCGACGATTCCCACACGGCTCTCCTTTGGTTCCCCCACAAAGATTGAGGTTTCTTATTACTAAATTACCCTTCATGATGACGCCTTTGTATTTGCAGAAAATCTACAGCCACCGAAGGCAAAATGCGGTCGCCGGCCACCGTACGTCGTGAGGGTCCATTCTGGGTTTCGTACGGATGATCTAAACCGTTCAATGATTTTTTTTAAAAATCAAGTGGGCTATGCCAAAAATCAACATGATCCGATATGTATAGGTGCTCGGATTAAGCTTTTCATCTTTAGAAAATCGGGAAACCAATCTTTTCATTTTTTCTGATTTTCCAAAGATGAGAAGCTTGATCCGAGCATCTACACATATCGGATTGAGCTGATTTTTGTAGAGCCCACTTGATTTTTTTTTTTTAAATTATTGAACAGCTTGAATCATCCATACCGGGCCCGAAGTGGGCCTCAAACTACGTGCGGTGGCCGGCCACCGCATTTTGCCCTCGGTGGCTGTAGCCTCTCTCTTGTATTTGTTGGGTTTTTGATAAATCTTAGTTGGCTCTGTGTTTATGTCATTAGCAAAGGCGGCCCTGAGCTAGAACAAGTGTTGCGGCTGCTTTAGGTCTTCAAAAAATTATGAATTGTAAGGGTCCCTTCTACTTTGTTATGCCTTATTGTAGTCCAATAAAATAGGCCTTATTTTTAATCTTCGCTTTAAATCCCCAAAAAGTCAGGGTCGGCTCTGGTCATTAGCATGATATTCTTGCATATCAAAAGGAAAGGGGAAAAAGACTCATCTCGATAGAGACAAAGTGTTAAAATTGTGCTTTTTTATTTTTACATAATTTTATTTTCTAGCGGAATTATACTATTCTTTTTTTGACCTAGAATATACAGAAATACAATAATTTTACGATTTCTAGATTTATCATGAATAATACTAGAAAAGTCATTTTCCATTGGGAGGAGGTTCTGCCTTTTCATGTAGTATTGAAAGAAAACCTCTACCTCCCTTTCTATACAACAAATAAAATAAGCTTTTATAACATGACCAATAAGCTTAAATTTTTTTGGTAGATGCCGATAAGCTTAAGCTATTGTAAATAAAACTTAAAGATAGTCCATATCGTCATTTGGCCTATTTTGATAAAGCTCTCACGACAACTCGTTCATAAACTTTGGAACCGGCTGTTGAGGCTTTTTGGAGTTCTTGAGAGAGAGATGGAAACAGGATTTTGAGGTTTTTTGGAAATTTTGAGAGAGAGAGAGAGAGAGAGAAGAGAGGGTATTTACGTCATACCAACAATCCAGTTTCCGTGAAACGACCAAGATCCAAAACGCGGGGCCCACAGCTGTTCGACTCGATCTCTTCAATACCTGTCCCTATATATTGCCAGACCAAATTACCTTGGCTTCCCAAACTCAATCCTACCGCCGCCGCGGACACCACCACCGATATACTCTGTGTGCTCTGTTCTCTTAAACATGGCAGGTACTTCTCAGTTCGTCCAGGCCTCCAATACACGCCGGAGAAAGTGTCGGAAATTTGGTTTTCGGAGGCGGTGCTCGTACGTGTACAAGCAGCAGAGGGCTAGGTTTTATATCATTGGGCGCTGTGTGTCCATGCTTCTGTGTTGGCACGAACATGAGCCATCGGACTGAATAATCCGATGAGGATCGATATGGTTGGTCCAATTGGCGGGCGGCATGTGCCCCTCCAGTTTCCGGAACCAGTTTGCGTGCGTTCACCTCTTCAATCAAAGGGTTGCTTGGGTGCCTTCGATGCGGTGTATTGACAGGGAGGAATCGGAAGAAAGCGCAGCTTTTTAGAGGGAGAGAGAGTGAGAGAAGAATTCGTTCGAAGAGCAGAGGATTTTCTTTTATCTGATCGATGAGCAGAGAGGATGGAAAGTTGAAACTCATGGAATTTATCTATTCATGTGTTGCATGGGAGAAACCCTATGGTGAATACTGATTTAGGAAAATATTGTAAATTCAGATAGGGGAATTCTAGAGATCTCATAAGGAATATTATTTCTACATTGTTCTTTTAGGTAATTATATAATTTTTGTGCGGATCAAAAAAAAAATATAAATTTTGTCTTTTTTTTTTTTTTTTTTTTTGTACTTCGGAATGTATAAATTTTGTCATTTAATGGGCTTTGAGAATTGAATTGTGTGGAGTTCTCGTTGAATAACAAAACTTGGAATAAATTTACAAATACGTTTATTCTCTTATAACATTGCATAGAGGAAAAGTGCAATTTGTATTTTTAAGATGTGTTGCTGTAATGGGGGATCAATGTTTGCCTCGTTTGTAGGAGGAGTGGCAGTCGAGTGATAGACATCATGTAATTTTTACAAATTTAATCGGGGTTCAATCTCAATAACTATAACTAACAATATTGAATTTTGCCAAGAAAGAGAAAACCTTCCCCTCGTCTTCTGTTATTGTTTTAGAGGATGCATTGTTTGACACCACTGCTAATGGTAAAAATCCTCACACTTTCGGAGAGGGGGAAAAGATTATTTAATCAGGCAAATGACAACAATATGACAGTAGTCACAGGGGTCAAAAATAGGCAAATTCGTCCCTTCGCCCTTAAGTCTTTGACTCTTGATCGGGCATTGATATTATAGTGACAATATGTTGACAAATAAAGGATACCTTGACTCAAAAAATTTCGCTTCTTCTTGTCTTAAATAATGCATAATTCAATTTTGTTGTATGTTAGTAGTATAATTCAAATTTGCTATCACATGAAGCAATTGCCACTGTATTAGGACAAAATTTTTGTTGCTACACAGAATGGATGAGTATATATCGTGGGAAATGATTTTCGTACTCCCATATTATTCACTTATACCACTCCTTTTTTTGTTTTTTTATTCATGCGCGTAAAAGTTTTGATTTGCCTAAATTCTCGAAAGCTCAGAAGATAATACACGAAAAGAAGAGGAAAAAGCACATTCAGTTCATCTGCCCTGGTATTTGGATTCTTGATGGACTTTGCTTGGTGAGAGTAATAAACAAACAAAAAATTTCCTACCCAGTGCTCAAGGGTTAAATTTACAACACGGTCTTGGGTATTCAAACATTACACCTTCCACTTGGATGGAGGAATGACTTAGTCAATTGGCCTTTGAATTCAAAGAAACTAACTACCAAATAATAACCACCTCCCTACAATAGTGGACATTGCTCCCCAAACCAATTCGGCACCTTCTTTATAAACCTAAAACCGTGGGCTTTAAATTGTAGGTTAGATTAACATTTCCCTCGTGGGCCACATCGTGGGTCTTGCTCCTTGGGCTAAATCCGCATCTCTCCTCTTCATGAGCCCAACCGCGGGCTGCCATCTTGGGCCCAAATCTTGACCATGGGCCGCAGGTTCCTCATATGGGCTACGTGTTTCTTGGGCCCAAATGAAAAATACCCATGGCCCAAGAATTACCCAATCAATTACCTACCTTCCGGCCCAAATTAATTAAGTAACCAATTAAAAATCCAATCACGGCCAGCCCGATCCGTGGTGCCAAAAACGGGTATAAACAGCTACATAACATGGCGACGCCATCCCACTAACATTAAAAAGAAAGCATTGGTATACAAAAAGGGGAACATATGCAAAGTTTCGTCTGACGCCAGCACCTTTTTTGCCAAACCATCGGTTATGAAGTTTGCTTCTCTGAGAACATGAGTTACTTGAACATTCCATTTGCGGGTCAGGAGCATCCTGCAATCAGAGATAAGAGAAAAAGAGCCGCAGTGAAATACGGTGTAAATCATAAAGCATCAAAGTACTGAAATTCGATTTCGACATTAAAAATTACACAGGAAAAAACTATATAAATGATATTCGATTTCGCTATTAAAAAAATTACACAAGAAAATACTTAATTTGGACAGAATTAATACTATGAGACAGAGGAGTATGTTCTAAACTTTTTAACTCAAATTAGATATAAAAAAAAAAATATATCAGTAAATGATGGAGATGGTACAGTGTTATGAAATGTGACATGTCCCCAATCATCAGAAGAAACTAGGGGAAAACAACAGCCAATGAACCTTTATATTCAGAAAAAGAAAAAGGAAAAAAACAAATACTACCATGGACCGGGCACCCGGTTCTTTACTTGGGCCAAAGCCCAGTGCAACATCACCTTACGAGGGAACCTACTGCGATACTACTTAAAAGTGTTGGGCCGCCATTAAGACACTTCCCGTTTCCTTTCGCTCTCGCTTATACGGTTCCTTTCGCTCTCGTTTACAGTTCTGTTGCGCTCCCCTCTCTCTCTCTCTCTCTCTCTCTCTCTCTCTCTCTCTCTAAAAGGGTTTGTTCGAAACTTGTTTCTATCTAGTTGGTTAAGAGGAATATCAACAAAAAAAAATCTTCTTGGTTAAGCCGAATTTCGAGCATTCAAGCTAGCGACAGATTTCGCGGCGGATTTGGAAATTGCTGCTGGATTTTTTTACGATGAGTGGTGCGATTTTGGATGAAACCAAGTTCGATGTGCATCTGAAGTTGTGGGCACTTCGAATTCCTCGTGAACTGTGCAAGGTCGCCACTCGGATACTAAACGGGTATGTGTAATGCCTTAGCATATGCTCGAAGTATTCAACCCAATTCCCAATGAACTCTGTTCACAGAGTATATCCTTATACAGTTTGAATGGAGTGCTCATTAATGTTTTTAGCTCATGAACAAGTTGATCATTGTTGAGTGGATTTTCGATTGTAGATTCTTGCTGGACAGACCTCGCATCAAACCCATAACTGAAGACCCAACAAGCGAGAAAACTCGTTACATGATTTTATCTGAGAAGGTTCAGAATTCTGGTACGAACCGTCTAACATCGTTTATATGTTACCATTATATGCTTTTATTTGGTACGTTAGTGGAAAATAGGAAGGTTAGTATGTCCAAGCTTAGCTCTTCTAGTTATTGAGCCTTTTTGTATCGGTGCAATCATGAATAAGTGACTTTCTGATGATTCTTCCATCAAGCTATGTTTTTGCTTCTCATACTAATTTCTAGTTAGAAGTACCTCCCTCCCTCTTCTTTTTCGTTGTTGTGATAAGTAGAACGGGAAAGCTTCATAAAGAGGACGTGCAAGTATGCATGTGCTCGCTGGGAGGTCTAACATTTATGAGTTTGCATGGATCATAATTCATGCCATTCCCAAAAGGGAGACAAGGCTTTGAGTTTAAGTGGGGATATAGATGTGGTTGATTTATTTACATGAAAAATTAGTCAAATGTATTTTTGTCGGCCATTAGGGTTGCCTTGTTTTGACAAAGATTTTTGGAGCAGATTTGTCTGAGATCCCGGGCCAAAAACTTGATGAACTGAAAGTGCTATGTGAAATTGATGTAGTTCCCTACTCGATGACGCTCGGATATTCCTACTGGGGTACAGGTTAGTTGCAATGGTTCCAAAGTAGGTTGTAGTTCTGTTTCCCTTAATTTCTGCCAAATGTTTAAGTGTTGCCTAAATTAATGATTGACCAAAGCTTCAGCAGTTGTCGTAATGGATTCCAGCTAATTGTTTTTTGTTGTATTGTTTTCCTATCGACATTTCCTTGCTTGATCGGCAGCCCAATCAAGATACTGTAACCAAGACTCATTCCGTATTTCTGCCTTAATCTTTGCATAATGGACAGACCTTAATCAATGCTTTTTCAACCCCATCAAAGAAACCACAGACTGTAATAATGCCATTTGTCCAACAACAACAAGGTTTTCCTGCCATGACCAATAACAAATACTAGAGGCCTCCCACAAAAAGCTTTCTTCTGTTGCTCCCCCTTTTAGCGTGCATTCTGCTTCCCTGGCTGGCTGGCTCCTCCTGTGGGATGACAAATAAGCCGAATATGTTCCATTGATTGCCATCATTTTGGATTCTGGAAGTTGCCGTATATTTCAGTGAATGTTAGATTATATGATCGCAACTACCTCATGTTATATTTTGTATTTTCTCAAGTCATGATACCTGATTTGGATTCAGTTTTTTTACCTTTACATTGCCTTATGGCTGACTTGTCAACTGTTATTGAATTACAGACCATGTGTTGAAGAAGATTCTTCCACCTGGAGTTGAGGTACCTTCATCTTTTGAGACAATAGTTAAGTACCCTAATTATGTTGTTCCTTTTGTTTTTCCTGTTTTCAATTTTTTTGCACTGCTCTTGAGGACTTTTCTTAAAACATTGCCTCTCTTTGTACCTTGCCACATACCTACCACTTACTACTTCCTTCACTTTCCTTGTATTTTGGGATCCCAAATTTTTAGTTTGACATTGGGAACACATACCAATGATCAATGAACTAATGTCATTTCCTAATGATACAGGTCATATTGCCCATCTGAATATCTCAGATGAACTGCTTCCTTTCAAGGATGTTATTGCCAAGGTTATCTATGATGTACGTCTTGCTCTGTTAGCTTTGGTGCATATCTTGGTTTTCTGTAAACCTAATTAATGATTATGCATTGTGTACTAGCTGCCATCTTTGAGATTGAGAGTCTGAGATATGCAATTGCTTGCGAATGTCATTTTGTTTTTCATTTCTAGTTCCGGAAGTTATCTTGAAGTTGATGTTGCATTTCATCTCTAAATTTTGTCCGTCGTGGTTGCATCTTTTCTCCCTTCCTTTTTTGTTTATTCTAATAATTTAGTTATGAGGTAGACATCCACATGTTCTTACTTCAACTGAGGTTAGCAATGCTCTTATTGCTTGGATTATTCTTTAGGCCAAAACTGAAAAGCCTAAATTTATGTTTAACCATGAGCCTTGGCCACTTCTACTGATGCTGTTTTTCCTCATTTTGGCCTTCCATAGAGTTTCCACGTCTGGGGTTGCAGAATACCAAGAACAGTGTTAACTCGCAGTCAAGCTATGTTTATACAAATTGTTGGAGTTGGATGAAATTTCCCTCATTGTGTTTCCAAATTTGCATCTTCCTTATTTCATCTTTCATTATTTTATCTCTAGTTCTTTTTCTGTTTTCCAGAAGAATTATCCCAGGATCAAAACAGTTGTTAATAAAGTTGGAACTATCACCAATGAATTTCGTGTGCCAAAGTTTGAGGTCCTTATGGGAACAGATGACATGGTTACTGAAGTGAAGCAGTATGGTGCAAAATTCAAACTTGACTACAGCTTGGTCTATTGGAATTCGAGATTGGAACATGAACATATAAGGCTGGTTTCTCAGTTTCAAGCAGGGGAGACCATTTGTGACATGTTTTCTGGTATTGGTCCATTTGCTATTCCAGCTGCCCAGAAAGGATGTCTGGTGTATGCAAATGATTTAAATCCAGATAGCATTCGTTATTTGAGGATAAATGCAGAAATCAACAAGGTCAATGATCTAGTCTGTGGATACAATATGGATGCTAGGAAATTCATATGTCAATTGATAACGGCGCCTGCTTGTGAGATTGATAAGATGTCTGATGGTCCCGTTCTTGAAGCTCAGCAGAGAAGCAGCATACAGACCAATGGAGAAACAATTTCTCAAGACATGAAGTTGGCAGGTAGTACGGTTGACTAGTAAAAATCTGTTCCTGTAAACATGACGGTGGCCACTACTTGTTGAGGGAAATGCTGCAATAGGACTAACAATCAGTAAATGGAAACAAGAGAAAATAAAGTTATGTTGTATAGTTCCTTACTTCCTTGAACTTATCCCCACATCTACATCCATGTTTACATCATCTTATTTTATACTTTGATGCAAAGGACAACAAAGTATGAACATCGCTTGTGATATTTTGGAGAGTCATGCCGCCCCCCCACACCACCCCCAACCCACAACCCACCACCCCCCCCCACCCCCCCGAGAATCATTCCTTCCCTCACCACCCCCTCCTTTTATCACTTAACAGTGATCTTCCACTTGGTAGATGCTGTTTATTTGGGGCTTATTCATCAGGATATCAATGATTTTATTGTAACCACATTTCTTAGTTTGTGCAACAACTGCTGTGACGTACTCATAGTGATTGGTACAGTGGGTCCCACCTGAATTTTGGTGTCCCTTCAGGTGAAGTGGAAGAAGTACAAGGTAACAAGTCGACCAACAGGGAGGGTGTTGATCAGTCATGTATGAGTCAAAATGCAAGTGTTGCTGCACTTAAACGACCTTCTGGAAGTCAAGAAGGTATGGTGGGGTCACCACGAGGCATCATGGCAAGTAGTGTGTAATTACAACTGCCTTGGTTGAGCTAGCTATGACCTTTGCATCTATTGTTTCTTTTTCAGAACTTTTAAGAGTTCATTGTTTGGTATTTTTCAGATGATAGGTTAAAACAATTTGCAAGTAAGCGAATGAGAGGCTCAGATTCATTCCACCCCAAGCCCTGGGAGCATGTTGACCACGTGATAATGAATTTACCTGCTTCTGCTCTGCAATTTCTTGGTAAATGGTCTTCCTTCTCTCTATGCTATCTATTCTCCCTTTTATAGTTCCAGGATTGCTATTGCTTTGAGGTTGATAAGATCTTGTTGACCTATCAGGGTGAAATTTTTCCCAGAAGACCAAAGACTTGAAAATCTTGTTCTATTTGTGAGAATAGATTAACCAATTCAAATAATTCTCGGACCCTTTTTTTTAATGGGTGAACTGAAGTTCCCCATTTTTTTCTTCTCTGTATGTGCATTCTATGTTTCTGATAATTTGCTTTATTCATCTATTGGGGAGTCATATGGAGAACAACTCTAATTTGACTTGGAGAATCAAATCTCAGCATTTGCTGAAAGCTTGTTTTTTAGGTTGTCCTCTCAGTATCTAGTGTTCTGATAGCCACTAATATAATTTCTTTGGTCTCCGTAGAAATTAGTGATTCAGCGAATCGGCATGTCTAGAGTTTTACTTTGCTTAGCCAAAAAGAATTGAAATGTAAGAAATTAAGAATTGTTTGAATTTCTCTTCAGATGCATTTCAGGGCCTTATCCATAGGAGATACTGGAAAGGATCGTTACCTTGGGTTCACTGCTATTGCTTCATGCGGTCAAATGAGACAGAAGAAGTGATAATTTCAGTGAGTAGCTTCTGCAGAAATGTGGTTTATATTTTCCGCCATTCTTTGATATGTTATTCATGGCTATGTAATTTCTGCTGACATCTTTTGGATGCCAAACTTCTTGCGTGGTTTATGCGAGTATATCGTAGGGGCTGATAAGTGATATAGTTTCTCTAGGTGAGTTCCAGGCTAGAACTTCCGAGTCTGTACATTTACCTAAGATTAGTTTCATGAACCCAAATTTTCAGGTGTACTCATAGCATTTCGAAATCGCCTGTATAGCCGATTGACCCCGAGTTTCTGCTTAATCCTGGTATTCTGTTTATTAGCTGCACCTTGTTACCTTTTTAAGCTAATGCTGTGCCATGCATAAAAGCCATACTAAAAAAATACTTTGAAAGACTCGCTAGTTTAAAACTTTGAATTTAACAATACCAATTGCCATACTAAGACCAGTGTATGAATGCTGTATAGATTGAGAACAAACTCTAATCACAACTCCGTGTGAACTTGACTGCAATTGCCCCTGGGCATCTGGGTTTGCTTGCTCCCTGCTTTGGTAGAATTCCCATCTAAGTAGACTGCAATTTCCTCAATTATTCACTCTAAGTACTGTTTACTTGGACATTAATTCATCGTAATGTCAAACTCTGTTGTGAACTGTTTTGCAGGAGGCAGAGAGTGCCTTGAATGCTCGGATACGAGATCCAATATTCCATAGGGTTAGAGATGTTGCTCCAAACAAGGTACAATCTAGTATCAGGGCTATTTTTTTTCCCTCGACTTTGTGATGCTATTACATGTTTTCCATCCGACATTTACCTCTATCCCTCCTGTTTTTTGAAAATCTGCTTGATCATGCAGGCAATGTTCTGTTTAAGCTTTAGGTTGCCAGAGGAAGCATGCTTCGATGAAGAAGTCACTAAAAGTGTCCATTCTGTTGGCAGGGAATCAAAAGAACTATAGAATTTGAGTCCTTGGCGTCATGGTTGACCCTACAGTGGGGATTGTGTAATCCTTCTACCTAACTTAACGCCTAAGCGAGGATTGAAAAGGTAAACGGAAAAGACATAGGAGCGTAGGTTAGAAGAGAAACGCTGATCTAATTTATCGTTTAAATTCTCCTTCTCTAGTATTGGACTGGAAGTGTTTTCTACCCTCACCAGATGTGTGGTTTTGGACTGGAATTTTGGTTGTAGTGCTTGATATTAGAACAGTTGCTTAGTTCCACGTTTGACATTGCAGATTGCAGATTGCACCTTAATCGTGTTTGGAAGTGGATATTTGGTTTTTATGAAGTGGAAGGTTAAAATTGATTTTTTGACAAAGTTGATGGATGACATCATTGTAATCCGTTAGGTCACGGTGGGTTAACAGATGGGGTTATTTTTTAACGGAATCATAAAGCTAAAGGAGCGGGTTGTAATTTCTAGGGGCTTAGTCAAAAACCTCAGGGGACCGGGAGGTTGGTGTAATTTACCCTACCTAATAGAAAATCATGATTTATTTTTGTTAACTTACCTTACCTAATAGAACAAAACAAATAAACATGAAAATTCTGGGAAGGCAGGATCTTTTGTGCTGAAAATCCATGTCTCTGTGCCGAGGGGTTTTCTAGTCATCGAATTTAAAACGTCTAAAAAAATCACATCATTCAATGACCGAAAAATCTCTCAGCACTGGGACACACAAATCTTCGGGACAGAGGAGATCGGACCCCTTCTGGAATACATATCCTTAATAGGAATTGCATTACAGCTCTAAACTAACTTTGCCTTTTCTTTGCAAGTTGCAACCATGACACTTTGTTTGGTTGTTGATCGGATCCACGACATTGATGACAGATATAAAAGCTACAACTTCTACACAAAGAAGGCAAAAAAGAAAGGAGGAAAAAGTGCATGAGAATGAAACACGTATATTCATGCTGGAAAGTCTTGAATTCAAGAAGAATCTTATCTATTTCCTCTCTCAAAAAGCAAGTCAATGGCTGGTCTGCAGTTTTTCTTGGGTCCACCCCTTTGTCCTCCCACTTACTATGTTTTTGGATTGGATCATCAAGTGCCAGGGTTTTTGTAAAGGGTATGAAAATCAGCATGCGCAAATCAAAGGAAAATATATTTCACCATCAAAAAGTCTAGGAACACAATTTATGGATATAACTCCGGGTATAAACATGTCTAGAATCGTTTGATGTGTGTAGAATCACGTGCATCGAACGGTTTTAAACGCAATTCTATCTGAAGTATTGTTTTAAAGTTGTATTCTTCATGTTGCTTTTTCATCATTGGTTCACATCCAGGAGCGGAGGCAGTGAGAGACAAGGGGAGGCAGCTGACCCCACTGCCTCCCAAATTTTCTTAGCGATAGCTTTAATTTTCACTCATTTGACCCCATTTTAAAATTTATTTTTGCCCCAACTCATATAAGCGTTTTGTACTTAGAGAAAAGAGGGGTCAAAATAGAATCACCACCCACAAAATCCCAAACCTCAGTTTCATTCATTCTTCAGAAAAAAAAACTAGGCTTCTTTTGTTTCTACCTTTCTGAAAAAACTAGTTGGGCACTTTTGAATCAACTAAAGAATTTCATCGAGGATGTGTGTTCTAGTGAGGAGTTTTCGAATTTGAAAGGAATTAATGATCTTGCGCAGAAGATGGTTGAGACCCGAAGAGATATGGCATATTCCTTGGTGGATGATGCTATAGTGTCTCCGGTCATTTTGGGGACACCGTAATTTTTTGGCATAACCGGACCATTACAAGCATAACCAAGATCAGTGATATGTATAACCAAGGCCTTACAGATGCATTACCCCCAGAAATCCCCAGAATTTTTTGGGGATTTTGGAGGTCATGCCTTTGTAAGGTTTTAGTTATACAGATCACTGATCTTGGTTACACTTGAAATGGTCCAGTTATGCCAAAAATTATGGTGTCCCCAAAATAACCGGGGACACCGAAGTCATTCCCTTTTTGGTTCCTTGGTTTATAGGCTTCTTACTTTGGAGCTTATTTTACCGGTTGCTACTGCCACATAGAGAGAGCATTTTCCGCTATGAAGATTGTAAAGCGTACGCTTCAAAATCGTATGTGTGATCAATGGATGCATGATAGTTTGGTTGTGTATGTAGAAAAATATATTTTTGAAAATCATTACAAACAGGCTATCATCTATTGTTTCCAAAGTATGAAGTGGTCGAGGTCAATTGTGAATCGAAACTACATTTGTTATTAATATATATCTACTTTTTGATTAACTTGTTAATCTAATTATTTCTTTCAATTATCAACTAGAAAAAGTGAATCATACATAGTTCAAATTTTCGACCCCACTCATCGAAAATTCTAGCTTCGCCACTGTTCAGATCATTTGGTTGGCAAGATTTTAAATGTCTCTTGTAAGTTTCATTTCCATCAGAATTAACCCTAGCACTTGATTTCCTGTTCCCCCTATTATCTTACATTGTTATTCTAAACGGAGTGGATAGAAAATACGTGGGAAACTAGAAATACCGAAATGGGAGACGGTTGAAATACAGAGACCACTCGTGTAATATTGTGAAAAGTTAGATGTGGCCTCATGTGGCCTCTAGCTCATCTAATTGTATTCCTTGACTTTCAAGGAAGAGATCTAGGATTCAACGTCTGGATTCGAGTATATGAAAAGACATTGAACCCTCTTTAGTTATTAACACACTAACTTTTCACTAACCCCCACTGATGTACTTCATACAATATTGGCAGGAAAAAAAATCTTGTGAAATAAACAACGTAGTGACACATAATTTTCTCAATCCGTTTGTAATTCTAGCAAAAGATGAGTACATTGCAAGTTGCATCCGGTCCAAATAGGCTACAAAAAAGTGGATGGCATTTAGGAATTACCATATAGTCAAGTACTTGTAGATACAAGGACAGACTTACAATTTGTGGCACAAAATTACATGTTTATGATAAGTACATGACTGAACAACTGCTGCATTAAGAAAGGAATCTTCCATTCTTTTAATCTCCCCACTATCCCCTGTCCAATCCTTTTCCACATTTTTTCACCTCCCTCCTTAGCTTTCTTCTTCCCCTTTCTCAAAAGCCAAGCACCAAAATTCCGAGAGAGATCTAGAGAGAGAGACATCTCATTCTTCTTTGTGTATATATACCCAGTACAAACAACGAGAAAATTCCCCTTTCCTTCCTTTTCTTCCACCTCCCAACTGTCTCAAATCAATCCTTATTGATTCATTCAACAAAGATTGAATCAAGAAAGATTCAAAGTCAACCCCATTGAAATACCCAATAAAGGAAAAGAAATGGTGGACTCAAAATCCCAGTATTGCAGTTATGATCAATTGCTACTGATGTTTTGGGTCATTTTCTTGACAGAATTAGTAGGGAGTGGGTATGCAGTGGGAGTGAACTGGGGAACCATGGCAACCAACCAGCTGCCGCCGGAGAAGGTGGTGGAGATGATGAAGGCAAATGGGTTTGACAAGGTGAAATTGTTCGAGGCAGATGGGAGGATTATGCAGGCATTGATTGGGAGTGACATTGAAGTGATGGTGGCAGTGCCTAATTACATGTTGCAGAAGATGAGTGAGGACCCTGGTTTTGCTGCTGCTTGGGTTGAAGCCAATGTCACTAGTTATTCCTACTCTGGTGGTGTCAATATCAAGTAACTATTCTTTACCAAAAAAAAATATCAAGTAACTATTGAGTAAAAATAAGTTTTTATTTTATCCCAAATCTATATCTAATTTTTATTTACAACTCATTTCTTGCGTTACGCACACCTCAACTAATCTTGGGAGCCCAATCCCACCATTCACTTTTTTTTATCAGCAATCCACCGCCCATTTGCAGATAGCCTAATTAAAGCCGAAGTTTATGGGTTGATGATTGTTTTACCCTAATCCATGGTTTTTCTTGTTCCTTAAACCCATTCTTGTCCTAAATTGACTTTGGGTGGAGTTTTGGTTTCTTTCATACAATTGTCTATCTTCTTCCTTCCTTCCTTCTTTGTTCACATTCTTTGTTGTTCAGATTCTTATCTGTTGAATTCATGCTTTTCGCGCTTCGTTTGGATCTTCAACTTTCTCTTTAGGTTTCCGATTACCGTCAGTTTCTTTTCTTTCTTTCTTTTTTTTTGAGTTATTCCTATGTTTTTCATTTTCCCAGCTTTATGCTTAATTATGTAATTTTGATCATCACTTTCTTTGATATGTGCTGTTCATGTACGTACTAATAAGTTTTGATAAGTGCCTGATGTATTTTCCAACTTTACGTACGTAATTCTCATTCCAATTCTGACATATCATATGCTTATTATAGTTTGAGTACTAGGTTTATCCAGTTTTGGCTACCTAATAAAGACTATAGTAGGGCAGCCGTTTTTATCAAAAGCATAACCCATTGTCTGTGGTTTGAGGCTTTGAGCAGCTTGCCTTTTCCCATATCCACTGGATTTTTCTATTTTTTTGAAAGTAAAAACAAATTTAGGTCTAAAAGCCCTCTAAGGTTGAATGAAAACTGAAAATACTATACCCGCATACCAATAAAATTGTTATTTCTTCTTGTTTCAGACTCGGCTTTTATCTCCATTTTGGTCCTGCCCGCCCGCCCTTAGTTCATTGATCAATCACAACCTCAACTTAAATTTAGAAGAGAAAAGACGGAAGAAGAAAACCTTTATTGTCAAGTCAAATTTCGTCCACCATCAGCCTATTGAAAGAAAAAAACTCCTTATAGAGGGGTCAAATTAATAGTGGGGCGGATACCATTTGTACTGTAGACCTACAAACGATATCCGTCAAGACTGTTATGGTGAAATGGAATGGAAAAAAGGCTGATGAAAAAATTAAAAAAATACCTCCCTTATTAAAGCCAAACCAGACAAGGCTGTTTGAACCCAGTTTTACTCGATCAATGAGCTATGCAAGACCGAAGTGAAACTCCACAAGTTTTGCAATATCTATCCAAGTTTTATATGGTTAATTTAAAATAAGTCTTATTAACCCATTTTAAGTCAAACACGAGTGAGAAAGCAACAATACTCAAGCGGTTAAATATGAAAATATATTATTTGAATTTAAAAAATTCAAATTTAAGTTTTTAGCGTCTTTTACGCCTTGAGTTGATTTATTTGACGAGACTAATAGCAAAAGAATATAATTTAATAGAATATATAATCTCATTAGACTAATAGTAATGAGATTATAATAATATCACATCCCTTTAGTGGCATACCCCTACAGATTTTAACAATTATATGTTCAAAACATATGAAATGATTACTGTATGTTTTAAATAGATAATTAACATAGTAGAACTGAGATGATTATTTGATAAATAAATAAAAAACAGATATGATTATGTTTTGAATCTCTCTCTCTCTCTCTCTCTCTCTCTCTCTCTCTCTCTCTCTCTCTCTCTCTCTCTCATCACCTTATTTTGCAGGTACGTGGCCGTGGGCAACGAGCCCTTCCTCAAAACATACAACAACACTTACCTCCCCTACACCCTCCCCGCCCTAAAGAACATCCAGCAAGCCCTAACCCACTCCCACCTCTCCTCCACCGTGAAACCCACCGTCCCTCTCAACGCGGACATCTACTTCTCCCCCGACTCCTCCCCCGTCCCCTCCTCCGGTGACTTCCGCCCCGACACCAAACCCGCCACCCTAGAAATCGTCAACTTCCTCCACTCCGTCGACGCCCCGTTCACCGTCAACATCTACCCCTTCCTATCCCTCTACCAGAACCCCAACTTCCCCCTCGACTTCGCCTTCTTCGACTCCACTTATAAGCGGCTGCGAGACGGGGAGAACGGGTATGATATTGTAGGACAAGAATATACTAAAGAGTTTTAATAAATGGAAACTCTATTTTGGTATTAACTTGTAGGACAAGATATTGCGTAGGGCTGATAAACAAATCAAATTATTCGTGTTTACTTGTTTGAGATCTTTTTGTTATATCGACAAATCAAGCTTGAACATGTTTTTGAAGATTGTTAAGCTTTTGAACAAGGCGACTTCAGGATTTTTGTTCAGAGGTGAGAAAAACATAAGTTAGATATTTGTATAAAATAAACTATGTAATAAAATAAACGTATTTAGTTTGGTTGAAATTTGTTGAGCCTAGTTTTGTTTTGTTGAGGATTTAAGAATTTTAAATAAATAAAGTTTAATTGAATTTTCATTTACTTTGATTGCGTATCAATAATTTTGTTTTGAAAACCTTAAAAAAATAAAACTGCTTGTAAAGAATTCAAAATTATTGTGTAGCCAGCTGATCGGCTCGTTTGACTTACAATATTTAAAAAATACAAGTAACTCAAAGAGTTTGATTAAAACTCATTTGAAATCAATTCTTCTCATAATTAAACCAAACAAGAACTCACATACATACATACATACATATATATATATTTAAAGTTCGTGAAGTTTTCAAACCAATCTTAAGCAATCAAAATCTAACGCGTTCGGTTCATTCATCAGCCCTATATTATGGGTTTTGTTAATCTGTTCAAACTTTAATTTTGTGCTACTTGTTTGACATCGAACAGGTATGCGAACGTGTTTGATGCGAATTTCGACACGTTGGTTTGGGCATTGAGGAAGGCCGGGTATCCGGACATGAGGATCGTGGTGGGGGAAGTGGGGTGGCCGACGGACGGCGATGTGAATGCGAATATGGAGAACGCGAGGAGGTTTAATCAGGGGCTGGTTAGGCATGTTTTAAGCGGGAATGGGACTCCGGCCAGGAAAGGGGAGATTGAGGTTTATTTGTTCAGCTTGATTGATGAGAATGCCAAAAGCATTGCCCCAGGTATATATATATATTTCTTCTTTCCCACACCCTTATATTGTTTTTTTTATTATAACTTAGAAATTCGGGTAAGTTTTTCTCGTATCAAATTTCTTGGACTAAGCATTAGTCTTGATGAACGGAATCTAAAAAGTATAAAAAAAACTACGATCTAAAGCCCCCAGAAAACATTTTTTTGAAAAAGACCATTTCATTGTCTTTAGGATAGTTTTATCCCAACTTTTTTCAATCTCAATTCATTTTTCAATCTTTTTTTTTTTCATTTCTCTCATCTCGAATGATTAATCTCAGAAATTTTGGTGAAAAGCTATAAAAAAAAAAAACTTGGTAAACATCAATAGGAGTCACTGTTTTTTGAAAAAGAATAAGCGAAATTCAGCCTTAATATTGTGATTAAATTATTATTTACTTCATTCTTAATTTTATAAAAGGTGTTCCCTTTAGCTTAATTAAAGTTTAAAGTACGTAGAGGTTTGATGGCAAATATTATAACTAGGCTCCCATAAGGTTTTAAGAATTAATTTATGGAAAGACGTTGTCTCCAAAAAGGGAGTGTAATTATTATGATGATAAAGGAGAGGGAAAAATCAGGATAAGATTCTCGCGGAATTTTATAATTTTGGAGAATTGATAAGAAAGTTTAAAGGATATGAAATCCTACGAGTTTCCTACTAATTGGAAAAGTTAGAGTACGTAGGAAAGTTGAAATTATTGGCACTTTTTAATATTTCTTTTCCTTTCTTGCCATGTGAGTGACGCCGGTCTAATTGACATCTTTTGGTGGAAAGGTTTTAGTACCCTTTTGTTTGCATTTACACAATTTTTATCTATCGCATAATGTTAGGTCCTCTATTCCATCTTCAGATTCCCCAAAGTATTAGTCCTGTTTGAAAAATCAACCACAAAAAAAGTGTGTGAATTTTCAAAATTTACATTTTACAAAGAATTAAAAATAGCTTCATAGGTGGGATTCAAGGAAAAGTAGTGGAAATCAATGCTCATTTTGAAAGGAGACATGCATTTCATGTTTGTCCCCTTAAAAATGTTACTCTTTCCATTCCTATTTAATTGTTCACTACTATTTTGTATACATATTCAAC
Source organism: Rhododendron mucronatum var. ripense (assembly GCA_019656295.1). Lineage (NCBI taxonomy): Eukaryota > Viridiplantae > Streptophyta > Magnoliopsida > Ericales > Ericaceae > Rhododendron > Rhododendron mucronatum. Next base: position 21,590 of record BPLT01000151.1, on the reverse strand, counting down.
AACGTATATCTCTTTACGTATATTATGTTTTTATGTTTTTAGAAAAAATTGAGATCTATCAAATAAGATCCATATTGCATATTTTTAGCAATATAAGTTGAGAGATATATATAAGCCGTTGAAAATGCACTTAAAACCATAGTGGACAATTAAATAGGGATGGAGAGAGTAAAATTCTCAAACGGTGGGATAGAAAGCGCATATATTTAGCACTGTATACCATACGATTTCCTGAGCAACTCAAAAAAGACTTTACAATACCAGTTGCTACCAATCTCGGCCCACAGAGACACACATGGCAATTGCGTCGTATCCTGAAAGTTGGAACTCCGGGAGACGACTTATAAGAAAAAAAAGGTAACCCAGGGGAGACTCTCCCATAAGCTACACCTTAGGAGACGACTTATGGTTTTATAAGACTACAATTTCCGTTAATTTTCACGGTTAACGCACTTCAATTGCTGATTTTCATGGTTTTCAAGTTCACTATCTTCTTTGTTATGTAATTTGAACACATATATATGTGTGCCTAAAAACACTAACTCACCAGGCAACTTCGAGAGGCATTGGGGCATATTCGAGTACGATGGGAAGCCAAAGTATGACTTAGATTTAAAGGGTTTGGACGAGAACAAGGGGCTAGTCCCAGTGCAAGGAGTGCAATACATGTACAGGAGATGGTGTGTCCTGAACCCACATGTGAAGGATCTGGGAGAGCTGCCCAAAAGCCTCGACTACGCCTGCAGCTTGTCCGATTGCACCGCTCTGGGCTACGGCTCTTCTTGCAGCCATTTGACCGAACAAGGAAACGCGTCTTATGCTTTCAACATGTACTACCAGTTGCAAGGCCAGAACATGTGGGACTGCGATTTCAATGGCTCGGCTATGGTGACGGAAGAGGACCCGTCTGACGACAAGTGCCGGTTCCCGGTGATGCTTGCTCGTGTTCGTCCGGTGGTCCTGCATAGGACGGTTGTTGGGATGTTGCTTGTCGTTCTTGAGGGATGTATAGTTTTTTTGCTCGTCGTATCCTAGTTTAGGTGCCGGATCCTTTGTCGTTGAAATCTTCGTTCATCGATCTGCTCTATATTATTCAACATTGATGTACACGTCATTGCGCGATTGAAGGTGGTTTGTCGCAGGGAACGTTATTTTGTGATGACACTGGGTCTTAGGCATAGTTTAGCGCGAGGAGGATGCCTACGAGTCTATTGACTATGGGTTAGAGGCATGTGTAAATAAGAATTTGGGTACAGCTAATGAGATTGTATTGTAAATTAACTGCTTTTTTTCCCCTTTGGTTTTGAAGTCATAGAAGGTTATCGTTTGGCATTGCTTTGTGCCTTTCAATTTCCATTTTTAGTGGTTTCTTCAATCTTCTCTCTCTGTCATTAAAGCTGAATCATTTTTTATATAACCAGATATCCGGGCCAACTTACGTCTTGCGCACAATTTGACTAATTCAAACTTCTAATATTTGCTAAAATAAGAATCGAACAACATACATATCCTGTTTGTAGAAAAAAAAAGATGCATGTCCTTGTCATTACGAGGAATTTAATTACAATTACAGCTGTATAGCCCTTCATTTTGTTTTGTAACCATGACAAAATGCAAAACCCATAAATTCCACCAAAAAAAGGGCAGATTAAAGAAAGGCAGGAAATTTTTGCATGACTGAGATCACACGTATAATTTGCCCGGAAAGTGAAACTTTAAGTTCAAAAAGTAAAGTCAATTGGGTTTGCTCACGGGTCATGCTGGAAATTTCCCTTCGTTTCCCTCTCCTCCCCCACCTAACATTTCAGCTTCATCTCTCTTGATTTGAGAAAGGTTCAAAGCCAACCAGTTGCGGCTTCACCATTATACGAGGAGTTCAAGCGAACCCCTAGATCCAAAAAATGCATTGCAAAGTTCCTTTTGAGATTCTCAATTTATTATTCAATCTTAGAACATTAGCGTCTTTCCACAGGACTATATCACAATTCACAACAATGTGAATGAGAGAGAGAGAGAGATGCACGCACAAAAAATGGATCTCAGATTAATTTCCAAGAACTTTAAAGTCGTTTTTTCTCGGGTCACTATTTCTACACATGGACAAAACCTGCGGCCAAACATAGGCACCAAAAGAGACGACGGACTGAATTGACAATGCCTCGGACAAAAACTCATCTACTAGTAAGATACCCATTTGCATCTTGTCAATCTTCTTCCTCAGATGCCTCATTGAGCCACTGCATGAAAATCCATGCGCAATTTTTATAAGGTACATGTATATGGTGAACAGAGCTCGATTGAGAACTTTTCTTTTTGAACCTATCCCATCTGTCGAAGGAAAAGAAAACCATTCTCCCACAACATTTCGGATGGGAGTAATATGGTACTATAGTCTGTAGTGAAAATGATAAGTATTTTAGGGAATACAAAGATCGAAAGGCTTACCTTGATGAATATTTCCGACTGCTTAAGAAAAACTTTATCAGATTCATCTGCCCCTTCTTTTTCGGCAGCCCAGTTAAAAATAGCTTCTTCTTGTAAAATTTCTACATCATACAGATGGTGCAAAACCTGTGGAGTAACGATGATCCAATAAGTGCAAGAAAAGCAGAAATAGATTACTGGTCGTTTGCTATATAACCCAAAAAGAAAATGCATGATACGAAATATCATGTCATGTCTCTGGAATTCAAAAGAATGCATCTCACATACACAAAGAATTTACTCAAAATAATATATCCATCACAAAAGGTGTCCAACAACTCCAACTACTGGTGCGGCAGACCTTTATCGTACCATAATGGCCTGTTTGTTTAGTTAATTCATCTTGAATGGCATTATGAGATCTTCGTCATACAATCTCCATCAAAGCCTCCTTAAAACTCGCTTGAGTTTTCTGGAGTCAATCAGGTCCAACTCTCTCTGAAGTGCTAATACATGTATTGACTATCACTGGATACATGGCTTTGGAAACCGGAGATGGTGGTCAATATCTCAGGTGACAATTCTTTGATGCCAAAGAATAGGAAAAGGAGAGGAACATGGCTGGCATGGGGCAGGAGCTTAATTACAACGTTTACTAACTTCATAATTCGCAACAAGGAAAAGATTTAGGTTTCCCACTCCATTCTATCACTGAATTCTATTCTTTCTGTGACAAACCAACCCAAACCACGATAACCCTTGTTTCTCAATGCTTATTCAGGTATGGTATAGAAAGAGACGATTCAGTTTCATGTACAATGGAATGGGTAAACCTAAATCTTTGTGCGCGAACAGAAAAACCTATATCGTGCTTTTGAAGAAGAAAACCGTGGTAATAAAATGATGAAGTACATTTCCATGTAAATATATAGAAGGATGCACTAACATGTTACAATTTACAAGCTGATGCTTAAGAACACAAAAAAATTACACTGATGAGAGACAACAAGCATACCTTTGCAAATAATGAAGAGAATTCTTTAGCAGATTCGAAGCACATTTCTTCAAATTTCAATATCACTTCAATCTGCAATTGTCCAATATGTGAATAGCAATTGCCAATAAGTGAATCGCTACATGAAGTCACAGAATGCAATCTAATATTTAGAACTATCTTGTTGCTTTTGAACAGCAACAAAGAGAACTTAAAATTACTCCCACAGAAAGATACAATGGAAGATGAGAAGTCCACCAGAAAGCAAGAAAATGAAGAGGAAAACAAATATTACATAACTCCAATCTCAAGACAGGAAAAAAAATTCAGGGGACTCCCCTTCAAATAAGATGAGACCTGAGCTTAAAAAGAACATCCAGAAGTAACAAACTGTGTCCAAAAAATTCTAAGTCTTCACCTTATCCTAAGACGTTCTCCATCCAAATCACGCACAAAATAGCACGAGTCATACAAATAGTGTATAAATTGAAAAAAATGCATTAAGGAAATGACTATGAAAGTCAAAAAGAGCCAAGGCGATCAACATATACAAACCTCCTCATCTAGGCTGGGCAAGTAAGACTTTAGCACTCTTTTCCACGTGCCAATTACACTTGTAGCATTTGCAAACAATTCACCTATTGGCAAGCATCAAACAAAGGATCAGATAAATAATAGTATAATACACATATGTAGTGAGATAAAGACACAAAATAGCATCATAGTCGTTATACAGACAAGCACACATTTATTCAAAAAAAAACCAAAAAACCAAAAAAAAAAAAACACCCTTTGTTCTACCAAAATGACCATCTAAAGCAGCATCCCGCATGTAATGCACTGGTTCTGAAAGCAAGACCAGTTTTGAAACACCTGCTAGGTTACAAATAAATTTGGCCGCAAGGAAACAATAGCAGATATAGAGAATTTGCGGACAATGAGCAATCAAAAAAGTAAGTGTTGGCAAATCAGACCAAACTTTCTAATGTATCATTACGCTATCAGCACATAAACAGCACAAAGGAAGTGCTACATAACAACAAATAAGAAAGACAGAAAAGAGAGGTACTATGAAATCTCAACACAACACCAAAAGATAAAGTGTAAATCTATCATTCGCAGAAAAGGTAGAAGTTGGATGAAGGTGACGGTAAGTAAAAAATTAGAAGAAAGGAGGAAAATGAAAAGAGGAAATGTACTGCAAGGACGGTTCAAAGCAGAGTTTCAACTTCCAAGTCTCTTAACCAAATGAAAACACAACAGATACAGAATCAAGCTTTGTTGAACACCAAGAGGAAAAAATTAGTGAACAGGTAACATGACAGAGAATCTGGGCAGCGGATCCCAGCCTCTCAAGAATCTCACAAGGCCACAATTGAAATAGAACCACTACCCTCGCAGCAGAACATGGTATAGAATCTCACGAAATAAGAAAATATTACAAGGCAAGTAGTCGGTGGATATATAATGTAATATGATGGCAGTTAAGGAGTTGCACTATACTCAACTATTCGCACGCCAAAATTGTGGACCCTCCCCATCTTCGTATGAAATTGAAGCCTATGGGTCAACTCTGTTGCTTAGCTACTTGAAAAGATAATGCTGATGAAAAGTGAAGTGCCCATAGAAAGGAAGTGTCTAAGACAAAAGGTGAGCAATAAACTATCGTTGGTAGGAGCTAACATTCCATAAGGAAAGATCACATGATTTGTTCAAACAAAAGGAAGTAGAACGAAAAAATGAAGACCTCAAACTACTTGGATTGAGGAACCAATACAAGACAATATGCTGTCTGGTACATAAGCAGCAGAACAGGTTAACATAGTACAATTAACAAAAGTTAAGAACATCTGGCTAAAGAAAAAGAATACACTTGCAGCTTAACTACTGCAGCATGCAAAACATATCAAGGTGTTGAAACAAAATCTACTCGGAATTGACCTTACATAAACTTCAAACAAAGTTTACACTTTACAGGCAAGCACCTTTATATAGGGGGAAATTATACAAGAAAACAAAAAGCTGCGCTACATTCTAAGCAAGACACTTCAGCCCCCCATCAAAGGAGTAAACCATCACTTATTAGCTTTAATATCACAAGTTAAACTCCCTTTGTCCCAAATTGCTTGCCCTTTTTGGAAAACCGTGCATTTTGCATGCAAAAAATAATGTATAAGCAGGAATTTTTTTCAAAAATTTACACCAAATTTAAATATCTCATTGAGAAGGAAAAAATGGTGTAAAGCTTTTTCAAAAATAATTCTCATAAACATCTCATGCAAAATGCAAGGTATCAAAAAGAGGCAAGCAATTTGGGACAGAGGGAGTATCATAATCTGCAACTGCACCATTTCTTGTTGAGTTACTAAACTGTTCAATAGAAGGACAGAATATAAGAAAGCAGACGGCCTACATTCATGGATGCAATCATACAATCTTCAAGTCTTGCTGTTCATAGGGCAAACTGTTCTCTATGATATAATGTTCATCAGATGACAATAATCTAGCTGATAAAATATATAGAACGTGAGACAAATGGAAATGTATGAAATACTTACTAATTGAACTATGGGGAGTTTCTATTGCCAATTTCATCATAGAATAGAATAATGCCCCAGCACAGTCCACTGAAGTCTTATTGTATGACAACCTGATGCATAGGAACGACAACAAATGATATATGGTACAATATCTCTGAACAACAATCCCTCAAAAAATACATACGAAGTATCACATCAGTAAAATAGAGACTAGTTAGGCAAAAAACTCGGTAAGAGATTGAATCCATTAAACAGTTAGATCAAAGGCAAAGTTACTGACTTCAACTACCGAAGACGAGGTAGAAAAAAAATTTCTGATGGGTCCATCAAGAACGTGAAAACAGATGTCGGTGACACTGAGAAGGAATGATTCAGTGCAAGTAGGAGTGAAAAGAGGAAGGATAAAGAAGGAGAAAGATATGATATCCGTGATTGGACAAATGACAGGCCTATAAGAAATATAGGAAGACAAAGGATTCTTGACACAGGGTTGTTGCATCAAAGGCTTTGTGAGCTTATTCGGTGCAGTGATAAGTGCTCCACAGGTAGCCCCACTTAGTTTCTGGGGATAGTCATCAGTCCTTACCACAGGTAGCCTCACTTATGCTTTGTTTGGTTTGTGTTTTGAAATTTTTTTTGAAAAATAGAAGGGGTAATAAGTGGAGAGAGATAGACAGAGAAATGTTAAAAGTAGGGGGAATCTAGGGAGAATCTAGGGGGAATTTTTTGAAAATGGAAGAGAACAAGGCATTAGTTTCTGGGGATAGTCGTCAGTCCATACCAACCACCCATTTGCAGTCAACATGTTACTAGCTTCAATATGTAGAAGAACGAAAGAGAGAACTCTATCCTAGCTCCTGGGGGAAGGGGAGCAAAGAACACTGCTGTGAGATAACTACCAAACTACCAAACCTCTCCTCAACAAAGGCCCTAGGAGGAGCTGAAAAGCGATGTCGAGAAGGAACAGAATACCTGCAAGTATGTTACATGGACCCTTCTAAATCCTTAAGTACCCAGATTGAATGCTCGACACTTTATAATGTTCGGACAGGTGCAGTTGGACATCTACCCAAAAAGCATATTTACTATTTAGTTAATTCAGTTTACCATGTAACTGATATAAGTATCTACAAAACCCCATTTAGGTACAATATGTCCTAGAGTACCTTCAAAACAGCATTTTAGAGCAAAAAATATAACAAATATAAAGATTGTGTGTCCGCGTGTCATTATATATGGGAATTAGAAGAATTAGATACTAAAGAGAAAAACCTGCACCCAATACACGTACCCGAGTCCATGAAACATAGCTTGCAAAAAAGCTTCAACTTGGGAATCTCTGTGACGAAAATTGTCTGTCCACATACATCTCTCACAATTCACTGCAATATGGGTCCTTTGTGAAAGCCTATGGCACTCAGTGCATTGCACCAGACATAATGTCAAAGAGAAGAGTGTCCTTTAACCGAAAAGTCATCACACAGATAGGTTCCTCACCGGCTGCACAAACATTTTTTAAGAAGAAAGGCTTCCCTAACTCTCTCCCTCTCTTTCTCTCTCCCTCCCTCCCTGCCTCCTCCTCTGGAGTGTCTTTTGACGGTTGTTAACTTCATATCGTCTATTATATTCCTAAGAATCCTAACTCCCGAGGCATGGATCACGTTGTTGCCAGTCTAGAACACAACCTTATCAAAAGGGAAGGTCACTCAGCCAATCATTCAGTCGCCGCATAACATGGCCTGAGACATTACAAGGCAACCATCTAAGGAGTGAAAAATGACCCATCCTACTGTTTGACTACCCAATGCAAAACAAGTGATGTCAACAGTGCCTGACCCAAATAATCAAGGGTAACATGGATCTATGTGTGAGGTATCTCCGCTTGTAGCTTGTGGATTTTAAGAGAGAATGAAGAAAGTGAACCTAAAACAAAATAGGTTAGTATTTCAGCTTGCATGACAATTTTAATCTATAAATCGTGGATACCACAAAATATTGTCTTCCGAGCGATCTACCCATACGTAGTTATACTGAATGCCAAACTTGGGTCGAAGTATAATAAACAAGATTGAATGGACAGTACCAGGCAGTCTGTTAGAGCTTGTGGCTCATATTATGAGAGGTACCGAGAAATTTTACAATAAGGGCCAATTGCGGGCGTAGTGGAGTGGAGCGAAGCGGAACAGAACGGAGCGAAGCAACTAGCCCATCATGGATCCAAACTAGCTTGGGCCTTCGCCCAGGTGTTCCGTAATTTGGGCCCCCCGCGATATGGTACGGTGTTATAAGGGTATTACGGGTATTCAGGCCATAATACGAATTAGGGCAGGAATAGAGGAGGTATAAAAGTTCTCTATTGTAAAACCTTATGTACTGTGATCATCAATAAAAGACTGCTCTCTCTCCCGTGGACGTACCCTTGGGGAACCACGTATATTGCTATGTCGATTTCTTTACTGTTTTATACTCATGAATCGTGTGCGTGTGTGCTTCGATCCTACCACAGTCATAAGACACAAATGTGTCTCAGAGTCCCTAAGCAGCTAAGTCATATATAACCCACTTAGTCCAACACAAAATATGAACAACCTACCGCAGTGAGTTCACTTCTAAAATAACATGGTCCTCTTTAACATCTTCATGAACAGCCCTCAGAAAAGTTGCTTCAACCTACAAAGAAAAACAAAGAGAAATGAAAGCTGAATAACAACAAGAGGCGTGTAGATCAACAACATCATAATGCCGTGGAAAAAAAAATTTAATGCAACAATACCTCCTTTTCAAAGAAGATATGGTCATCCCTGTCCTCAATATTATCTTCAGAATTAAAACTATTAGAGTCAGGCTGCAGCTCTCCTGAAGGCGGCAAAGTATTACCATCTTGGGCAGACATCTCCATTTCATCATTAGCAGCTTGTATAATCTCAGCAAGTTTATCAGCAGGAATGGGCGCAACTGAATGCCTTAATTCTTCTTCAAAGTCTCCTTCACCAACTGACCAGATGTAACCAACTCCACCAGCACCAACCTGATTAATTAATGGTTAAAATAAACAAATTTAACATAATTAATTGTAGAGGAACAAAATTGAGACTTTGATGAAATTAGCAGAACCATTTTTTTTAACTTACCCTATAAATAATAACACATCGGGTCTAGAGTCATAAGGCAAGATCTACCTGGATTTTCCCACTACTATCAAAGAGAGAAAAGATTGGACATGAAAATATGCCCAATACAATCACAACTAGAAAGCTCGCCTAAAGGGTAAGTTTCTAAGCGGAAAAATTGCAATGGACGAACTATATCAAGCCTTGCTTAAGCACATACATACCAGACATCTTCAGTTGATCTAATGAATCCAGTCATTTTCTATTGGCACCAATCATATTGCCACCGCGAGCATAATACTCAATACATACAAATCAATTTTTAAATGCATAAGCCAGAGGATAAGAGGTTTGGAAGCGAAGAACACCAAGGAAATCTAACCTCTGATATTGCCAACGGTTGCGCCTCAGATAAATCAGATGTTAGTTTTGCCGATGTACTGTTAATCGCTGCATATAACACAGCTTACAGTCAGAGTATATGACAACTGCAAAGCTTTACATCTCGTACAAATAAATAACCTGAGGACATGCATTGAAATATACACATGAAGTTTTTATCAATACCACAGCCTCATAGCCATATAAGTACTCGGCCTCTCACTTTCCATTGCCCATGTAGTTTTTTGATAAAAATGTAGTATAACTGCAATGCATACACAGGATCTCTCATTTTCGCCCCTTAAAAATAATACCAGTGCCACCTCATATTATGAAGATTCCCTGATGCTTTTATTTTTCTGTACTGACTGACTAAGAATATTTAGGTTCTTGTGATTATATCCAGAAACTTCTGCAAGCGTATACACTACTCAATGACAAATATTTAAGTGGAGAATGATGTCGATGTGCTATCGATTATGGTTAAATATTGTCAAGGTTATGATTCATAAGCGCCCCGGCACCTCTATGTTAAATTCCAGGATCCACCATTGTTTGAGGTTTAGGATTATTATTGCCTCTTGGTATTTCTTCCTTATCCTTTATTTACTGTACTCTCACTTATCATGAATTATCAAGTGTCATGACCCACTGTAAAGGCCAATATGGCAATTTAGTTTCTTCAAGAGCCCATGTTGGCCAAGACAGATTATCTCATTACAACTTTATTTTGCACCATGCTCCTGTCTTTAAAAAGAATGAGAAGTTAGATTTACACAAGAAGCAATAAAAAGGATCCGAGTAGTCTTTTTTCATGAGTATCCAGAACCGATAGAATAGAAGTTACATGGAAATTCTACAATCCCACTGCTGTCATCAGCATATTCCAGCTCCTCGTCACTATCCTGCTTAGTTGGCTGTTGAAGTAATGATACCTTAGAGTATGAAGGCACAACAAATTGTTGTCCAATTCGCACCTGAAGGGCAAACGATCATCAGACACCTAATTAACCTCAGTCAAACGGGAGAGTGTTATTTAACTGACCATCTTTGATAAACCACAACAGCAAAAGTACTAAAAACAGTAGAAAGACATGAATTTCAGCTTCAATTTCAATATCCCAAGGCAAATACAAGATTGAGCAGGCACACAACAAGTATCAGAGGAGAAGAATACACGACCAGGTTTACACTAAATAGGTTATGTGAGTAATGTCACTTGACAGACGAAAAGTCCTAGTTCCTATCACTACGATACCTTGAGAGACCCAAAAGAGAAAACCACTAGTCCATTAGCTATTGAGAAAGGGAATAAAGGTGCATCATTACATACCTTGAAAGACACAACTGCACCGGGTTCCAAAACTGCTCCAGACTTCATTATCACACCATCACATACTATTGCATGTCTTAATGTACAGCCATCTTCAATGGTGACATTGTGCCAAATATAAGAACCCTCTACCGAAACATTTGATCCAATCTTACACCCATCCCCAACAACGGAATTTGAAATTCTTGTGTTGTCCCCTATTGTAGTGCCATTTCCAATTACCGTAAATGGACCAATTTGGGCTGAACGTGATTGGATTATCCCTGGGGGAAAATTCAAAATGTAAGAATTCTTGTAATGAAAATTTTCCAGAATTCGCAGGGTTGGTCTCTCTATAAAGACTGGATGTTGTCCCACAACGGTGTATAGTGAACATTGTTGCTTAGATGCCACTTTGCTATGGTAAGCGATCAAACCCTGAATCAGGCGATGAACTATTCATAACGTAACATCAGTATACTACCAAGCTCCAAATAATAGAGAAGACCTACAGAAACTCTAGCTTTATGGGACAGAATGTTGGCCTATTAAGAAACAACATGTGAGAAAAATGAGTGTAGCGGAAATGAGAATGCTGAGGTGGGTGTGTGGTAAGACTAGACGATACAGGATTAGAAATGAAACAGTTCGTGAGATGGTAGGTGTAGCACCTATAGAGGAGAAGTTGAGGGAAAATAGGCTAAGGTGGTTTGGGCATATCTACCGTAGACCGGAAGATGCAGTAGTTAAGAGAGTGGACAGGATAGCTCTAGGTAGCAATGTTACGGCGAGGGGTAGACCTAAATTGACATTAGATACTGTAGTGCGCAAAGATATAAGTCTAATAGGTCTATGTGAACAAGTGGCTCTTGACAGAGCTCAATGGAAGAAACGGATTCATGTAGCCGACCCCAAGTGATTGGGACGTAAGGCTCGGTTTGGTTTGGTTTGGTTTGGTTACCTACAGAAACTCTAGCTGTTATCCAAAATTCAAGACAGTGTGTTGCAAAACTCTATTCCGGTTAATAGAACACTTTGTTAGAATACAAGTTAATCAGAATCAGATAAAAGGGCCTATCAGTGCAATATTCCATTTATCTGTGTGTGTGTGTGTGTGTGTGAGAGAGAGAGAGAGAGAGAGAGAGAGAGAGAGAGAGAGAGAGAGAGAATGTGTTACACAAAAATCCCACAATATTGTTTTCCAAGACATGGCACGCACAAATGGAATAGCAGCAAAATAATAACATCTCCATGGATGAAGTTAAGGTTTAATAATAAGTAGGTGTTCAATGTAGTCAGTAAATTGCTTTTTGCGATCCTTACCTGATGCTCGGTACATGCCAAGTCTTTCAAGTTTAGTTGTGCTATTCCCAGTAAATTGGACATCTGGCACGAACGGGTACGTCCATCTTTGGATAATATCCTTGCTAATAGTGTCATAGCTTCGAAAGTTATCAATTCTAGCGGCATAACTTGAGTAAATTTCATGGGTGAAAATTTTATAACCCATTATCTGAAAGCAAAAGAATGATAGTTCATGGAGGAAACATAACAATATCCATAACAAATGTTACTTTAGCGCAATCACAAATGAAGGATCCAGTGTAATATTACTGAAAAGACTAAGGAAAACAATTGCACGTGGCAACAAGTTATACACGACCTTACACCCAAAGCAAGACAATGAATTTGAAAGACCCAAATGGATGAAGGGAGAAGGAGAAGAAGAAAGAAGGAAGAGGAGGGGTGGGTGGGTGGGCATAGTAATTGCATCTACACAATCACTGAGTTACAAATAAATATTAATCTTTATTTGTTTAATGTGCAAAAATGGGAAAAACCAATGAAATTAGGTATTAAAGAAGAATTAAAGATTTATCATCCAGCTTTGCACACATTCTTTCTTCAACAAAATAGTACTATAGTTCCTCATCAGAGAATGTTAATCTCCCAAAACAAAAGAACCATATTGATACAGTGAAATGATGACTTTGACATTGAACTTGTTGAAGAGCTATAATGGGGAGAAAAGCTTTGGAGGCAATGTTTCGACAAGAGCTATCACCACCAGTCCTAAGACTCCACACATTTAGCTAGTCAACAAATGTGCCATTCACCCCGTCAAACTGGGATATCATTGGTGCATGAAACATACAATGTTTTCAGCCAAGGGACTTCTAAACACCACCACAATTTTGAATTAGCTCTGGCGATTGGTCTCAGCCGTACCACAACCCCCACCCCACCAAAACAGGGCAGCATTAGCACTACTCAAACACATTCTTTTCTTTTATGTTCTTTGTTTTTTTTCTGATAGGAATGTAATATCATTTAAGGCACCCCTTTTGTTGTTCATAAAAACACAAAAACAAAACAAAAAATTTCAAAGGTCCTTAGTATCTATAGGGATGTAAAAAATGCCAAAACACCCAACAAAAGAGTTGAAAACTAATGGACAATCATTTCTAAGCCAAGAGGAAAGAGAGCAAAGCGCCACTCCTTTCAAATTAGGAATGAAGCACACAATCCCTTCAGAAGATATTTAAAAAATCTGTTCTTTAATTAGTAAATCTCACATGCAATTTCATTATTCATGAATGTACCGCAATATAAGGTTTTTCCATCTCGTAGTAGCACCCATACACGAGTTTATGGTAAATAGGGGGAGAATTCAAGCACAAAATATTAGTAGAGGCCTGAAAAAACTACCTATAACAAAAAGCTAATGAGAAATGAACAACAGCCTTTGTACAACGAAAATAGATTCAAAAGTTGAGTAATGAGTAATGACTGATAATTCATTCACAGAACCATAAATCAGAAGAGAGAATTTTCTTAGTAGAACTTACACACATTCGGAAAAAGTTCTTCAAGCTACAGTAAGGATGTTGATCTAAGGTAATCCACCCCAATGCATTCTCCAATGGCTAATTAAAAACTTAACAACATAATATTTTGCCATAACTTACAGTGAGAGGAACACAGCATTTAACAATTGGAAAATAAAGTCCAACAAAGAATAAAAAGAGCCACTACAGCCAAAACACCAAAGTATAATGCATGTCCACGAAATCACAGGTAGATAAAATTTACCAATATCCCTATATGGTAACGCACACACCCACATTCTTATATGTCTTCATACAGAAACAGCATTCAAATGGCAGACATTAACACAACATAGTTTTTTAAGTTCATTCGTATCCATAGAGAGAGAGAGAGAGATGTTTCAGTGGTATCTAAATTTGTAAGACATAAAATGTTCAAGACATACGTCATCGACGAGCAATCCCTTGACAAAATGTCGGCGCAGATGTTGATAGTCAAAATTATCGGTAAAAAGACTCAACACCTCTGGAGAGCAGATGTCAATATAGCAATCCTGCAAAGAGCACATTCGATTATTAGGGAAGAAGTATCTCAATGCAATAGTGTACACTGTACAGCAAGAAATAGAATGACAGCCTGTTGGTAAATAACTACCGACTACGTAGCTAGTACAGTGGTAGAGCCAAAAATTCATATCTGGGAGTCATTCAAGGATCAGCTCAATTCATACCTGGTCAATAGGCCAGGTCCACTAATTAACCAGCTTGTCATAAGATCAGCTCAATTCCATCAACACTTAATGCAACCTCTTCATGAATTATACAACATTTCACTAGACCAGGTCCGCTAATTTGAACTAGAAAGTGCAAATTCTAAGATGCTGAAAGTTGCCAACATTTATGAAAAACGCCATCATGTTAACTGCATGATATCTCTCCTTTACTAGAAGTACGTGTAACTTATCAACCAATAATGAGGGTAAGTCAGCGTATGAAAAAATAAAGCATGCAATCAACATAAAACTATGTATTAAACTATTAATAACCAAAAGACTCAAAACTTGAGGGAATTATTGAATCGAAAGACCTGCTTGTCGTTGTGAACAGAAACAGAGGATTTATCAGCAAGTAACATCTTGTCAAGAGATATTGTCCCTTTTAAATGGTCAGCCTTATCCTCATAATATAAAAGCTGTTTTGTATCAGGATCAATGGCCATAAACAACTCATCAGTACCAAGCCGAGATTGGCAAGTAAGCGGTGAAGGCTTTGACTTCCTGATAACCATGGTCATTACAGCATTACTATCTTTTTTCCTTCTCTCCTTGTGTTCTTCAAGTGCATGCGTCAGAGACATGTTACTCAATGTATCTCCACTTATAAGAACAAAATCTCCATGTATCTTCAGAAGCAAACGAAGAAAAATGAGATTCTGAGATAATAAATCAAGGTAGGAATGATGATGAAGAATCTAAACAGATCAAGAACATAGCCCATAGCAGCATCCATCAACAAAATCCAGTATACATAAGCTAAGCTTGCTTGTTCAAAACTAATTTTTACCTATAAGCAACAGGAATTTAACAGGACAAAGTTCAGAATATTTTAGGACACCTAGGTGCTCTAATAATCATAAGAGTAAAACTAAATTGGTTGGCTGTTTTTTTTTTTTTCTTTTTTAAACTACATTCCAAAGAAAATGTCAATCAATTGGAGCAATATTCTCCTTTCTCAAAGAGATTGTTCTCTTGTCATGGACAAGGGCTGTATTATTGATAATAAAAGGTACCAAATGGGCGAAACATTACAGACAAGATGTAGACAAACCAAATACTGACTAATCTGGTACACAAGTTCCACAAGAATTCTCACCTCCTGCAAAATATAACGTCGATTCCGTTTCCCCGAACATGCCAAATCAAGCAAAGGCTATTCACCAGCAGTGACATCCTAAATGATGAAAAACCATACCTGAACCACTTCGTCCAGAGTAGCCTAAAGCCCATCATCTCCACCATATAATCATGAAATACAGTGATCGTAAGCCTTTCTAATGTACAATTTGCAAGTAACTCTGGGCACACTACCGTTTGTCTAGAGTACAAACTCTCATTCACCACCAGTCAAGCATCTAATATTTGTGCTATCCCAAGGTCCTACTAGTTGAACAAAGCTCTCACACATGAAACAGGAAACTAAATCACGGTATCCTTAGCTACTTGAATTGACAATTGGATTTTGAAAAAACAAGTGGGGTTCTTCTCCTTCCAAATAAATAACACCAGCCAGTCCATCTTTCAAAGAAAGATCCTAGTACTTTTAACAATCCCCCCAAAACTAATTTACAACTGCATAAAAAAGCCTAAGCCACCAGAGCAGACGCCAAGAGACTACTTTAAATATTTAAAAGGGAGAAGAATATGCGAAAAAATACAACAAGGGATCTTAACATACCACGTGCTGCTCATAAATCAAACGCAGTGCGTCTCCAGCACTAACAGAGTTGTGAGATTCTATTGTCTTGATAGAAAAGTTTGGCTGATTGAACCACTTGGAATTAGTTAAGTAATCAATAACTTGCCCAGAATGAGCACAACAAAAGACAAAAACTTCTTCAACCCCAGCTGATTCAAGCCATGCTAAGGTGTAATCAATCATAGGGATGTTGGCCAACGGTAATAGTACCTTCAACAGAAAAATGGTATGTCATTACAGAATTGCCATTATAATTACCATAAGAATGAAATTAAACAATTCCATAAGAATGCACATAATAACACGTGACAATCTGATCAGCGTGATGTGTGTCCACAGCTGCTAACCTGCTAATTTACCTTGAACACCATAACAAGTAAGCAAAAGTGCGTATCAGACGGCTCTATTCAGGAACTATTATTCCTCACCATAAGAAAGAAATAAAACAAGTTCACAAGAATGCGCCTAATAACACATATCGAATCAATCAGATAGTTGTTGTGGGTGTTGTTGCTAATGTACCTTGATCACCAAATAACATGTCAGCAAAAATGCTTATAAGAATAATCCATTCAGGTACTATTATTTCTCAACACAGATACAAGATGAACATCTCACGCCCCGATTGACTATAGCTGAATATCACCCCCGAAGGATGCGGTATAGCCGTAGGAACGTCAGTCAGGAAAACCAGCCAAATTGGCCCCTTATCATTTGATAAATTACATACGTGTAAGCGTTGGAATGTATATCATGGCTAATAGGGGGAGCCACGGCAAGGCAAATTACTTGTACGAGCTATTAGACAGCTTGATATAACATTGTTGGGCCCAATTCCTAATGGCTTAAGCTTTTGGGACAACTAGCAACTTAACATGGTATTAGAGCTATGGTTGAGCTATATCTTGGGTTCAAGTCTCTCTGTTTGCATTTGGTCCTCGTTTGCATTCTTCTTCTCCTCTTCGTATTCTGTTTTGCTCTATCTATAAAAATTTACATCTCCACGCGCAAGACAGGGGTTCCACGTGAGGGAGGGTATTAGATAGCTTGATATACACTGTTGGCCCAGTTCCTAACAGCTTTGGGACAACTAGCACCTTAACAAGAGCATTCAAATAGATACCGAAAACGATTGCCACTATCTAACTTCAATAAGTTTCACAATCCAAGTGATGATACTTGTTTGAACATTCTGTTAACAACCAACTTGTACTAGTCTCAAATAAATTAAAACGAAGAAAATTCGCCATCAGAGCTCCACTGCCCCATCCAAAAATAAAATCATGACAGTACTTACCTCTTTGTTCAAAACTTGACTGCAAAAGACATGATATATACGCATAGAAAATACACTATTATCAATTAATGTAACTGTAGAGAGAGACAGAGAGAGGGGAATACTTTGGGACGCTCGAGTGTGATGGGGCGGAACTTCTGAGCGAAGCTATCAGCCAATAGGATGGCTTGCAAAGGTACACGAGCCAATTCCTCTACTGTATCTTCCGAAACCCTAGTCGTTCCCTTCTTCACTCCCATTGCTGCTTCTCTCTCTCTCTCTCTCCCCTCTCTCTATGAAGCAAGGTGATGCAAATCGACCCACTTTTGAAGACACCGATAATCCTGTTGCCGGACAAAGGTTTAGGGGAAGACGCGCTGGGGTTCTGTAGCTTAGCTCGCTTTTTTTTTATTATTATGATTATTATTATTATTATTAAGAATGGAAATTCAAACTCGCGTATTGAGTACGCGAGGTTTTTTATCGTTAAGGCCACCCTTTTTTTAACCTCGCGTTTTGAAGACGGGAGGTTAATTTACTGTATTAAACCTGTTTTAAATAAATCACTTTCGGACAAAATTTCCGATATAAAATTGGACTAAATACCCTTAAAAATACTAAACACAACTCACCCATCTTCCTCCCTCCCACTGGTTCCACCATAGCCACCCATCTTCCTTCCACAAGAGAAAAGGGAAACGATTTTGAACAAATTTCCCCAAACAAAAGAAAAACGATTTTGAACAAATATTTCCAAAAAAAAATGCACTCAAATATTTGTAGAACTCTCGTTTTCTTCTTCCTTCACCATTAACAAGAGCTTAACACCTATTTGACTGTAGAATATTGTTATTCCGGAAATTTTGGATCGGAAAATTTCGGATATTAATTTTCGAAAAACACCCACTTATTCAGTCGTTATCTTCTGACATTAGTCAAAGAATTCAGAAGTTAGAGTTCAGTTCATCGCGTTTTACCAAAATTCGTGACGTCAATCGCGCATGCACGAAATGCATTTACAGATATCGGATTGTGCTAAAACACATTTCGTGAATGCGCGATTGGTATCGTGCATTACGATAATGAGCGATGAACTCTAACTTCCGAATTCTTTGAATAATTTCGGAAGTTAACTTGAGGATTTATTGCTTAAAAAACAGATGCATTTGATTATTGCGTAAAACAAAGAGAAAAGAACGACAGTAAAAGTACGGGAGTGAAGTTGGATTTAAACAGTATATATAATAAATTTATTTTCGTTATTAGTGTTTTCTCTTGTATCTTTAATCATGTATTTGACTTTTCAAAATTGTCGTAATAGGGAAAAAATATTATGGATGAGTTAAAAAAGGAAAATAATTTTAAAGTCCGCCATTTATAGACTATTTTAAATTAGTTATTCATTAGTATTTAGCCAAAAATTTATTACCTCAATCTTCCCATCGAGATAAATACATAATTAACAAAATGAGCCCATTTTTTCAAAGTACTTTTTGTAATAATAGAAGCCTATGAAGTTTTGGCATCCATTTAATCAAATACACTTATCTCTACCTTGTCGGACTCTCACTTTTTTTGGTCTTTCTATGTTGTAACCCCAAAAAAAAATTTAAAAAAATAAACAAAAACAAAAGATGAGTGAAAAAATGATTCTATTTGTACTCACAAACCAATCTTGAAAAAACAAAGAGAATAAATGCAAAAAATTCACACAACCACAACCTTAATTACCTATTCGAGTAAAGAAAGGAAAATTTACTAAAATTACCCCTGAAATTTCTAAAAATTACAGATCACCCATGGTCAGACAATTGCCGAATTTCCTAGCAACTACCTAGTACCTTACAATAAGGGACTAAGTCGTATGTGACATGAGGTATTTTATACACGTGTGGGGCAATCTATTATTTTTAGAAACCTTAGGTGTTATTTTGGTAATTTGTCTTTAAAAATAGTAGGAGTAATTTCTACGCAATTACGATGGGTTCAGCTGTTAGGGACATGCTCAACAATAAAGTAAGGTTTTATGCATCTCCTTATCCGAGTGCAGATGACATGCTTTATAATTGAATCAAAGACAAAATTAGTAGAGATGCGTGTGAGTTAACTCAAACATCTTGCCTGCTATAAAAGAAAAACATTTTCGGATCCCTAACCTCGTCTTTGCACAATTTGTTCTTGATGATGTTCTTACCGACTTTATCTTTAATTTCCCAAGACAATTGTCTTTTTTTGTTTTTTCTGACAAAATTCAACCTCCATTCATATCGTTACAACAATATAGTAATAAAAAAAATTCCACATGCTTTCATCGTATCTCAATTGTTGTCTGCGATGTATTTTTGCTTAATCTATTCTGTTATACATAACTACTGAAATTGAATTAGCAAAACATATTGTTCTTTCTATAATAATCATAATAAAAACCAAACTTGAAAATATAGACAAGAAAAGGAATTTTTATGTTTTTAGTAATTTTTTTGGTGCAAAGAAAAATGGGAAATTTTCACTCAACCTATCTAAACCCTAAAATTACGTATCCCACACACGCACGTTACCTAGTATAAATAGCCGTTTCTGGTTCCTTCCTCTCCTGTTTGCACAATCTGCTCTTGATCCTCCTCCGACGTTATCTTCAGTTTTCCTTAGAAAATTCTCTCATTTTCCCGAGAAAATTCAACCCCCATTCCTCCCGTCACAATCCGATTAAAAAATCCCTCTCTACTCTTATCCGAATCCACAATCTCCTCTCCTTCGTACTCTCATCACTTTCACCAGTCCAATCTGTTCGATTGCCCAACAAACTCCATCTTAACCTCACTTAGCCTCGTGCCAATTTTATCTTTCACATCAGTGTATCTATTTATTTATTTCTTTTTCATTTGATTGCCGTGCGTTTTGAATTGCTTGAACTTCGATCTTCGCTTGAGATATCCATACCGATTCGTTCTTTGCAGTTTTGTATATACAAGAAGGTATATATTTATATAACTGTATTTGGAATCGGAACGAAGTTTCGTTTGATCAGATTTGAGTCGAGAGAATGGTGGGAGGAGGAAACAGGAAGGACGAGTCGTTGGTTCTGAACAGCTCGAACGTGTTTGCGGCGCTCGGAACCCTAAGGAAGAAGAAGAAGTCCGACAAAGAGCAACAAGGCTCGTCGAAGAGCAAGAGCGGTTTGAAGAAGAAGCAGGAGGAGGAGGAGGAGGAAGAGCGCAAAAAGCAGCAGGTTTTCTGGGCTCCGACGCCGCTCACGGTGAAGTCCTGGGCCGATGTTGATGACGAGGATGATGACGATTACTACGCCACCACGGCTCCGCCTCAGGCCGTTTGGGCCGGTGCAGCGGATCTGGAGCCTAAGGCCAAGGATAGCTCCACCCCGGTAGAGGTGCGGAATCTTTGGGTACTATATTCAAATGTGTTGAGACTCCACTGGGTTTCTATCTGTTTTAGGATTGCAACTGTTTGTGGGACTGAATCACACCATGCATTTTAAAAGAAATTGGTGTTAGAGGGCTTCAGTCTTGAGTAATATTTCACATCGCACCCGCATAAGCGGATATAGGAACTAGGAAGGTCATTGAGTACACAACCGTCCCTCCCGCCCTAACGAAAGATTTAATAAATGCTCAGGGGCCTTTTTCCACCACCAAGCGCGTGGCATCTACACGATGCCACATTAATGTGTGGTGGAAAAAGCCCCTCTAGCACATGTGGCAGTGCTTCGGAGCACTGGATAATCACTCCTCGCTCAGGCTCCCCCATGAAATCCGGCTCTGATACTACCAGACCTGAGTTTCACCATCCCTCACGAAACCATTTGGTGTTATGAGGTGCTTCACCACAGCTTTTATGGCATGGGAATTGCGCCTGACTTTGTGTACCCAACAACTCTTCCCGGTTTTCATACCCACAACTGTCCTTGTTACCACCTGTTTTTCACCATCCCTCCTAAGATAAATTTGTGTTAGGAAGGAGCTGTTGTATAGGCATCAGATGTTGCACCATTCACCATGAATGTTACCCAACAGTATTGAAGACATGTACATGTCCTGCCCAGGGTTGTATATGACTGTTTTTTGAGAACTTAAATTGGGGTAGGACAGTTTGTTTGTTTTCCATATCCATTCCGATGTGAAATGATTGCGTTTTGATTGGGCACGTGCATTGACTTTCACTGGCTCTTTGTCAATGCTAACAGAATGACAAATGCTTTCCCGGGATTTGAGAACGTCAATTCCTTGCTGGCA